>JAWNLM010000145.1:12202500-12656641 GCA_035042345.1 Drosophila fungiperda
CGACGACGAGGACAGATCCAAGGCTGGTGGCTGAGCAATTGGAGATGCCACTGATGCGGCTACTGCTGGCGGGGCTGCAGCTGCTGCCTGGGCAGCTGTCGCCGACTCGCTGTGACTCTGCAGATGACTCTTGAGATTGGCACGCTGATTGAAGCTACGCTGGCAGATGGGACACTTATGTGGACCCTCCTCCAAGTGGGTGACCTTGTGCACGGCCAGCGTGCGCGACTGGCAGAAGCCCTTGCCGCAGTCATTGCACTTGAATGGCTTCTCCTTGGAGTGAATATAGCGATGATCACGCAAATGATCCTGGCGCCTGAATGCCTTGCCGCATATATCGCAGGAATAGGGACGCTCATCGGTGTGGGTGCGTTCGTGGATGAGCAGATTGTAGGATTTGGTGAACTGCCGATTGCAGTACTTGCAGATGAATTGCTTCTTGGGGCGACTGCTGCCCGTTGTGGCACCTGCTCCTCCTGCCGCACTGCTCAGCTTCATATTGGGCATGACGCCAAAATGGCGAGCGGCGGCGTGCAAAGTATGCAGTCCAGCGGGATAAGGACGCACATGGGCGTGAGCATGTGCATGATGATGGTGCGGATGATGTGGATGCGAATGGGGATGGGGATGTGAATGCGAATGCGGATGATGGTGATGCACTGCAGCGGCAGCTGCTACCTGTTGTTGTTGTTGCTGCTGTTGTTGCTGCTGCTGGTGCTGCTGATAGATGGCTGCATTGCGTATCCACTGGTTCATGAGCAACGCCTGCTGATGCACTGCAACAGGATCGGCATTGGCTCCAGCATAAACCGGATAGTGGGCATGTGGATGCTGCTGTTGTTGCATCTGTAGCCAGAGGCGATGCTGCTGCTGCTGTTGTTGCTGCTGTTGTTGTTGTTGATGCTGCTGCTGTTGCTGGTAATGCGCCATGTGTCGCATATGCAGTTGCGTTGCCACCGACTCCTCAGCAGTGGCTGTGGTTGAGCTGGCTGAGTTGCCAGTCGAACGACGCAGCGGCTCCTCGGTTGGCGTATGCGGCGGAGTCAACATGGGAGATAAGCTGCTTTCACGCTCCTCTTTAATGACAATGAAATCCTCCTCAGCAAAGTCTACAAGGAAACGAAAATAAATTCATCAGTTTAGTTTAATTGTACTCCAAGAATTGCTCAAACTGAATGCTCAATAAATCCAGTAAATTTGCATTTGCCGTCGGCTTTTCATTTTGCGGTTGCTTACCTTGTTCTCTGCTTATGTTGAGCTCGTCGTCCACGGTTATGTTGCTGATGGGCGAGGCGGATGTGGAAGACATATTCCCTTTTGTTTTTCTTGGGTTTAGTGGAACAGTTTATGTTGTTTAGTATATTGTTAGCACTGTTTGATTTGGTTGTTGCACTTTCGTCACTTTGCACTAAATGTTTTCTTTTATTTTTTAACTTGTTTCGTTGCTTTGGTTTTGCTTTACGTCTTTTGTGGTGTCTGTGTGCGTGTGTATCGCTGTGTGTATTGCGCTTTTCTCTTTGCTGCGACGTGCCCACGACAACGTCTCAACTCAAACTGAATTCTGTTTTCGTTTTTCGCTCTCCGACTCAAACTCGTGAAAATAATGTTCGAAGCGACGACTCAACTTGTGTTTATCAAGTGCTCTTTAGCCCTCTCGCTCTCTCTCGCTGTCCTTTTCTCTCTCTCTGTTTAACTGATAGTATGCGTGCGTGCGTGTGTGTGTTGAGTGAAGTGACTTCTGCTGTAGCTGTGGCTGTTGCTGCTGCTGCTGCTGTTACTGCTGCCGCTGCTGCTGCTGCTGCTGTAGCTGTGAGTAGCGCTCGTTAATAACTGAATGCAACTGCGGCTTCGTCGACCGGTTTTGAAGCGAACCAACAGCAGCTGCCTGTAGTCGTGGTTGTTGTTGCAGCCGTTGGTGTTGTTGTCGGGGTTGGAATTTATTTGGAAATGGCAGATACGTACACGCCTACCTGCTGCCCCATGATGCGCCCTGATTGGCTGATTTCAACTCCCAGCGGCTGCCGTATCTGTATCGCTTTTTTTGTTCTTCTGCGTTATATTTGTTGTTGCTGTTGTCTGTACTCTGCGCGCGTGTTTGGCATCGCACTGGGAGACTCCACTCGTTCTCTGCTGTCTTCTGTCTGCTGTCCGCTGTCTGCGCTCTGCTCACTGGCAGTAAACAAGCGGAAACTGTTTGCCTGATGGTCGGACGCTGTTGTCGGCTGCCGTTGCTGCTGCTGTCGCTGCTGCTGACGTTGCTGCTGACGTTGCTGCTGTTGCTGCTGCTGGCTGGCAGGCCAGCCATCAGGCCGGAGTCGACCCGCATCCCACCCAGGCGCATGCCCTGGCCAGCTGGGCCTGGGTGTCCTGCTCCTGCTCCTGATCCGGCTGCTGCTGTTGTTGTTGCTGCTGACGTTGTTGCCGTTGTTGTTCGTGCTGTTTTGCACATTTTTTTTTGTTCTGCCTCGCCCCAGGATATTGTAATCTATTGTCCCTTTCGCATGTATGTGTGCGTGCGCCTGATTCGATTTCATTTAAATTTTAATTTACCACACAAATCAGAAATAAGACTTCCTCCCACGTTTTACGCTTTTACACTTTAAACACAAAATTCAATTAGCCGCATCAAAGCAAATATTGGGCTAAACTCAATTTTGTTGGAAAGCATGATTGCGAATCGCCTTTTCGTCCTATCATTTATGCAGATATTCAGAATAATTTAACTTTACATACCCCATTTTCAGTCGAACATCCCAAATTATGTATGTTGAAAAGCATATTTCGGGCTTTGTTTATACAGCGATAAATAAAGAATTCATTAAAACTCGAATTGCGAATTTTCTTTAAACCAAACTCCGTTGATTAAATAAGTTTTCAAAGTGCACCTTCCGTTTCCCATTGAAAATTAGTGAATTTTATATTTGAAATGCTTTAAAGTATATACTTAAGAGGAGTTTCAAAAGTTTTATAGACACATATAACTAATTGAATTACCAGCAGAGAGTTAAGCAGCGGCACTTTACAAATTCCCCACAAGAGAAGCAGAAAACAACAGCATCTGATTCAATTTTCTGTAATTTTACAGCTAAAATGATTATATATAATGATTTTTCGCTAGATGGTCATTATTTAATATGCAAAATTGATATAATGGATTTGCCGTAATGCACAAATTAGCCTTAACAAATTGCAACACTCAAAGAAGAAAACATTTATTAAAGAAAAACCAAATCAGACTTTTCTTTTTTTTTTTATTGATAACACATATTATTTTTGTTAAAAAATATATTGCCATCAAATAGAAATTACTTTGATATGAATTATATGTTCAAAACACTTAAACGAATTTTTATTTACATTTGACTGTTATCGGCAGAGATTTTTTCATTGAATTAACTTTATGGAATAATTTTTTATGTTTCTTATCTAACTAGCAATAGTTTCATTACTTAATATCCACTTTAAAATTCTAAATTTATATTCAAATAAATGTTGAACGGAATTTTACAAGTGGTGAATACAAATGAGAACGTTTCGTTGTTTCTGATAATAAAACTATTTATACGTATGTACTTATTTAAAATGGTAAACAAACAATAAATTTGCATATATAGAAAGAAATAAATTTAAAAATGTATTTATTATTTTATTTCATTAAACATCTAATAGACATTCTCAGTTTTCCAATTTTCCCACAAAGATTTCTTTCCTGGGTTTACCACACATTAACAAATGTTGCAAATCCATCAATTAAACAACAATTTTCCCATGGGATATTATTATAGGTTTTACCCAAAAGCAAACACCGACTTAGTCCTGGACTAAGAGCAGGACTAAGCAAGGACTTTGTGAAGCTTAGTGCCACACTTACGGTGACTTATGGCAAAAGTCACTACTGTGCCGACGAAAGCCAATTACAAAATATTTACCCAACAATTTTTCGACAATTTTCCCAATTCTTTAAAACAACAGACAAATGCAAAGTCAACCGGCTAAATCAAATATCCTGACCGAAAAAAAAAACCAAAAAAAAATTCCCGACTTGACGTCCGACGCGTGTGTGTGTGACAGTTGCTAGTTGTTGTTGTTGTTGTTGTTGTTGTTGTTGTTGTACTTAGTGTTCTGTTTCTGTCTTGGCACTGGCAGCTTTCTTGGCCGCCTGGCAACTGGCAACTCGCCGCTGTTGACACTTGTCAAACAGTCGGCGAACTTTTCCATTTCAAAGAGGTTCCCATAGCCAATCCCGACTGCACGCGTAGTAATTAACATCATGTCATAAGTGTACAAAAGCAAATAAATAAATAGATAAAAACACAAACAGTCAAATAGTCAGACTCAGGCTCAGACTCGCATATGAGTCACATGAAAGACACAGGCCGAATATTTCCCATCACACACACACACACAAACACTCGCACACCAACTGTCAACTTCCTGCTATTCCAACACTCGACACATGCAGAAAGGATTAACTTAACAAACACACACGCACACACACACGGCACACACTCACACACATCTGCTGTTCAGTATTTGCATATATTTATTTCGACTCGAAATCTGCTACTCGCAACACGGAAACGGAAACCAGCCAACTCGACTTAGCCAGCATCATAAAAAAAAGCAGCGAGAGAGAGAGAAAGAGAAAGAGAGAGACGGACTACGTAGGACCTGGCCAAGGATAGCATCCTAAAATGCTGCACCAATAAAGAAGTCATTATGCCATAAAACCATAAAAACGGCCAAAAAGAACTGCTCGACTGCTCGACATTAGTAGCCCTGCTGCCTGCTCCGGGTTTTTGTTTTTGCCTCGAGGGCACAAAAAATGTAGAGCGTAAAAAATATAACAACGAGAGCAGCAAAAAACAAAATCATCATAAAATCAAAAATGACAACTTGCTTGGCTTTTTCCTCTGCTTCTTCTTCTTCTCGCATATTTTTTTCTTGAACCATAAAAACTGTAGCAGATTCGCAGAAGTCCCTCGTTTCATAGTCTTAGTGACTGTTGCCCTGGTTTTTAGCAATTTTTGACAAAATTTTTGTTCATTTTTCATGCATGCTCTCTTTATGATTTCATATTGCTTCTATTTGTTTTTATTTTGTTTTTTTTTTATATATATTTCGCAGAAAAAAATTATATTTTTTAGTTCAAAGTACTTTTGTTCAAAATTTGAAATGCTAATGTTTCAAATTTTGAGTTGCCCATATGGTTTTTGTAACTTTTTAGAGCTCATGTTTTTTTTTTACGCAAAAATTCGTTCTTCTTATTTATGAATTTGCTGTGCCTGCGATTTCAAATATTTTTGTTTATCCTCATTTGACTTTTAAGAGGTGATAAATGTTTGTAGAGCATCTGGAATGACCTTCTATTAATTCTATGAAGTCTTTTCTATGGCAAATCATTTATACCTATAAAATCGACATTATGAATTTTCGAATTCTGTACTGAGAAATAGTTTAGCAAGAAAACGTTTATATTTTATCGAACTATTTATTTGAATCAAAATTATAATTAATAGTAAATAAATCAAAAATTCATGTTAAAAATTAAGATTGTGAATTAATTTTAAAGTTACATTCTACAAATTTGGGAACTTTCTACGATTATAGGATTTCCGTAACTTCAAGGAAAGTATACAAATTTTATGCTGTTTTAACTTTCACAGCAAATTTCCGTCCTTTTGCAACTTCCTTCAAGGCAAATGGAAAAAGTAATTGTTCAAAACAGTCGAAAATAATACAAAAAGTATGGAAAAGCAAAAATGCTTCCAATGAAAACTGAAACGAAGAGAAATTCTCCAATGGCAAAAAGTAAAAGTCGAAAAATTGTCTCAGGCCTTGAGACTTGTGAGTTGAGCATGAAATGCATTTCATAATTAGGTAAATATGCGCTTTATGGCAATAGAAGTTATATGGTAAATGTAGTTTATATTGTAAAGGGATGTGCCAAAAGTAAAAGTCAAGGTTTGACGGGTGCATTTTTGGCATTGTTGCGATTCGCATTGCTTGCGAAAAGTATCTAAACACACCATAAACGTGTCACGCCCGCGACTTTCGAGCGGGCCATAATATCGGCGAATGGCCATAAAATGGCCAAGGACAACGTTGGGCAACGACATGACCAAAAACCAAAACATTGGTCCAGTCCCAAAGTGGGCAAACGAGCAAAAAAGGGGTGTACCCTTTACCAGCGTAATTAAACGGGGTTGTCCAGGTAGCCAGAGCTAGAGCTGGCTGCTGCTGCTGCTGTCCTGTGCCAGGACTCCCGGAACCCTTAAACCTAACCCTAAAATGTGCTTCAATCGGTGATCGTTGCGCTCTCATTGTGTGCATCTTGTGGTGGGCGCGACGCACTTTTACTCCTTGCCTCGTCTTGCCACGGCTTGTTAGTTACCTGGAAAAATGGCAAACTCTCCGCTTGAAGCAAAGGTGTAGCCTGTAGCCGGGGCAGGATTAAGACAGTCCTTGCTGTGAGTATGTGTGTGTGTGTGTGTGCTGCTTGGTTGTGAGAGACTTGTAATTTGAGCGTTGTATCTTGTTTTTGGTTTTTGGTTTTTGTAGCTGTAGCGAATCTCGAAAGGGTGAAAAACGGGTTGTATTTATTTGCCAAAATAATTAGATTAATCCCCAGGATTCGAGCAGCGAGCAAATTACTGGTCAAATTAGCACTGCAACGGACTCCTCCCACCAACCGCCCCTTGCCCAGCAGCTACTTAATGCAACGTTTTGCCCTTATCGCAAAACTCTTTGTGGCCTGGCTCTGTTTGTGGTCATAAAATTGCCCCGTTTGATAAGCACAAAGAACATAATATTAATGTCGCAAAATCGTATATATATATATGAGAAAAATAAACTCAGGTGGGGTATGGGCGAGTCTTGGTGTGGAGCAGGCGGGTGGCTAGCCACCACCACCACAACAACAACAACAACAAGAAAAACACCGTTTTTTT
Source organism: Drosophila fungiperda (assembly GCA_035042345.1). Lineage (NCBI taxonomy): Eukaryota > Metazoa > Arthropoda > Insecta > Diptera > Drosophilidae > Drosophila > Drosophila fungiperda. Next base: position 12,209,451 of record JAWNLM010000145.1, read on the forward strand.
TATGACTTCAGTGACTTTGATTTTAGCCGCCGCGTTTGTCATAAACTTTAGCGACTTTCATATTTAGCCGGCTGTTGATTTTCATATATCTTTAACGTCGTTTTTTTTGCTTTTCATCTTTTTTTTTATGCCTTATTTGCGTTTGTGATTTAGCAATATGGCGGCGCACAAGGGCGGCAAATGGAGGCGGCGGCGGCGGCAACAAAAGCACGCTGGCATCCAATCAAATTGCGTGTCACCCACCCTACCCTACCCAAACCGTCCCATCCCGTTCCGTTCGATACACCCCCGCTGAAACGACGCATTGATTAATGTGCGCCGTTAGCAAAAAAGGCCTAATTGATTTGGCCTGAACGCGCTTTTGGCATGTACACACCGACTCTTTTCAATTTTCGGACATATTTTTGAGCTCCCGTCGAGTTGTTGATCTATTGAACTGGTTGTCTGTCTAATTAAAGCGCTATTAATGATACCGCCCACCCATTGATAGTTGATAGTGTGTGTGTGAGAGAGAGAGGGAGGGAGGAAGGGAGAGAGACGTGGCAGTAGTGCGTAGTGGACCCCCAAAGGGCATATCGCTTACAGCTCTAATCAGCGAGTAAGCACCGCCAGAAATCCAAGCCAAGTGTGTAATTAATAATCCTCTGTTGAACTATGGGTTTTTCCAGTGAAGTAAAGTATTCAAATTACGGGGCGACGAAAAGTGTGAAAATGCGTTTGAATGCGACAATGAAAGACAAGACCAGAGCTGGCATAACATCCACTGATTTATGACTGCAAACATGTGCGACCCACCAGATCCTCTGGCGCGTCCTTCAGCGCCACTTCAGCGCACTCTCCGAGTGTCAAGCACTTTTGACCGGAGACTCCTCCAACGATCGATCCGATTTCATCATATTGTTGGTTATGTTTGGTCACTTGGTATGTTTACAGTGCGGCGCTATTCATAAATTATGTAATGCACAACGATGCCGCCGCCTCCTCCTCTCCTCCTCCTCTCCTCGTACAACTCCACAAGAAAACAAGAAAACCAACAAACAACATTTCTTCTGCGTAACCCGATGCTAAAATCCTTTGTCGATAACAATTCTGGAAATTCTCTTGGACTTTGTTTACATACTCCATGAGACTAATTGTCGCGACTCCTGACAGTTGTACACAATTTTTTGGGATTTTCTTTGGAGCTGCAGATCCTTAAAGCAGCACAAAATAAATGGCTATCCAAAAGTGGGATAATCTATTAACTGGCCAATCACTAGAAATATATATATTTAAAACCAAACAAGAGAAATCCAAGCAATCCATCGTTTCTTGGGTGGTCTTTCAGTTTATGGTTGCATTTGCATTTTCAAGTGGGTTTGCTCCTTCCCAGCACATTTTGCAGTTGCACTTTTACGACTAACTACATAAATGCTTAGAGCTAATGTGCATTTCGAGGAATCAATTCCAAGAGGCAGCTAAACGGTAGTTCCACAGCTTCAATGTTCGAGTGGTTTCCCGTAGATTTCCCTATTCCGACGCACTGCTGTCAGAAACTTCAGAATGTTTGGTTTCATTTTGACAACACTTTGGAAAAAGCATGCAGGGATTTGGGTTTCAAAAATACTGAAAACCCAATTGGGGAAGGAGTCCTATGAATAGTTAAACTATTATCAACTGCATTGTAAACAGAAATTTGAGGGAATACTCATTCCAAAAAACCAGCTAAAGTAAAATCTCAGCATCTCCAGTATTCGAGTTTATTAATATTTATTATAATATAACTGTAATAAAATGAAAGTTAAATGTTTGGTAACCTGTCTGAAAACATATTTTTACATAGACGTAGCCACTTTGGGGAAGCTGTGAAACTTTCTGTCCCAGCTCCAAAATTCTATATCTGAACTTAACATTTATTAATCTTTTGGATTGACTCATTTGTATTCAATTGATTTATTTTGGCACTAGTTTCAGTTAAACTAATGGATATATATATATTAAATTGTGATAAAATAAAAATAAATAATAATAAGTTATTAATTGTCTCTTCTCTAGTTTATAACTTTATTCAAGATCGCTGTGAGGAATGATCAGTAGGCGACTGTAAATCTCATACTCTCAAGGAAGATTGCTTTAAATTGAATCGAATAGAAAATAGTTTTGATAAAAATCAATAATAATAATATGGACTATATATTCAGTAGAAAGATGCATGGAAATTGCAAAAGATTTTAGTTTCTAAACAAAGCAATTCCTGCAATGAGATTGAATTCGCTGTTAAAATTTAACTTCAATGTTGTTCAAACTTGGCAAATTATATTAGTTCCTTAAACATATAATTGAATATAGCAGGTATGTAAACCATAATCGTTTTCCAACTTAATTAGACAACACAGTTACTTTTTGCAACAAATTTAATTACTTGACAAATTGCTTAATTACTTTAATGTGCAACTAATCGAGGCACGTAGTTTGTTCGGTTAACCCAACAATTTCGTGTTCGTCTTGAGGAACTCTGTGGATTCTCATTGAGATAGCCTGCTGCTAAATAGATACAAATAATTATCTGTTTTGGCAAATAGCTGAACGGAAATCAGAGAGTGTCCTTAAAATATCCAATTGCAATTACGCATATCCTTGAGCCATGTATGCAACGGGAGGGGGCACGAGGTTAGCCCAAGCAGCCAGAATTGCTGGGTTTTTGCCAGGCGAGCGCAACGAATCTGCAACACATAGACAGAGAGATAGAGAGAGAGAGAGAGGAAGAGAGATGGAGAGAGAGAGAAAGAGAGAGAGTTCTTGTTGTGCAGAGTTCTTCAGATTAGGATAGTCTGAAGTGGAATCTGCACGGGACTAATGTTGTGATTAGCATCTGCGTTGACAAACACAGTGAGCGGTCCCAAGGAGAGATGAGGCGATGCGTGGTAAGATGACCAGCATTGCCTTGGAATCTTGTCCCCCACCCAAGATGAATAATTATAGCTGATCTTTATGTGCTTGCCGGCTCCTTGCTGCGACCGTTAATGGGTGCGCGTACCTTGTGCCTCACGAGAGAAGCTGGAGCGTTGTCATTCTTCTTGTTGCTCTTGTTGTTGTTGTTGTTGGTCTTCTTCTTCTTCTTGTTGTGTATACCTGCGGCGTTTTGGCATTCCGAAAATTCCATTTTTCCTTCAATTGATGCGCTCAGTGAGTCGTCGCATTGTTAGACAAAACGAATTCACGCGTATTCCGCCGAATCCCGCTAATGGTCACAGCGTCCTCCTTCGCCTGCCTCCTGCGTTGCAAGTTGCTGAAGTTGTGTGTGTTGTGTGTTGTGTATTTCGCCTTCACCTTGGCCTCCGCCTGTGTTATTAATGATGGAAATTTGAAAATACAGAAGGTTCAATAATTGCAACATCATTGTGCGCGATGAGCGATGCCTTTGCCTCAAACTGCGCGAGAGCGAGACAGAATATAAGTGCCACAAAACTTGGACTGGGCCTTTTGCACTGGCTTTGCTTGAAAATCAGTGACTTTGTCTCAATAACAATGCTCTAAACAAATTGCCGACTTGTGCCTACACTCGCAAAAAAAAACAAATATTTTTAGAAATTATAAAATAAAAATGTTTAAATTTGCCTTTGTGCTTCATATTAAAATATTTTTTATATCTGGCTTATGTAGAAACACATTTCCATAAAGTAGAAAAGTTTTACACTAATTAATTTAATCAAGATAATTTTCTAAAATTTTGATTTGATTTTAATTATTAATTTCTGCTATTTTTGTTAGATTTATGTATAAAATTGTAGCAAAAATGTAGACTTTTATTAAGAAATAATAAATAGAAAGACAAACATACACAAAAATTTTTTTTTTCTTAGTGTATTTGTAGCAGCTTCTGCTGCACACTTTTAGAGAGTAAACGAAAGAGTGAGAGCGAGATGGAGAGAGAGTGAAAGAAAGAGATAGAGAGAGAGAAATCGCAGCCAACACGCGTGTCCCTGGCTGCCATTTTTCCATGCCCAAGCGACAGCCACTCACAATGCAAGTGAAGATCAGCGAAAGAGAATCGTTTTATTGCCGCATTTATGTGTCGAATACCTGACGACTGCCACTCTGCCTCCTCCCTGCTTCTCCTACTCCTACTTCTGCTGCTCGATCGGCAGCACTGCATTTATATTGCAGCAATTTCGTATCAATTGAATGTTTTCCACGAATCCGCATCGGCCATAAAGCGCGTCGCGTGGAGTAGGAAGGACAATCCAAGCCAAACCATCCAAGCAGCCATGCCACAAACACAACCAGTACACGAAACCGACTACTTCTTCTTGCCTCGTTGAACATATATTTCCATTTCCATGTGCCATGTCTGTGTTTGCTGTTTATGCCAATTTTTATGCGCTTCACCTTCACTTTGACCATTCCCAGTTACCAATTCCCATACCCATTTCCCTTGCTATAACCATTCCCGTTTATTGGCCTCGGCCGGCGTCTTTTTGTCATCGCAAAATTCACGTGTAAAACATGCCTCAAGTTTTTGCCTTTCTCAGCTCTTGGCTGCTTTGGCAATGCGCGTGCCCGCGACTCCTTTTGCCCAGTTCCTCAACGTCCTCCAGGCAGTGCTGCGCACGCGCCTCTTCGGCCAAAATCAACTCGTGTTTAAACAAAACACAAGAATTGTTATTGACCCATTGTTGATTCTCTTGAATTGTAGGCGCACGAATCAACTTCCTGCCACTTAAACACCAAGCCAAACTTGCCCCATGACCTTGTCGAGGTGCAAGTTAAGACTTTGGGTGATCTTGGTGATACAAGCTTATCAAAGATTAGGTACAAAATTTACCAACTTGTGAGGAAATGTTTTGGATACTGAAACAACTTGAGAAACAATAATATAATTTCCATCTTTTCCATATTCAGCCAGTTCCAAATCAGCATAAAAAATTAAGAATATCTTTTTATTAATTATCAGATGTATTAACTATATTATTGAAGTTGAATAACTATAAACATTTCTACTATCTTTAACAATTGATTGTTAATCCGAGAGTTCCTGTTCATCAAGTGCAGATTTGTCGTCATTTTGTTATAAAATATGAAAAGTTTTCAAGTATCTTTAGCTTATTTATAATATATAAAAAATACTATCTATCGCTGCTATCTGTTTACCACATTATTAGTAATCAAGTTCTATTTAAGCTCTGGCATTACAGTTGCCATAAGCTGTGCCACTCTAGAAATGGGCAAACCTTTGATAAAAAGTAACTAAAATAGTTTTTATAAAGATTTGCCAGCAACTGTTTGAATTGAATTGTTATTACCTGTCGTCAATTCGAGTAGCCGATGGCAATTGCACCTGCACCCAGACAACATCAAGTAGCTCGTGCACCTCTCCAGTTGCATATAGATAAAGATTGTGGTGCAGTGGGCAGGCAGGAAACGGCAGCTCCAAACTCAACAGTGAACTGCAGCCAAAATCCACTCGAGAAATGTGCAGTTGCGGCAGTTATCTTTTGACACTCTGGCAACTGGACAACTAGACAACTGGGAGAACTGAGAACCGGCTACCCGTCATTGCCATTGTCCGGTGGCACGAGTTCGATAAGCAGCGGGAGACGCCCAATCCCCGCCCCTATTTTGTCCAAACCTTAATTGGATCTGGGGCAAGCCCCTGCGCCTGCTCCTGCTCCTGCTCCTGCTCCTTTGGGCAGCTGTTTGACTGCCCAGTCCTGCTGCGCACACATGTTGACCTCTTATTGTGGACACATTGCTAATCCAGAGCATCGATGTGTCAACGCGTTTGGCGCTGCCAGGCGACAATCGAACAAACAGCCAGACAAATGGGCAAACAAATGCCCAACGTATGCGTCCTTAAACGCACCAAATTGGATCATAACTGCAAAATGTCGAAATCTGCACAAACAGCGCTCTAATTAAGTCCAGCAGCGAGGCCCATTAAAGGGACAAAGGATGCGAGCCATGAGCCCACAAAACAGCATCAGAAATCAGAATTTATCTATCTTTCTGGCCCATAAAATGGACATCCATTAAAATTGTACAAACTCTGCCAAATGACGTCAGCGGGTGATTCTCTATTGACCAAGTGTTGGTCTTTATATCTTTGCCAATTTGTTACTTATAATGAAATTTATCTTAAATATATATGTTACAAATTATTGACTACAAGACAGTTCCAAAATTAGAAATTGACATCAGCTAAAGATTAGAAATTGTTAAGGGTTTTCAGCTCGAACACCAATTTGGCCAGTTTAATATAAAAAACTTCGAATAAAGAAAGCTAAGTTGGTGGAAACTATTATTTTATAATAATAATAATAATAATAGTGAAAATTATAAAATAAATATTCATTAAATTTAAGACAACAACTTAACAATAATTATTAAAGTAGATTTGATAATTTTCTATTAAAAAAATTATCTATAATTGTCTTGAAGATAAAAAATGTAAACATTGTCCAAATATATTTAAAATATTTAGTAATAATAATATTAGTGAAAAGCATAAAATAAATACTCATTTAATTTATGACAACAACTTAACAATAATTATTAACGTAGATTTGCTTAATAAATAATAATTTTCTATACAAAAAATTGTCTTTAATTTTCTTTAAGGTATTTTTTTTTTTGGATATATTTTACCCAATTCCAAATGACACAAAAAAAAAACGAGTGCAACACAAACAAAATTATGAAAAATCCATTTGTGTGTTCAAAAATGTATTCCACATACATGTTTAATATGTTTGTAATGTATGTGATATGTTTTCGGTGATATCGGGGCAATCTGTGAGTGTGTTTATAGAGGGGGCGTCGTTGGAACTACCGAGAGTCAGCTAACAGTCAGCCAGGCAGCAGGCAGTATAATGATTCCCATGGGCATTGGACTTATCGCTGGGGCGAGCACTCTCTGCTCGGAGACTGTTCACATTTTTAATTGCTCTGTTTGCTTAAATATAATTTTAAACACACACACTTTTTATTCTGCCCCGCTCTGTGCCCCCTCCTTTTGTTTATCGTGAAAAACACTTACGAGCATTGTTAAAGGTTGGCAGTTTTGGCTCTTATCGAGTGCTTGTGGCCCAATCGGGGCACTCGATGTGTCGCCCTGAGAAGTGGGTCGTTGACAACGCCCACAATCGCAGACAAACACACACAATCACACACACTTAATAAAACACCAAACAACAACAGCCTCCCCCCACATCCCCCACAAGTGGAGGCGCCTCAAGAGTGTGTCTGCTCAACAAACTGCACAAATCCCTCTTGTAATGCACTTTATTTTACAGTCAGCAATCTTATGACCAGTTCCCCTTCAGTTTCCCTCCTGTTCCTCCTGTTCCAACTGCACTTGTCCGCATTTAGAGGCAGATGTATTTGCAGCTGCAGCTGCCAGTTGAAATACATTTTGTCTGTCAATTACAGTTATTACTTCGACTCATCGCTTGCGGTTTCAATTATCGCCTCCTACTGTCCATTATCTATGATTTGTCGGGGCGTTGTTCAATTCCAAATATCTTAAGGCTTTTGCTTTGTTAAGTGCAGAAATATAAAGCGATACATTTGTCTATGACTGAAGATATCAATCAATTTAGCAACTAAATTCATATTTCACCTAATTAATTATCAATTAATTTGATAACAATATTTAACAGCAGATGTAATTAACTAACTAATCAAACTTAAGGCAAACTAGTCTAAGTAAATAAATAGTTGTTAAAATAGTTAATTAATCATCTTAGCCACTTTAACACATAAGAAATTAGACAATTTTGTTTTGGTATCTAGAAAAATACTAAGCTTAAATTTGAATCAATTTTTTTGTTGAGTCTCTTGTAAAAATGTCGGCTAAAAACTAAATCGATTTCCAAAAGACATACTAAGCTAGTTGGCAAATCATGTTTAAAAACCCATTTCAATTATGAATCATATTTTTCAGATAAAATTCAATAGTAAAATATGTTATTTTGAAACATGTCCATTTATATTAATCATTCATCGTTACATATATAAACAAAACTTCGCATTCCAAAAATTTTATATTTGCAGATTCATTTTTAGCATAATAAATGAAATGATAAAAATTAGGCTAGAAAGTAGGTCATAATTCATCAAATTACTAACAGTTAACAGATTAAGTGCCAGCTCAATTGATTTATGTCAGAGCACAAATTAAAGTCGCAGTTATTTGAAATATCTTCTAGTATAATCAACACATTTGAATTTTAACGGCATTGCTAGCGCCATCTACACTTCGTTCTATTACAAGTTGACGCTTTAGCGAAACAGTCATTCTGTACAGGCGCACGAAAAAAATGTAGCCCGCAAAGTATGCAATGAGCTTGCGCTGCAAAAAGCTTGCATTACAGAAGCACCTCAAAGTATGCAATACATTTGAAGTGTTGATCGATAACACTGCAAGTGCTGCCACATGCATTGCACACTTGAAATTTAGAGCAAGTGCAATTGCAATTTAATACGTGAAAGGGACAAGCAATCAGATTAACCACAATAACAATGGAAAATTGTGAAATTTCGCGACCATTATCAGTTCAGGTGTTAGGTAATCATGGAAATTTTGAACGTCGCTTTAACATTCAATCGAGAGCAGCGCAGCGATGACGACGCGAACAGCAGATACAAAATTATTATCGTTAATTGTTTTTTATTGTGCGGTGTTAAGTGGGGCAAGTGGCGGGGCACATGGTGCTACTGGTGTCGAAGCTGGCAATGTGTTGGCTGTGTTCCCGCACTTTGGCTACAGTCACTTTAAGGTGGCGCTGCCCATATTAAATGAAATCTCGCGACGCGGTCACCATTTGACTGTAATTTCATATGTGCGCAATCCGAGTGCGCCTCAATTGGCGAACTATGAGCAGCTGCTGCTGTCGAGTCCCACCGAGGATCAGACGAATACGACAATCAATGTGGTGCCACTGTCAGAGCACACGCCCACCCGATCCCTCTATGTGTTGCTGCAGGAATATTACGAACTCTATGGCAATGGACAAATCTCGTGTGAGCTGCTCTATGCGAGTGGACATGTGCAAACGGTGCTCGAGCGGCACAAGCAGAAACCCTACGATCTCCTGCTCACCGAGTACTTCAGCACAGACTGCCAGCTGGGCTTGGCCAAGCTGTTGGAGTTGCCCATCATTGGACTGAGCACCTGCGCATTGATGCCATACTTTTACGATCGCATCGATCTGCCGGATACGCCCGCCTATGTGATGTCCGAGTTTGTGGGATTCCAGCAGCCATTGAGCTGGAGCGATCGACTCCTCAACTTTGCCCAGGCCAAACTGTTGAAAGTGATCTACAGGCTGCACACGAATCGCGCTGATAATGCGCTGATCAAGCGGCATTTGAACTTGGACATTGATGTGGATGCAGTGGCGCGTAATCAGACGGCATTCATTTTGGGTAATCAACACTACTCCCACATGGGCAGTCGTCCGCACACGCCACAGTTCCGCGAGGTGGGCGGTGTGCACATCACCAAGGACACCCAGGCGGAGCTTGCTCCGAAAATTGTGCAATTCCTGGAGCAGTCCAAGCAAGGCGTCATCTTCATTAGCTGGGGCTCCATGGTGCGCGCCTCCAGCATTGATGATGACAAACTGACGGCTATTATTCATGTGCTGCAGCAGCTGCCCTTCAATGTCATTTGGAAATGGGAGGCTGATGAGCAGCCCAAACCACATCTGGATGCCAGCAAGTTTCTATTCCTGAAGTGGGCGCCGCAAACCGTGCTGCTGTGTAAGCTGAAAGAGTGATCCTCACAGATGAATTACTCAAATCATGCCCAATCTTTTCTCTTAGGTCAGCCGCAGGTGCGTCTGTTCTGGTCCCATGCTGGTCTGCTGGGACTCACGGAGGCGCTGCACTGCGGCAAACCGCTGCTGATGACGCCCATCTACGGCGATCAGTTTCTGAATGCGTTTGCGGCACAGGATCGTGGAGTGGGCCTGAAACTGGACTATCAGGACATCAATGTGGATACGCTGCAGCAGTCGCTGCAGGAGCTAAGCAAGCCAAGGTGCGTTATAGATGGAGGAGGTGCTACTATATCAGCTAGCTATATTATATATATATATAATTTACAGTTATGCGGAGCGGGCTTTCAAACTATCTCAGGTGTTCAATCTACGTGAACGTTCTCCATTGGAGACCGCAATTTGGAGCGTGGAACATGTGTTGCAACATGGCCAGCTGGCCATTGAGCTGATACGCTCGCCGGGCATAGAGTTGAACTGGTTTATTTACCATTCACTGGACTCACTGGCAGTGATCTTAGTCGCACTGCTGCTGCTGCTGCTGGTCAGCTATCGTGCGCTGGCCAAAAGCCCTGCGCCGCCCAGGCCACACCAACGCAAGTCCAGAAAGACTAGGAGATCAAATACATAGTTTTAATTGTGAAAACATAAAATAAAATTGACAAAATCTTTTATAAAACTAATAACGTCCACGCTGCATGCAGTCGCGTCGGCATTCCTCGTAGGTCAGGAAATTGTTCTCCGTTGAGGCACAGCCCGTATAATAGAAGCTCTCACAATTGCCCGTCTCCTTGTTGTAGGCATAGCGCAGCTGCCTGCCACGACACAATCCCGGCGCCTTGGGCTGCTTGCAAGCTATCAATGGAGACGGCAATTGGCTAAGATTTGTTTCCATTTCAACTATGATTTTATAGCTCACCGACTAATTCCTTGATTTGCTCTTCTGTTTGGTTCTCCAGGCGCAGACTTAAGCTCAACGATGTGCACAAGATCAAGAACAGGCACATTAAACTCCAACTGGGCAACATGATTCTGTTTGCGTGCCTTAAAAATATTGTTTATTGTTGAAAAATTAACATAACTTTTTCACGATTTCCGTTGTTTTGTGCTGATCGCAGCAAAATTACGCTTTTTAAGATTTTTAATTTTTTCCGTCCGGCTGGTTTTAGACGTGCACGAAGCCAACTATCTGCACAGAATATTCTCCACAAAGTGCTGAAGCTATTGCCAGATTTTGCTCGGCTTTCTCTGACTTTTTTTTTTTTTGGTAAATTATGGCTTAAATCTCGTTGCGCACGTAGCCAAGTTTTGTGTTTTTCCATTTGACTTTTATTTGCAGCTTCTGTTTTTATGCAGCAGAATTGCATTCAGTTCTCATTGAGTGAAAACGTGAGTTTTTGCCAGAAAGTTTGACAAACTTTTGAAGTGCTCAAATCCAGGAAGCGCAAACATGAGTCAAATATTTTCAAGAGAAGCAGAATTGCTATAATCCTAACTTCAGATAATCTCTCTGTTTGATATCATTTTATTTCTATCTCTAGAACACACATAATAATTAAACAGTTTGGTAAAGGCGCATAAATTTGTTATTTATTAAATTTCTAGCTGAATTTACTTAAAAAGAAGTCAATTTAAAAAAAGGCGACGATTTGTACGCATTAAAATATATAGAAACAATGATTAACTAAGCCTAATGATTGAAGAATTAGAATTAGAATATAGATCCACAAATGCTTAAAGCCATTAAAAATGACAAACAATTTGTAGAAAACAAAGAAGTATAATTATTTTATGGTCATGAGGGTCTTGGTCATAGAATTTCTTAAACAATTTTGCTTACTTGACTATAAGGCAACCCGATTTGTATGTATATGGGTGTAGGGTGTAGGTGTAGGTGTTTGTGTGTGTGTGTGTTTGTGTTTGCACTTGGTACATTTAACAAATATTATTGTAATTTTTACATAGTTAGATAGAGAAAACAATTTACACAATGCACATAAGTTGATATGCATAGGAACCTACTTACAATTTCTATATTGTTATCCAATGAACTAGAAAATATAGATTTCTCAATCTTTACATAATAATAGTTTATAAACTCGTTAATAAATTCATATTGTTGCACAATTTTATTATGATCCCTCAGATCGCGCTGTGACAATGAGCTGGTTTCTTGAGCTGTTTCAATGTGTGTGTGTGTGGGAGTGTGTGTGTGTGATGGGCATTTAGTATTAGGACCCTAGACGATGCGACTGCTACTTTTGGGGCTCAGCTTTCGTCCATCAAGCCGGACCCTGACTATTGCTTTGGCGTACAAAAATGGCGCACTAGTTAAGACCTTACAGATGGTTTCATCATCGTTATTTTTTTTTTTTTTTTAACAAATTGTAGCAGCTGCGCAACTGAGTTCTCTACAGAGAGAGAGAGAGAGGAGAGAGACAGACGAACAGAGAGCAGCGTCAATGAATTCCCATATGTCGGCAACATTTAGAAATCCTTGTCCCAACCGCTGACATCATCAGGTGGCGGTCCTTCCGGATCAGCCGGATAGTCATCGAAATTGGTTGTATCCACAACGCTCTTTACGCTCGGCTTAATTGGCGGCTCCAGCGAACCATTCTGCAGACCCCACCAGTAGAAGCCATCAAACCATCTGAATTTAAATTGGAAATTACAGTATTAATAAGGAATTCGATTTTTGACAATATTTTACTGACTTGTGTTTCTGTATTTCGCTAATACCGCCTCGCTGATAGCCCAAGCGCTCGGCGGGATTATCGCGACAGAGTTTCTTGATCAGATTGCTGGCGTTGCGCGTAATGTTGCGCGGAAATTCGATGGCATCGATGCCCTTAAGTATTATGTTATAGGTGCGCATCGGATCCGAGCCCGTAAACGGTGGAGTACCTGTAAAATTAAACAAAAATTAAGCAAGATAGTTAATTATATTTAATTACCCTCTGCTTACCCGTTAACAGCTCAAACATGAGCACACCGAGCGACCAGTAGTCGGCGCTAATGTCATGGCCACGATTCAATATCACCTCGGGTGCCACATATTCGGGCGTGCCACAGAATGTCCACGTTTTGCGGCCCGTTTGCAGTTTCTTGGCAAAGCCAAAGTCCACCAGTTTCACATAGCCCTTCTCGTCCAGCAACAGATTCTCCGGCTTCAGATCTCTGTAGATAATGTTGCGCGAGTGCAGATAGTCGAATGCCTCCACCACGCAGGCCGTGTAGAATCTCGTGGTGCCATCATCAAAGTTGCCCTTGTCCCGCAATATGGTCCACAGCTCACCGCCCAGGCAGCTCTCCATCAGCATGTACAGATATTTCTTGTCCTTGAAGGTCTTGAACAGCTTGACTATAAACTGACAGTTGGCCTCGCCCATGATCTCCTTCTCGGACATGATGTGCTGCTGCTGGCGCGTCTCCACAATCTGTGACTTCTTCATCTGCTTGAGGGCAAAGGAGCGCGAACTATCGCCATTTGTCTGCACCAGTTCCACGCGTCCAAATCCACCCACACCCAGTGTGGCAATCACACGCAGATCTGTCAGATTAATGTCGCGGAACTCCTCATTGATTCTGTTCAAGAAAATGACAACAAATAGTTAATAATTATTGTAATAACAAGATTTTGGCGTACTCACTTTCTGCGCTCCAAGACACCTTCGTCGTCATAGCGATGCTTGATCTCATCCAGACTCGAGATCAGCTGATTGAATGTCTCGCGATCAATGACCAAACAGCTGACACCCTCAGGGGATTCACATATAATGTTCGCTGTACGCATATCCTCACTGGCAAGAAAATCATTTAATAAGATTGGATTTTGATGCATTTCATTTTTTGACTTACCCTTGCAGCGCCTTCTCGCCAAAGAAATCACCCTTGCCGAGCATTCGTATGAACTTCTCCTCCTGTGTGTCCTGCTGCTTGATCGTCACCCGCACCTTGCCCTTCGATATGATGAAGAAGGTGTCGCCACGGGCGCCCTGACGCACAATATAATCACCGCGCTGATAGTGCGTCTCCTCCAGCACATCGGAGATTTTGATTAGAGTATCCTCGGCCAAGTCTTTGAAAATGGGTACGCTGAAATGGGGAATGTATTTTATGTGTCAGCGAAAATATAATTTTCAAAGTAAAGCTAATTTTGGATAAATAAAGAACATGAAAATAGCGCATAAGATTTCGATTAAGTGTAAAGTGTTATTCGAATTTTTAATTAAAGCAAATTATTAACACTAAAATCAGAAAGCTAATAAAAGTTTTCGCAGAATTGGATTTATACCAAAATAAAAAATGCTTTGCTGAAATCGTCGCCTAGGGAATTATTTTTCGCTGACAAAGCATGTTTTTTTGATTGCTATAATTATTTTTTTATGTTGCCTTTTAATTAGCCCATTATAGGAAATCTTTTTATTTTAAGCAGCTGTTAATAACACACATTACTATAAATTGAAGATGCTTTCAAGTTCCTAAAAAAACTCTTTTCCCTCCCCATCCTACAGAAATCTCTAGTTTCTAAATTATTACGTGGAAAATAATGTTTCCTGAAGACAATAAAAATAAATGTGTAGAAATGTATAAATTTCATTTCCCCGAGCAGTGCCTCAGCACTTTCGTAGCGTAACTTGTAAGGCCAATCAATCAACACGCCCCCAAATGGGGCACTTTCATTTTCGTTTTGGTGTAATATGCATTTTAGTTTTTCTATCAGTTTTTTAATATCATCTTTTTTTTTGCGCAATTTCATGCTTCAAATGGAGCTCCATTAATGCACAAAAGTAAAAACAAGGAGAGGGGCGGGGCGAGTGTGTAAGGTGTGAGGTGTGAGGTGTTGCAGAGACGCTGCTACCCTGCACACACGGGCCAATTAAATGCGATTAATTTGTCGGTCAGTCACGGCGCCAGCTCTGGCAGAGATCAGAGTTTGGCTTATAGACTAAAACTGGTTGCCAACTTGTGCGCATTTTGATGGAAAGCAAACAGAAAACATTTCTTTGCGTTCGTTGGCCGCCACACGATCGATGTCTGTCCTGGCCGTCTGCCCGGTCCGGTCCGTCTGTCGATTCGTCTCATTTCTGAGCACAGCCCGTCATCATAATAGACGTATATGAGACGCCCATGACCATGACGCCGTCGTCTGATGTTGATGTCTGAAGCTGTTTGCCCATTTTGCAAAGTGAAAGTTGCACACAAACACGTAGAAAAAAAGGAAATCCAAAATAATAGTAAAAGAAAAATCCTTAAGTAAAGCGATTAATATGAATATGTTCATGTGCACATACCAAAAAAAAAATAAATAAAAAAATGAAATAAATAACTTAGTCTGAATTGTTATAATTAAGTGCAGACAGCGGCAACTAATTGCTGTTGTGGCAGTTGCAACAGTTGCAACCAGTTAAACATTTTCGCTTGAGGAAATAAATATATATACAAAATAGAGAAAAATATATATATATGAAAATACATACCTCTTGAGGAAATCGGTGTACTCCGCCTGTCGGATGAGCCCGGTGCGCATCATGATCGTCTGGAAGCATTGACGCTCGATCGCCCACAGATTGCACTCGCTGATCGCTGTGATTGTCGCCGTCCTCTGGCAATTGTACAGAATCGCCAGCTCGCCCAGCACCTTTGCGCCGGAGAGTGTGGAGAGATATTTACCCTCGCGTGAGACCTCGACACGTCCATCTGAAACAAAGGGCGCATTTGTTGAAGTTGATTGATTAAACACAGAATTGTAAAACGAGCATTTTGCATTGAGTCAACAATTGAGAAAAACTACAAATGCAAAAAAAAAATGCATTAGTCGTCGATATTTGAAGAGCGCTGCTCAACTTTCAATTAGCATCAATAATAAATGTTTACAAATTTAAAAAAAAAACTCAATTTCTATAAGCAAATAAAAGAGTTAAAGGAATTTGTAAATTTATTCAAGTAATTGGAACAGTTTCTGTTGCACATCCAAACACAAATCGTAAGCAGAAAAACATTTGACACCATTTCAAGAATTTATCAAGTTTTCGCTTAATTTGCAACTTCTTCAGTTGAGCAGAATCTAAATCAGTCGTTTTATATATACAATTTTTATATATATTTAAGATCTGCTGGTTTTTAGCCAAAATTCGGCCAACAAAACATAAGAATTAAAGCCACATTTCAATGGGGAAAATTATAAAAATAAATCTCTCAAATCTTGAGCAGAGATGATTTTTTGGTTGGCCTCTCCTTACCACTGGTGACCTCCTCGTCGTCCTGTGCGGTTGAGGATTGCTCCTTGAGATTGCCGGTGCGACGTCGTCGCGCATAGGTGTGCACGGGCACAATGAGGCGTGGCCGCGGTATGCAGAAGCCTTCGCCATTGAGATCCTTGGAGCTGCCATTGCTGCTGGCCGCAGGCGAGATTTGTAGTTCCTGTTGCTGCAACTGCGGCTGCCTCACCACCAACTGTTGCTCCTCCTGCAGCTGTAATCCCTGCAGCGCCTGCTCTAAGCTGTGACGCCTCAACGCTGGCGTTGGCTTCGACTCGCGCTCTGCGGCACGACTAAAGGAGGCAGAGTGATTGGGCATACGAATGGTGGCATAGCGCTGAACACTCGTCTGGGATCGGCTGAGCGGCTTGAAGGCGCGCTGTTTTGTGACAACGACTGGTGGAGCCGGCGGTGGCTCTATGGGTGGTGGCAACATGCGCAGCGGCTGCTGGCAGATGACTCGCTCCGGCCGTTGATCCTCGGCGGCGGAGGAGGAGAATGTGGAGTAGGCAGAGGAACTGTTGCTGATGTTGCTGTTGCCCGGTGGCAATTTGGCGGACAGCCTGGGCGGACGCAGCGTCACATAACTGGGATGGGGATGCGTTGCAAATGTGGGTTGAGTTTGAGACTGATGTGAGTGGCGCGGCTGATGCTGCAACATGGTCTGTGAGCGACGCAACGAGGGCGGCTTCACAGACACCTGTTGGCGTGGGCGTGGCACACGCAGACGTTCTGTCGGATCCATTACATAATGATTGACAACACTAGCTTCCATTTGGGGTTGAGTATTTGCTTTAATTGGCTCCAGCTGCTGCTGCTCCGGCTTCTGCTGCTGCTCCAGCTGCTGTTGATCCTGCTGCTCCTGCTCATTGTCATCCTCAGCTATCCAGCCATTGTGCAGCTGTTGCTGCTTGTGGTGCTGCAGCGCTGAGGGACGATAGCCATTCAGTTCCTTGATGGCGCTCACAATACGCCGATCCTTCGACTCGAGCTGCCTGATGCTCTCCAGCGTCATTTGATACTTGCTCAGAGCCGAGATGCCATTCAGCAGAAAACTGCTGCTGCCATTGTTGTTGTTGTTGTTGTTGGCCACATTACTCGGCTGCCGGCTCAGCTTGTTGGCCGTCGTCGTTGTCGTCATCGTTGCAGCTGGCGTTGTGGGCGTGGCAGTGGGTGCACTATGATGCTGATGATGCGCTTGTAGCCAGTTGGCCTCGTAGAGGGCACCCATGGCACTGTCGCTGTCCAGCGAAAGACTTGCGTCGACCGCTTTGCCCGGATAATGTTTAATTTTCATATTGTTTTGGTAATTTTTTTGTTTGTTGTTTTTTAGCTTAATTTCTTTTGGCCAACGAATTTCACTGTTGGCCCAGCGATGACGACAAAGCTGACAAATTTGACGTGATTTGCTTTCTTAGTTGAAATACGCGACTTGGCGACTTTCGTTGTTGTTGTTGATATTTGTTGTGTTTTGCATAACAAGCATGGCATGAAATTCGCGCTTGGAATTTTGAGGAGACAGAAAAACAAAATATATATTTATAAGCAACCATTAACCAACACTTGACACAACAACAGCCCTAATTGTATTTGCTTTTCTATTATTTATATTACCAAAGCGATTTGTTATTGTCATTGTTGTTGTTGTTGGTGTTGCTGTTGTCGTTGTTGTTGTTGTTGTTGTTGCTGTTGTCATTGTTATTATTGCTCATGTTGCAAACTTTCCAAGCTTGTCGCTTGCCTCACTCGCATATGTATTGTGTATGTATGTCTTTATGCATGTATGTATGTATTCATGTATGTATGTAGCCTAAACAAAGTCAACTACTCGTTTTGTTTGTAAAAGCGAAGCTTAAAATCAAACCACATACAAAAACTGAGCAACAACTGTGCCAATATTTATGGACCACACTGTTTGCCTTCGTCTGCGTCTGTCTATCTCTTTCTCTCTCTCTTTCTCTCACTCTCTACCCTTCTCCCTCTCTTCAGCTTGAGCAAAACGAAATGAAATAATAACAATTAGTCTTCGGTGTGAATTATTTTTGTTGCAATTTGAATATGCGTGTGAATGATTCAGTCGCGACTCTTTCAATAATTGGAAATAGCCCTGAAAGTGTGAAATACGTCAACAAATGAGTTAAATAAATGAGTGAATACAAATGAATAAATTGAAATCGAGCACATTGAAAAATATGATTCAACTGTCGACAAGCTGTTAAACAAGCCATCATAGAAAGATAGTGAAAAGTAATTGGGAAATAATCGTTTTGTGAACTCAAACAATAATAATAATAATATTAATAATTTGTTAAGAGATCGTTTAATACGAAAACTGCGCGCAACTAAGTAAGTAAATTAAACAACTTTTTGTGAAGTAGAACGTAACAAATTATTTTCAATGCATTATAAACAAAAAGAAATTGTACAATGCTGCCAACATCCAACTATTTTCAGGCCTAAGAAAATGTATGCATTAGTGAATACTTAACTTTCCAGTCTATAAGCGAGTAAGGCAAGTCAACATGCATTTACGGGTTTTAACATTTATAGAAATTTATATAATTAATGTGATTAATTAGATGAAAGTAAAAATGATATTAAAATCATTTGCAGTTAATCGCAATACAGAAGAAAAGTTGATATGCAATTGTAAAGAACCCACATGTGGAATCTCCCGTAGTTTTCAGTGGGGAAATACTCCAAATATATTAAAAATTATTGAATGACATCGAGTAAATTGCAAAGACTAATATGCTACTCGAACTCAGGCTTCTATCAATATTTGAACTCCCGAGCGGCCTCACAAATATCTCATATCTATTTAAGCATGTGCAAGTGAGTAAGCCAGACAAAAAAAAAAAACAGAAACAAAATAAATAATAAACAAAAACTAGGAAATAATGCCTAAAGTTAACCATCAAGCAGCACTGAGTGTTGCCTGCCAGCAAGTGATGCGATCAATCAGTAAACAAATACAAATGTTTCTCATATTTGTTGTTTGCACCAAGTATTTGCGTAACAAAACAAAAAAAAACAACCAATTTTTGCGAGTGAATGGAAATATGTATTGCTTATCTTCGCAGCTGATAAGAGAAGAGAGGCAACATGAACTGACATCGACCGCTGACATAGGAGCCGCTAAACAAAACAACAAAATAATCAATGATTTCAAATCAATGGAAATATTTTTTGTATACAACTATTTTTGTTCGGTTTTTAAAAACTAGTTTGTTAATTGAAAGGCGCTGCCAAAAGGGGACATAGTTCAAAGAGTTTTTCGATGAGCGTTGCTTGAAGGCTGGCAGGGCGTGGAGGGGAGGCTGGGGAGTGGGGCAATGCGGAAATCCGTCACGCAATGCTAAACAAGTTGAACAAACAATCAGCAAATGCAGCTGGCCAAAAGATTTTGCAATGGCTTTAACGAAACAGCTGGGCAAGGTCAACAAGTTGGCTAAGCTGTTATATATCCGACACTCCACCTCCCTCCCCCATTTGCAGTTTCAACAGATTTGAATACATTCGCAAGAATTTGCAAAGCTGTTTTGCAAAGCTCAACATTTGACTCTTTGCTGTGGCTATTTATAAATCGTAACGGTGTCTAAACCAGCGCTCAGACTATTTTGCGCTCTCACTCTCTCTCTCGCTTCGTCTATTTCACTCTCCTGCGGAGTCTGCCTTTCAGCGCGTCCGTCTTAATTAAAATGAAGTTAGTCACACACAGTTGCTTATGTGCCAAGGGCAAAAGCTCCATCATTTTGTTTCACTTCATGTCTTGATTTTATTTTCTGTCTGACAGTCTGCAATTACACACAAAACAGCAGACAAATACGAAATCTTTTTCTTATGCATGCTCTCTCTGTCTCTGTCTTGCCTATGTCTCTTTTCCTCGTCACAGTTGCACATTAAAAATTCCATTTGCTGAGTCACTGTGGCTGCTTAGTCTGACCGCATTTTTAATACATATTATTTCTTTGCTCATTATTTGTAATAATAAATATTCATAACTTCTGTTGTTTTCCTATTCTCATAAAGAAAGCTAAAGTTGATTGACTTTTGTAGGTAGTCAAGTTAAGATCGTATATCGATATTTACTTCTTTTTTTTAGAATGTTGTCGAATCAAAATCATGGTGAGCTCATTTTCAATCGCTTTTTTTAAATGTTTTTTTTTATAACTGCAAATTGAACAATGGATAGCAACATCTAAAATGAATAAAAACTGGTATTCTATATGACAAAGCAAAAACAAGATCGGTTTATTGTATCACCTTGATTATTTTTGATTATGTGTATTGAATATGTAAAACAGAATGAAATCTATTATATCGATTTCAGTTAGCAACTTCGAAACTATATTTTAACAAGAAGGAGGACAGATTTAATAAGATTATTTATATTCACACATATAAATATTTAATCATAATAAAACATCGCTTTATATTTCCCCTCGAGCTAAATCACTTAAATATTTCTCAAGTCTTTATTAATTTATTTATAAAAATTGATTACCCGCTCTCAGATTCATTTTCTTATAAATATTGCTCAACCAATGAATCAATGTCAATGCTTGTCATTTCAATTAAAAAAAAAAGCGAAAGTTACGTAAATTCTATTCTAGTATTTTGTTTAACAAACTTGGATTCTTACAAAACTATCAAATCAAACATGTGAAGTACATTAAAATACTTAAGATTGTAAACATAACAGCCAAATATAAAGCAAAACTCACAAAAGTTGATCTTCCATTTATTTATTACACAAATTTTTAACTATTAAACGTTCCAATAATAAATTCAATCAGTGATATATCCAAGAACTGATTACTACGTACTAAAACAGTAAAGAAAGCACTAACTCTTGGCTGATAAGATATAATTTTATTACCCATAAGTACACAGTTAATGTGTAAGTAGAATGTGACAACCGCAACAACAGATGCCATTTGATCGCAACACAAATGTAACACGAGAAATTTGATAATTTTTCGTTGCACACACACATAAATATATATATATGTATTCAAGTGACCTCAAGTCAAATTGCTGTTCATTTCGAAAAAGGGAGCTCTGCTCATTTTTCTATGCAGCTGGCAGCAAGTTGCTTAATCATTATTCAACCAAAAAGCGCTGCTCATTTGGCATACCGCAAGCTTAATGGTATCTTGTCTGCCTCAGAGCTACTGGGAAAGTGAGAGTTTCCCCCTTGGTGGAATCAGTGGATCCGTTTAATGAGCGTACTTCCCGCCTCAAGCTAAACGATCACTTGAGTCAAATGAGCGCTGTGCGACGAAGTGACGAAGAAGTCAAATGAGCCACAACACAGAATCCCATCGTAACAAAACGCACGACATTAACACACTTTTGATGCTTTTTTGCTTTGTTGCTTTGTTTCTTGGTGTTTTCCGCTTTTTGCTATTTTATTTTACGCTTGGGTTGGGTCTTATAATTTTGTCATGCATTGTGTCACACATTAAAGAGAGACCTCTTTGACCTCACAAACATTTCCCAGCTGTTAATATCTTTTGATACATTTTTACAAATTTTTGCATGGCATAAAAGTTCTTCTCGTCTCTTTTCTGCCAGTGTATTTAGTCATCGGTTCACACTCGATTGACGGTTCTTTCTTGATTTCTTTTTGTCATCTCGAGTGGGAGGAGCCGCTTTGATTGTCTTTGGCTTTCGCACGATTTCTATTTTAGTGTTGGCTTTAATTTTGATATGTTTTGCTTTGGCACTCAGATTTATGAAATGCTGGCCACGTCTTCCGCATTTCTTCATCTAAAAAATTTGTTGCAAAATCCGAATTACTTGTCGCTTCACATTCTTGCACGAATCGTGGTACTCAGTACTCAGTAGCCACTATCTTAGCGAGTATATCAACTTTATTGTTTGGCAGAGTTAAGTTACAGTTTGTTGGTTTTTTATTTTTTGGGGTCTTTAAGCTTTTTGGTTTTTGGTTCGCAGCGACATTTGGCATTTTTGTAATTCGTTTTTGTCTACAATTTTGCGGACCAATGACCGACAAAATACAAATGCGCCAAATGCGAGAGGGCAGACAAACAACATGAAACAAATAGCAGCAGCAAACAGAAATAACAGCAACAACAATAACAGCAACAACAATAATAACAACAACTGTGAAAAACCACAGAAACCGGAATTCTTCAAGTGATCTTTTGCGTTCAATCGACACAAAAAAAAAAATGAAAAAAACCAAAAACAAAAAAAAAAGATATATATATATATGTATATAAAGAGCAAATGTACTGTAACTCCAGCTGTTGTCACACTCCCTCAGATCTACGAGCAGTCATTTCATTGGGCACGCCCACGGAATGCAAACAAGAAGGAGTTGCTTTATTTGTTCAAGTCCGAGTACAAACCACACTTTCACTTTTGTTTTTAATTTGTGTTTGTTACTTTTCAAGAATTCTTCAAGCCAAAAGCGAATTAATAGAAACCGCTTTGCTACTCGTTGGCATTTCTACATAATTTCTGGTTTATAGCCGGGTTCCTATTTGGTGTTGTAAACACCACATGGGAAAATGATTTACTTGTTGTGGCACATTTTAGAATGGGAATGGGAAACAAAACAACGAAAACGAACAAAATGTTTATGTAATTGCCTTGTTTAAAATAGCGCAAAAAAAACATATTAAAGGCATTGTTATGTTTAATGTGTGTGTGTTTTTGTATTATGTATATTTATATATAATTTTTTCTACTTTTTTTTTATATGCCTCTCTTCTTTTATTATGGAGTTTAGTTGTTGTAATATTCCACGCGCGACGAAGCGTGCATGCAGTATGCAAAAACAAAAAAACTGCAAGCGTCACGAACGCGACTCACGCACGACAACAAAACACGAGTTGTTTGCTATTGTTGTAAAAATGTTTTGCAGGCCGAGCGCGCATGCGCCTCGCACGTTTACTTGCTACGCTGGCTGCTGAACGAATGATTGCTGTTGTGATTCAAGCAACCAGCGCGCAATATCGAGAGAGACAGACTTGAAAAGAGAGAGATACCAGTTGGGATGTGGGAGAGATCAGCAGACAGCAGCACAGCTGAGCGACGCAATATCATTGAAGGTGAGAGGGTAAGTGAGAGTGACCATTTGGCAGAAAACGTGTACGCACTGAAGAGAGAGACAATTGACACACACACACGCAAATCCAGATGCAGCTAAAGCGCAAGCGGAAACAAGTGCGTTGAGTAGATGAGGCAAGATCGATCCGCTGATCAGCTACACATCATTCATAGTTCAGTTTTTTTGTATTTGTATTTTCTTCATTTGACATTCATTTTGTGATATGTTATTTGATTGTGTTATCAAGAAAGTAAAATATATATTATGTGGCTTATCGTTAAATACAACATTAAATAATAAATAAAATATGAAATCATCTTCAACTATAAGAATATGGTATTTACAATCTTTTCTTCCTTGAATTTCTAATCGGTACATTTTTTGTTTGTATGATATCAAAACAAAATTATTAGTACGAAATCAACTATTTGCTATTTGCCATGATATTTAAATAGACGCAAAGATTGACCTGTATTTTAATCAGTTCCTAAACATTTAACTAAACGAATACCTTATCGTAGTGTTTAACGCACGTAAATGTGCTTATTTTCTTATCGCGGAATTAAAACCTCAACTGTCACAAATACAATTTTAATACCTTTCAGTCATTCATTCGTAGGCAGGGTATTTGGCACGCTCACACGACCGACACTCGTGATTTTTGCACATCTGTTGCTGCGATCATGTAAGTTGAGAGTTTTCGTCGCTCTCTACATCTCTGTCTATGTCTTTCCCTCTCTTTATATTTGTAATACTGTGTGTGTGTGTGTGTGTGTGTGTGAGGGTAGCCTGCAGCAACAACAGCTGCCATGACATCTGTGTTTCTTTTTTTTCGGCTCCTCAGTAACTGGTAGCGGGCCTAGGAGCAAACGATGTAGTCGATCGATGCAGCCGTCTTTCAAGTGCGGAGGTTGCACAGATTAAGGAAGCAACTGTCGGCGACGTTGCATGATCATCATCATCATAATGATTCATCGCTGAGTTTCGTTTTTGATGAGGAAGCATAACTAAAACTTTCTTCTTCTTCCCATTTGGCGCGACGTCTTCCAGTTTTTAATTTGTGCATAATGCAATTAGCTCGTCAGCTGTCACAACTAAAATGTTTAATTAAGTCGGTCACGAAATGAACAGAAAATTGCGAGAACAAATGCCAATCTTAGGCTCGATTTAAAATAAAAAAAACAAATTCAAGTTTTCGCGTGCAGTTATTTAAGACAACAATTGGAAGCAAGCGCACCCCGAAACATTAAAAAACATGTAAGAATGCCACACAACTAGAGTGCAACGACGGCAAGTTTCCCTGTAACTAAGTTAACAAAAAACTCTAATGTAATAATTAGAGAATAGTTTTGGAAATGAATTCAATTATAATAATTTGGGTATAGAAATTTCGGCTTATTAAATTAAATGATTCAAGGTTTTCTGTTAATAAATAAACTGAAATCAGTTTTAATACTTTTTTGGAAGATCTGAATTAAATCGTTGCAGTTAGGCAATACATTATATGGCGTACTGAGTATCAAAATGGAAAGGAAAATCGTTTTACTATGTTTAGGAGCAGCTGCCCAGCCGCTGACATTTCGCTGGTATGGCAAAATTTTGAACTTCTCGCCGGTTTGTGTGTGGGTGCAACCAACGACACATGCGCATTTTTGGGAGGGCACAGCACAGCCAACTGGCAACATAAAGCACACAGCAGACAAGAGACAAGCAATTCGATGCAACAACTGCGCATGTGCCAAGTTTAGCAGCAGCAGTAGGCGCTACTTATCTGCCACGGCGAGTGGCGCGATCAGGAGACGGAACTGCCACAGCGAAAGCGGTGGGCGTCAGATAGACACAGATAGCAGAAATGAAGTGGGGAGTGTGTTCCAAATGAAGCATGTAGCAACAGTTGAGGCAAGAAGCAAAGAGTTGCATACCTGCGGGCTGCATATGAAAGTGCTGCAACATCACTTAAGATAATCTGGTGCATACTTAGAGGCACAGTCAAACAAAAGGTCAAATCATTTGAATGAAAAGCAATAAATAAAAAAACAAAATAATGTAAAAATCCTGTATGTATATAATAAAATATTTACGCACCCATTTGAAATGAACTTGTTCTGATTAAAAGAAAGCGTCTCAGCAAATTAAAAAACATGAAGGCTAACTTTTTCAAAAGCTGTTTTGCAGATTTCATCAAAAACGCCAATATCTTAACGGATTTTGTTTAACACTGGAACTGAAAACGGATTGACTTGAATTTCGAAAAACAACGTTGGCTCCGCTTTACAATGAATAAATAAAATTAATATATGAAATCAATCTAGCTGCCTTTGAAGTTGACAATATAATGAAATTGTGACAAATACTTTGAAAAGAGAACCTCAGATATTTGAAAATAAATGAAACACATATTTCCAAACTAAAAAATGTTTTCAAAATGTTACAAATTCTTCAAGCTATACGCTGTAAATCTCCCCTGAAGGCAAATGCCGACGGGGTTTCAAATAGGTTTACTTAAAAATAAATAAAACAGTTGCCTTAAGCCTGAAAAAAATATATTTTACACTCTTTTTTCTTTTATTACTCAAATTAGCAATTGGGAAGAAGATGCTTTTAGATTTGAATATAAAGCCATCGCCAACTAATTGTTAAGAAAACGAACATCAAATTATTTATGTATTTGATGTGAGTGTTCTGAGCTAATCCAATTACTGCCGTTTATTTGAGTTATGAAATTTTTCCAATAATACAAACATCACACTTGAGCTATATAAAACCATATTAAATAATAAAAATGTAGTTATATGACTCACCTTCCATAACATATACAATGCTGCCGACATCTCCCTCCTTGATGATTAGATTTTTGGCTGGATATTTAACCGGATACATGCAATCGACAATTTCGCGTATTTGCGACAAGTCCAAATTCTTCATGAAATCATTATCCAAAATGGCCGCTTTGATAAGTTCACGGGAGCTGCAAATTGTTATAAATGCATAAATATAAATATATTTAGATGTATGCTTGGCTGTCCTATTATAATAGATTAGTTACACAAACACCAAATATGGTCAAAAAAAAAAAACTGTCATTGGTTAGGTCCAAAATGATCAGCTTGTGGTCTTAACAAGCATTCAGCGCACGCAACGCTGACAAAGTCAGAAAAGCCCAATTAATTTCACGACTGACACATATAAATCGTTTTTTATCTATTTCGCCAGTTTGGCTTACAAGCAATCCAACAAGTAGCTGTCGTTGTACGACTACAAAAAAATATTTTTGAATTATATCAAAAATTGCTACAAATTTGAAAATTTAATTTAATTCAGGCTGCGGCTTGGTGGAAGGGTAGGGTTTATCTGTAGCCATGCCATGTTGCCAATGCCTGTAAATGTCAAATGGCTTTATCTGTCAGCGAATTTGACAGTCAACCAAGCCAGGCAGCCAGCCAGCTAAACTGACTTGGGTCGATTAATAAAAGCCAACTCTATCTTTTATATCGGGCGTAACCCGCCTGTCGTCGTCGTCATCGTCGAGGTGACTCCGAGCTGTGGGCACTCAATTTGTTACATTTGGCAATGTTGCACGTTGCACATTGCACATGCTCAGATTGAGGAATTTCCGCTATCTAAGCACGATGTTGGTCACTGATGAGTTCCAGCCAGGGTACAAGCTGTGCTGCTAGTTTGGCAAGTACTCGACTTTTTGGCAGACACAACACTTACAATTAAAACATAAAAATTTATGAAACATACAAGCTTCCCGATACATAACACACATGCACCCAGCAGTGTTAAAGTCCAAGTCGTACACTGACAAAAATCTTGAAATATATTTTAAACTTTCTGCCCAACTAACTAAACTAGAGAGCTGAAATGCTTATGAAAGGAGACATAATAAATGGATTTAAATAAGCAGTTCTATTTTATTCAATATGCTTGAATAGTTTCTCGCTGTGTAGTTATCGTTGGTGCATTTTGTAGCTGTTGCTGGTGCCTAGAAAGCGACCAAATTAATTTCGCCAGCTGCAAAGGCGACGTCTTTTTTTTATATTTTGCGAAAGAAAAATGCGTATTAGATTTCAACGCCCCAACCGATAGTTTATTTGGGCACCCGAAACGAGTTCGCTTTTAGGAGTTCCAAGTGCCATGGAGCTGTGGCAGCGATGCCATTGGTGCAACACCCGGGGCGCTTTACCAGCGCCACAAGTCGCATTAAACCATACCCTGCGACCAGGTGCCCCTATGGGGTATCAATAAAAAATGGAAACAATTTGTAGATGAAGCTTAACGATATTTATATAGATATCTTTGGTGATTTATCAGAAATAAGGTTACATTTTAGACATCGATTGATATTAAGGAAAGGACCCAGCTCTTTGTAAGTTTTTTTCCTAAAACCACGGTTCATTTTACTCTTTAGTTGAGCACCTAAAAATCTCCTAACTACTCAATTTTAACCTGTTATTAATATCAATTTCCTTAATTAAATAAAATAAATTAACATATCTGAACAAATTAGATTACTACTACGAAAACTTTTACATTTTCTAACCTATCTTTAGCGTAGCCATCATTTTTTAACTACTATTATTATACATTTTACAGGTAATTTTTGAAGTCTTCAGCTTGGCTATTGGTGGAACATTTGTTATGCGTAAATTATCATTGGCACAGCACGCAGAAATGCAAATGGTGTGCAATTTGTGTTACCCACGGTGCACGTTGCCGTTGGCGGCAGGGTGCCACTTTCTGGTCATGCCACCGCGGGCGAACCAAACAATTAATAGCTTCAATTAGACCTGTGGGGCGTGCTCGCAGCAATGGTAGTGTTCCAGTTGTCTATCGGAAGCTTTAACCACATTATATGACTATATTTGTGGGTAAATTTGATTTTGTGTGTGCCAAGGCATGCCAAGGCTGTTACACTTCTCTCTCTCCATCCTCCTCTTCTCTTCACGCAACCCCCCCTTCTCAGACTGACCCACTAAATAGACGCCATTGTGGCGGAGCTGCACCTTTTCCAGAGAGTCTGCGAATTGCGGGTGCGTTCAATTATTTGAAGTTGACTTTTAGTTTCATTGCTGCCAACAATCCAGTCCAAATTGAAAGTGCAAATAGTTATTAGCAGCAGTTGAAAACCGCTGGACATGAAACCATAAACGCTGATCAGAGACAAGCCTGATAAATGAGTGTGTAATGTGAGATAATAAAGATTTCTCAAGGGGTTTCTCAAGTTAGGCGCGATATGCAAGCAGCTCTCAACAACAATTTATGCATATCTCTCTAACTGCATTTAACACCTACAAAAATGTGTTGGTTAATGTGTTGCATGAACAAACAGACAGATTTAAACAGTTACCAGTTACAATAGTCTAGTCCAACTTAAGCCAGTTATTATATACATTAATAATTTAAAAGACGGAATCGATTCTGATTTTGACCTTATGGAATTGAAAATACTTCCTTTTCCTGTTACATACAGTTTAGTTTTAGAGTTTTCAAATGCTTGAAAAATCTTTATGGAAAACATGCCTTTTACTTATTTGTTTCCATTTTCAATTTTCAGAAGATATAAAACTAGAAATATATATCTCATAATTTTAAATTGGCGCATTCGATTTAAGGAACATTTTTAATATTCTAAGCCCTTACTTTCATATGGAATTTGTATATATTTATAAATTCCATAGCATACCTAAAAGGTGCATGCAATTATTCCAAATTTGTAAAATTATTTATAATTATTTTTAAGACTATTAATAATCTGTATGCATAAGCTAAATAAAGATTTTAATGACTTATGATCCAGGCACAACGTGTCTCCTAATCGGGAATCATTTAATACGATTTAATGCGCTATTAAAATGATTGATAACATCTGACAGATCAAAATGTAAATAAAACGCGAAATGATAAATCTTTCCGTTTGGGATTGCTAATTACCAAAATTTGGTTTACTACAACTTGGCATTTAATTAATAACAATTTCGTGTTAATTACTTTATTACTATCATTAAAATTCATTTAAATTGGTTTTTCTATCTAATTCAAATTCAGAAATTTACAATATTAATTTTAGTATTGGGAATAATAATTTATATTTAAATTTTTCAATTGTGATCATTCCATTTATCTAAGCGTCGCGCTTGGCCATCTTTAAGCCTGGTTTTACAACAAGTTCTTATGCGACCCCCTGGGACAGTCACACACAACACACACACACACACACACACACACACACACACACACACACACACACACACACACACACACGCACATACGCACGCAGCAGAGTTGACACAATTTCGCACAATTTGCTGGCATTATTTATTAGATGGCCACAATGCGGCATTAACAACGGCGTGCAAATGGCCCCAAAGACCACTTGGAGTGGAATGCCCCGTACTGCGGCAGCTTGTCTGGCCAATGTTCGGTCAGTTGTGTTGAGAGGCGAGAGTCGAGTGCATGTGGCACGTAGCAATAAGGCCCGCGGCGCATTTGATTTATGCCATGCAAGTGTCAAGAAATGTCCTGTTGCACATACGCGTTGCCAATGGCACAGATTGTAGTCATAGATAGAATGCACAGCCGAATTGGTCAACTGGTCATCCAGTTGCAAGTTTGCCAGTTGCCAGACGCCTTCGCCCCCGCCTGTCGCCCTCACCTTTTGTCGCATTGAATTTGGCCATTAAAAGGCTGAATTGTTGACAACGCTTTGCCAGTCGGATTTCAATTTGCCGCAATTTTCAGCGATTGTGTCAGCAACTTGCGACTGGGCGCCAAATCGCATAAATTGCGTCTAGCTAACAAATTTGCTGCATTATTTAATGCCAGATGCACATTTGTCACACAAAGACAAATATGCGTATGTAAATGCATTAAAATAGTCAACAATTGCAATCAATATGCAGATTTTAACCAAGATTATCATCAGAAGCTGTTTATTTAAAATCGGATTTTATTTGGATAACTTATATCAGTTTAAAGGCTTTTGATTTCTGCAACACAGCCAAGATGGACATTTTCTGAGTATATTTTTAACATCAAATCGGTTTTCTTAAAAGCTTTTTCATGTTATAATAAGAAAAAAGAATACGATTTATGGGCTTATTTAATGGCAAAGTTGGCCAAAAATTTGATTAATGAATGGGGGAAAACACAAAGAAACCACAAACAAAGAGTTTGATGCAATGAAAATATTTATAAAACCGCACGTTAAAATTTTTGTCATTAAACGCCAATTTTTGACATCGAATTTTGATAACATCAACTTAAAGATCTGAACAATATATACAAAATCATAAACAGCGCCCATTTGGCTGCATATAGCATATAGCCAGCATAAATAAGCCAAAACAATACAGGAATAATCAATGAGCAGAAAAAAAAAAAACTAAAGGCAATAAAAAATACATATTTATGTTTTCAAGGCAAGGAAAGCTGAAGAAGGCAAACATATTGGCGGAAAAAGAAACAGAGGAAAAGCATTAAGCGAGACCAATTTCCAGGCAGCCACCAAGTGTGAAAAACATTATATTTCTGCAGAACATTAATAAATAAAACACTAAAAAAATCGGCCCACGTATTTGAAAATATATCTGAAAATCTGGACAAGAGAGTTTGTTTGGTTATATATTGAATTTGGATACACAATAAACATATCTATAAAAATTGTAGCTAATCGGATTAGGCAAATACGTTAATATTGCATTCCATCTGACGGGATTTGAAGTATAAAGAATTATATTAAATGAAAAACACTTGAAAAGCGAAATATTAAAAAGGGGCCATCAAGCAATAAACAGTTAGTAATATTTATTATTCTCTTTTCTGATCCTTTTTTTAATGTATCTGATTCCATTAGGCGTAAGCAAATCTTAAAAGTCAAATAAAATTCATTGCAATGAATAAATAATTTTGTAAATTTGCTTTTTACGCACTTGTAACAAAAAAAAGAGGTCAATTGTGTTCCCTTGAAAAGTTGTCTAAAGAAATTGTTAAAAAATCAAAATTTTGCCACATGACGCAATTAAATCGTGTGCGACACGGCATATATATATAGTACTATATACATATGGTATAAAACACTGGCCAAGGCCATTTGGTTTGATTTGTGGGCGCTGGGGAACTGTGAACCCCTGCGACTGTCAGCACAATTTGAATCAACGCATTTTGGGGCAGTCGAAAGGCGCTGCTCATATTCAGATTAAGATCGCCGCAGTGCGACGCTAATGATGATCATTATCGGCACAGCCGACTATATATGCGAGAGTTTAATATATATATATATAAATGTATAGTCATAATACACAGCTAATCTATAGCTAAGAGAAGCGCTGACTGATCTTTCACTCGCTGTAATCAGTACTGTTCCAAATATCACTTGCAATACTATATAAAAAATGATGGGGCAGACGCTGTGTAACCGAGTTGAAAAACCTTTTGACTTAGATTTTATAATGAGTTAAATATATAAATATTTTTTTATTCAAAATTATTCAAGCCATCTAGCCATTGATAATTAGAAATGGGTTCTTTCAACTTTAATTTAAATAAAATCGATGGTAACAAATGGAAAAATCTTGTTGTGTAAGTCAATTTTGTAATGAATTAAAAAGAGATAAGGCAAAATGATTTTTAAGAACCATTAAATTCAAGATTTCTACACATTTTCCATGTTGATAATTAACAAGCCCTTGCTAAATTTGTTTATAAATTATAAATTATAAAATATAAAATATGTAAATTATGTAAAATATTGTAATGTAGCGAATGGAAAAACCTAACAGATGTTTTGGAGTATTTTAATAAGGAATTCAATAAAAGTTCTTAAACTATTAAAAATTGTAGAATTTGCCTAGTAATATTTCATGTTTCTCATATGATGTAAGAGAACTTTACAACAATTAAATAAATTTTCTCAGCTATTTTATGCGAGATATAATTATGACTTTTGATCTTTTGCACAATTTTCCCATATAAACCAAAATAATAATAAAGAATTTTAAAAATTCCACTCACCGTTCATCCTTTTCGTATTTGGGCAGACTGACATGCTCGAGGAGCACCATGTTTTCACTTTGCGGCTCCGCAGAGATGCCCTGAGCACGTTGCCGCTGAAACGTTTGACCCGACTTTCGTGTGGCACCCGTGGCCGACGTAGGACCTGCTCCGGCGCCCGAACCGTTGCCAGCGTTGGGTGAAGTTGAACCGGCAGCGCTGCCCCTGCTGAAGGGGAAGACACTCTGGAATTTGTCCAGATGCGAGCGCAGTTCGGCAATTTCATTGTCCTTGAACTGTAGGGCACGCTGCATCTCCTGGATTTTGAGCTCCTTGGCCTGAATGATTTGGATGAAGCGCTCCTCCTGCTGTGTGGCCGCCACATAGGCATTGCCCAGCATAAGCGTTGCATCGGCCATGCCCACCGGCGAGGGCGTGGCCGAGCTGCTGCCCGGCGTACAGCCAGAAATCCGCAAACCCTGCATATGCTGTGCCAGCGCCAAAGAAGTGGGTGGCAGCTGCTGCTGCTGTTGTTGTTGTTGTTGTTGGTGTTGTTGTTGTTGCTGCAGCTGATGTGGTTGGGTGGTGGGTGAGTGACAGGCGCCAGGTATAGGCACCGGCTGACTGGTCGGCGTCGGCTGATAGTGCACCGGCACTGGACTACCCGATGCTGTATAAACGCCCTGAGTCTGGGCCTGCAACTGTTGCAATTGCTGATAGCGCTGCTGCAACACCAGCTCCTGCTGATGCAGCAGACTACGTTGATCTGTGTGCTGTGGCGTACCCGATGGCAGTGTGCCGTAGATCAACGTGTGCGTCAGCAAATCCGTATGGCAGGGTGGTGCGGGTGCGGGTATTAGGCGCAAACCCGTCGATGTCTGCTCCAAACCGAGATAGCCAATGCCACTGTGGGCTACGGGCAGCTGTACAATGCCGCCACTGCTCTGAGCAAAGCTATTATTATTAATATTATTATTGTTGTTGTTGTTGTTGTTGACGATGTTCACCAGACCCAGGTCGGGCTGAAACTGATAGTTGGCATTCGGCTCCTGCTGCATGCTGACCGCTTTGCGCAAATTCGTATTCGAATTCGCTCTCGGAATTGGAATCGGAATCGGAATCAGAATCTTCGGCTGATCTTCGGCGCTGCTATGGCGCCGATAGCGTTGTTTTCCGATGTTTACGCTGCTCGTTGAGGTTGTGGTTGTGGTGGTTGTGTTGCTTATGGTGTTGGTGGTGGTGCTGAGTGTTGTTGTTATTTGTGTTGTTGTTTGTGTTGTTGTTTGTGCTGTTGGCGGCTGTTTGCGACTGTTCTCTGAGATGTCCGGCGGCTTGGCCTCGGTGTCGTCTCTGCTGATTATCGCTGGCTGCAGCTTCTGGTATTCGGCATAGACATTGACGGGTGGTGCTGGTGGTGGTGCGGTGATTGCGCTCGTCTCACTGTTGCTGCTGCACGTTGGCTCATTGGTGCCGCTGTGAGGTTGGTTGTGTTGTTGGTTGCTGTTGCTGTTGTTGTTGTTGCTGTTGTTGTTGGCTGGTCGCTTTGTGGCGAAGCACAGCCGATCAAAGCAAAAACGCATCCAGGCGGCTTTGTTTAAGAACCGCCGCCACGTGAAATTCGCTCAGTGGATTAAACGCACACCTGTAATTACAAGAAAGAGAGAGAAAGAAAGAAAGAACACGTGAATATTTGTTATAACTGCATGAATCTTATCTGCAGCCAATCAGCAGCAGTCATCGAAGATTTACAGCATTTGAGATAAGCAAATAACAAAAAACGCAACTTGTTAATTGAGTTGCCTTCAAGCTGGACAAGTTTTTGAATAATTGTTCACTCAATTGCCTGTTGCCTGTTGACACATAACACAGTGTAGTTCCCGCCTTCCGTCACTCCCCTGGCCAACACAAAATCACGAACCTGAACCCAACCCAAATTCAAAACAATCGCTTTTGCCTTAAACATGCTAAATATGTCCACCCACACAAATTAGCAGCAGCTGTTTTCAGTTTCCAAGAAAAAAAATAATAGTTTCTATATACGCAGTTTTTATTTATTTTATTAATTTGTTTAAAAGAAAGAGTGTTGAACTAAACGATACTCAGTTCATTTGGAAACACTGTATTGTAAAAAGAAAATGTGCATAGAAAAAAGTATCAATTTTCAGACTGTTATTACTGAAAATCTGAAGCGATTTTCAAAAGCAGCGTTTATATTTTGAAAAATATTTATCATTCGAGATTCATGTTTAAAATTGGTACTTAACAACGTATCCAAAACGTACTCGATATTAAATATAGTTTCAATGACAGTAATTAACTTTCAGTTTTTTAGTTATATTACCTATTTGTATACCCATTTCACAGCATACCACCCACTAAATTCATCTAGCTACAGGGTATTCGTATAGAAACCCAAATTTACATGAGTTGGCCGCTAAATGACTGCCACGCCTCAAATCTTTCACGATAAGAGTGCGAGTTTGGTTTGTATCTTTTCTTTTATCTAATTTTATTTTATTTTTGTATATTGCATATATATTGTATATTTTATTTATTTATTATATGGATACGTCGATTCTAGTTTTTGCGTATGTTGTATTTGTTATGCGTATAAAGAGTCCAAAATGCCAAGAACACACCAAAGAAACTGGCACAGACAACTCTTGACATAATTCGGTTTTGCTGTTGATTTTGGCTACGCTTAGACAATAATTCAATTCAGTTCAGTTCAGCTTGAATGAAATGAAAAGTCTAAAAATAACCGAAATATATAAACACGGCAGAGGTAAACTATCATCGATTAGCAATCAGGTTTTTTTTTTTTTGAGAAAAATTCCGCGTGTGTGCTGGCAAACTGCGAAACGATGCGAAGATGCTAACAAACAATAACAAAAATAATAATAACACAAACAGAGGGTAAACACAATATCAATGATGATTTTCAGTCGTTTAATCAATAGCTTGCCACGATGAGTGGCAAGAAGAATATGATGCGAGCACCAACAGCTGACATACAAAGTTGCCTTGATTCACATTAATTCGAGTGAAGAACTCGCTGAAAAGTTTGAAGTCTGCACTAAGAAAAATGTTCAATATATAAATATATTTCCTTTGACTCTATATTTATTCTTCACTGCACAATAATTTAATATACAACCTCTTTTTCTCAGTGTCCCCACTTTACTTCAATGCCATTTGCGTAGGTGTTAAATCTTTTAAAGTTGCCACTTGGCTAGTTGAAGATCGCTTCGAATAATAAAAGAATTTTATTTTTGCTCTTGTCAGCCACTTGAAAAACATGTTCTTCATATATACTAACTATTATTTTATTTCAAAATCAACAACCTCTTTTAAACATTATTCTTTATGTGCAAGTAATAAGCTTAGTAATATTTTTTTATATTTTATTGGCATCGCGGTTTTTGCTTGATTTATGAAGTGAAATATAATTTGTGATATATTTTTTTAAGGATTCGTTTTTTTAATGTTTATAAATATTATTATATTATATTAATTATATGAGTAAAATATTTAGACATTAAATAATATATCAAGTGATTTTTGCTTGATTTATTAATCATTTTTAATATATTTGTTTTAGGTTTAGATAGTGTGATTTTTATGTGTAGGGTTGATTTAACAACGATCATTTATCTAACCAATTGACATATTTATCCAGCCATTAACTGTTATCAGCTGTATGCCAAACAGTGATCGGTCATTGAAACTAAACAGCTATGCAAAACGATCAAATTAAATCTAAATTACCATTTTAATGATCGCACATCGGATTAATTCTCGATTTGTATGCCAAGCGCGACTAACAATGCGAAAAGTATAAAAAACGAGCAAATAAACATACAAAAAACTTTAACACAATGGCAAAGGCAAATGTGTGGCATTGGAAATAGGGGACGCCCCCAACACTTTCGTAGGTAGACAGACAATTAAAGCGCGTAATTGGGCGCAAAAAAAAAACTAAAATAAAATTTAAGAACAATACAAAAATAGCCGCCAAGAGACCGAAAAAGTACAGTAAGTAGAATATCTCGACTAGCGGATACCCTAAATTCAAAAGTAGTTTTTTTTTATTATGTAAATATAATTTGGCTAATAAAATGTGTTTCTTATATTCTATATTAAAATAAACTTTATAATTAATCAACAATATGTCAAAGTGTATTATAGAATAATTAAAAAGCATTGTTTACCCAATTTCCATGTGTTCAGAGTATAAAAATAAACACATGTTGTATAAAAGGAAAAGTGTTGGAAACAGTGAGAAATGAAAGCAATTGACACAAAAGCGCTGAAATTGCCGCCTTATTTATAGAACAATTGACAGGCCACTCAAATAAAATATGGGAAACGTTGAGCCCCATCAATGTTCCATTGCTTTTCAATAAATATATCTATATATATTTATAGAGAGAGCGAGAGATATGTCTGTATATATCTAGATGGCCAATCTGCGGCGCTTTCGGGCCACTTAAGCGCAATTACGCGTGCAATTTGTTTTCATCTTGAGCACATAAATAATAAATATAAACTGACTGTGTGGCGTATACGTAATATTTTAAATGATTTTATACTGTTATTGTCATGTAAATGATGCTCTCGCGCCGCATTCCCCTCTTCCAGCTTCTTCATTTCGTGAGCGAGTGTGGCAATGCCAATGGAAACAGGTTCTTAACTTTAATAAGTATTATGAAAACATTTTTAAATACAGTCGTCGCCCCTGCCCTCTCTCTCTCTCTCACTTAATGCCCATTGTTCCGTCAATAAAATGTGGAAGGCGCCTTGGAATGTCAACGATACCCAATCGAGGGTATTAACATCAATCGATCGTGAGTTCATTCATGCCACTCTGATAAGACCCCCATGATAAATATGGTAGCATTATTGACCGGCAGCTGGAAAGCACAAACATATGTTGCAACCATATTGGGTAGTATTTTTTTTGGCGAGGCGCCTTTCTATAGGCAGTGTAAACAAATTAATCACGATTAGTCAAGGGGTTGACAGGGAGTGCATATGCAAATAAATAATTATTGGGGAGTGAGGAACATATATATATCAACTGATTTTTAATTCGTCTATTTGCTAGCCAATTAAATTCAATATAAATAAACATACACATATATATATATATATATATATATGTATATTTAAATATCTGAATATAAGTTTGCTTATGACTCAGCACTTTAAATTTTAATGATTCGTTATGAGTCATTATTTGATAGATTGATCAGTCTATTATTAAGACACAAAAAAGTGATTAACTGAGGAAATAAACGCATTTCA
The DNA here is from genome assembly GCA_035042345.1 of Drosophila fungiperda. Lineage (NCBI taxonomy): Eukaryota > Metazoa > Arthropoda > Insecta > Diptera > Drosophilidae > Drosophila > Drosophila fungiperda. Next base: position 12,246,857 of record JAWNLM010000145.1, read on the forward strand.
ACAAGGAACTATTTCGTAAACATTAACAAATACGTGTAAAGATTGTACAAATATTATAACATGTAATGGTCGCAAAAATACGAATAAAAAATATACCTAAACTCAATCAAACTGAGCAACGACAATTTGTAATTGGTTGACAAATAGCCTGATGCAACTTTTCTTATCATTTCTTACATTTACATTTTTAGCTCCTGTCGATTCTGCGTTGTTTTTAATATGAACAAAGCAAATTGAATCTTTGTTTAAAATAAAACACCCGTTTTAAATATAACACACGCTGTAACCACTTTACTGCATTTAAAATTTACTTTTATAAATTTAAAAGGATTATATTTATATTTTGATAGTAGCAATAAATTATAAGAAATACATTTAATTAATAGTGTAATAATCTTATTTTAAGATACGCCATGTTATCATACTTTTTATGGCATCGTTACAAAATTCAATAAATTATCGCAAAAATAATAATCACAACATATTTTTGTGAATGTTCAATGTGCATGTGCTGCACACATTTAATAATAGTGGAATCAGGTTATTAAAATCAGGCACGACGCGATTTATATAGAAATAAAATAAAAAGCACAATTAAGCAAGGTTTAATAAACACGTTACAAAATCGAACAATCTCAATATATATTGTAGCTAATTGAACTACTTTTGCCAAACATGAATGTTAATTTGAATGCATGTTTTTTGGATTTCCCGTTGCGATCATCATAAGGCGACATTCCACTAATTATTGACAACATTCTTATGCGTATTCCTTATATGGCAAACTAATGATTAAATTTACATTGGCCCCAAAAACTCAACTGAATTGTTTGATGCACAATTGACATATTTATATTTATTTTTTATTGTTTGTAGTTTCCTGATTGCATTTAACATTGCCATCGTCATCATCAATTGCTAATCAAAAGAGACAGCAAACAAAATGCCACAAGACAAGTGGATTGCATGCAACATGCATGATTTGATCGCCCTGTCAGTCTGTCCGAGCTGTCAGTCAACAAGTTAGCGACAAGATAAACACACACACACAATAACACACATCTACATAGCTACAAAGAGCGAGACACGAAAGCGAAGCATGCCAAAAATGCAGCTCATTCGAATCATTTAAACATAATTAAGCGGTTTGTCGGCCGTCCAATTTGGCGGGGGGAGGAGTAAGTTGTGTTTGGGGAGAGTGTGGAGGGAATTTAGGCTCCTCCTTGCTAGCTCGCGAGCTCCTCCTTGCCTCTGTCAGCAGCACAAATTGAGACATCAATTGAAAGTTATGTCGTGACCATAACGGGAACGAGTGTCTCAGGGTGTGTGAGTGTGTGTATGTGTGTGTGTGTGTGTTTGTTGTTGACTGTGTTCTTCAAATGGAGAATGTTATAATTATAGGTTCCAATAATTGTCATGTGTCGAACTTGCTGACAATCTGTCTGCGCTTCCTCAACTCAAGGCATGCGCTATTCAAAACAGAACAATACACACACTCACACACACACACACACTCATACACGAGTGATTTCGTTTGGTGACTTTTATTTAGAGTATATTTGAAAATTACGTAAATTGATCGAGGAAGCGACTTCTATATAAAAAAAACGTGCAATTATTTAAGTTATTTTTAACATATTTATGTCATACATTTTGGCAGCGTATTCCTATTGTTAAAGCAGAATATTCAAATTCTAATGACGCTTAAGCATTGTATTCAAGTTGTTTATATACAACATTAAATGTTAATTTGTTTACTTCTTAAAATATAAATAATAAAGTTTACTTTTGTTTAAGTATAATTTATAAAAACTATTTACAGACGCAATTTAATTATAAAAAATGTATTTCTTCTTTTTTGCCACAGTCCAAAAAAGGAGTGTAAGATATAATTATCGACAGTAAATTGATTTTTTAAGACCTTTTAGAGAATTGACATAATTAATCAAGTAAAATATTCAGTATACCCTATTTATTATAAACTATAAAGAGCTGCATATTATTATCATGCACAATTTGGTAATTACATAAAAATCTATATATAAAATCTTTTAATAATTTTTTCCTAGAAAAATTTGATTTTAAAGCAAGAGCATTAAATCTTCAGAGACCTGTTTTTATTCCCTGATCCCATTGTATTTTTTTGTACATTTTTAAATTCTCAAAATGAGTTTGAAATGCAAGCCGAATGCCGCTAGTTGTTAATTGTGTGTGTTTGCCGATAAATCTGCTAAACAGCAGATGGCCCCGACTAATTACCCAGATATCGCCACTGATTTATGTTAAATTTAGCACAAACTGACTTCAATGTGAGCTTCGATAGCTTTGAGAGGGGTCGATGGTAGAAAGGGGTATATATATAGAGTTAATACTAGCTATTATAGTTGAGAACGATAGATAGAGTATACACAATGGGTATTAAGTTCGTAATGCTATTTTTTTTTTCTTTATCGTTTGGGTCTTAGGCGAAAAAATACTCATTAGTCCCGGCGACACGTTCGCTGATCGATCGATGGCTGAACTGGCAGTGGCCAGGGGAAGGCAATTGATCGCCTGATAACGTTTTAAAGACAGTCCGACTAACGAATGGATGCGATGTGGCAACTAGTTAGCAGTTAGTTGGCTACCAACTTGGCTCGATTCGATTTGTTGGCATTAAATGCACTCAGTTTTGCTTAAAGCACTCCGACTATCTATGGAGGCGCAATACAGTTACAACTGCATATGCATATATAGATATCTATAAATATATATATACACATATATATATATATATATGTATTTATATGTACATATATCCATGGAATTCAATTGGCATGAAGCGCACGTTCGATCAATTAAAGCCTTCGCACAACAAAATGCAACGGGATTACAACGTTAAAAAATCACACACACACACAGAGTGAGAGAAAGAGGGAGAGAGAGAAACAGACAGAGAGAGAGAGAGAGAGCGAGAAATAGCGCAACAAGTGCGGAATTAGATTGGATTCGATTGGGTTTTGAACGGCTCAAAGGGGTTGTTATGTGTAAATGTGTAGGTGTGTGTGTGTAAGTGTGTAAGATAATGCCTGGCAATGGAATGCCAAGGCTAGGTCAGTTCAATCAAGTGGAGGAAGTCTTTTTCATTGCAAAAGACGAAGGCAGTTTAAAAGGAAAGCATTTTATAATGGAATTTTAATAAACTTCCTGATTTTAATCATTTTCAATGATAAACCTAGAAAATACAGAATGAAATATGAACATTTATTTTTAAATATAAACCTTTATTCTCTCATTCTTTATCTTTCTATTTAGGTGAATCTCTTGAGTTACTTTAGGTCATTATTAAAACTAACAAGAACGCCAGATATGCCCTGAATGATTTTCTGCCTTGTTTCTCTAAATATCTTTAGTAACCCTTTTAAAGCTGATAAATATTATATTAAGTAATGTATATACTCATTCAGAAAGTGCCATCTTCTTCTGCTATCGCTAATCGATTCAGAGTGATATAGTGTTATCGGAGGAAGTTATCGAGTAAATAAAATAAACTTATAAATATGTTAAAAATAGCTTCAAAAATGAAATCAACCTCCGGTTCTGAAAAATATTTATCTGCTTGTGGAATTTTAACAAGAACGATCAAATTAATTATACTAAGTATCTTATTGAATTTGTTATATGATATCTTAAGAATTTTTAAAAAGTGCTTCTATTTGGGATACAATGCGTGTGTAATTTAAATAAAATAAATCCGACTATGGCTTTCCCGCGAAAACGAAAGACTTATAAACTTCTAAAACTGAGTAGGTTTCCTAAGTGATAACAAGCAAACAAACAAACGCAAACTTTACCCAAAACTGTAGATAAATTGTCATAATTAAATAAATTCTTTAAGGCAATTTCTAATATGAGTCACTTTAGAACCGTTTGCCGCTCCCAACCAAATAGAGCAATTACAACTTTCCATTATTTTGATATGTTTTGTACATATTTTCACTCGCACACACACACACATAAAATAACGAGCATTGGCATTTCCGTCATAAGCATTAAACATTAAACAACCCATCAAAAAATGCCATCAAACATGCAAGTGTAGAGCACTTTCCAGTTAAACATTTAAACGGGCCAGGAAACGGATCTCAAACGAGATTCGAGAACGATAAACTGAAAACTGGCCATCGGGTTTAGGCCACACAACACGCGTCTCTTAACGTGGCTCTGATTATGCGACTGTTTTCTGATTTGCTGTTGACAGTTTTGGCGGCTTCTGTTCTGCACATCGCGACGGCAGTCACTGTCTGGATGTGTAAGTGTGTGTGTGTGTGTGTTCATTTGTGTGTGCATTAATTACAACACCAATTTGGACATTGGATGGAGTCAAGAAATTGCACGTCGGGGACTCGGAGACTTTGAGAGTCTGCAACTGCAAATGGGCATTACCTTTGTGGCGAAGTCGACAAAAACAATTTGCACACTTAATGAATAATAACAAGCGACGACGACGATGACGACGAAAAAACTCGTTAATTAAATTGTGCGTGCGTTTCTTAACCGTTACAGAAATTAATTGAGAAACGCTTCACTTCTCCCAAGAGGCTTAAATATGCGCGCGAAGAATTTGTCTGCAGAAATCCCGTAAGTTACAGTTTTTTGATCATTTTCTTTTTTTTTTTGGTGCGACTCGCGTATTTTGTGTACCGCAACGAATGAGCGACGCTTGAGAACTGACGAGACAGAAGCGCACAGAGAGCGCGAGAGAGAGCGCAGCGCAGCGAAGACCGTAGACTGGCTATCGATAGTAGTTGACGCTGACAACGACGCCGACGTCGACGTCGACTTCGATGTTTGTTATCGAAGTGAACCCCCAGAAGTCGTTGTCGGCAGTCAGCAGTCGCCATCGTTGTTGTTGTTGTTGTTATTTGTTGTTGTTCTCGTTTGTATGTCGTTTAAATTAAAACTCGGAATTTGGCCAAAAACCAGTTGATTACACGCACGCACACACACACACGCACATACATGCTTACAGTGCGAGGGAAAGAGAGAGAAGATTACGATCAGAGTTGTTGACGCCTTTGCGTCTTTGCTGTGATTCGTGCATTAGTTCGATTCGTTTTAATAGAATACTTGTTACAACAATACACACACACACACATATAGACACGCATGCGATCTAATTGCTCGCTTGCATGTTACAACAACAACAACAACAATAAGACTAAAACAAGTATGGACGTGTCTTGTGATATGATTCACTGACTTTTTAATACCCCTGCCCTGAAGCCTTAAACCAATTAACGACACATTTGATTATAACGGAAAAAACAATGTTGCTTTGACACTGCTATTAATAAACACAATTTATGGCACTCACTAAGATATCATTTTGGAAATATACTCTGTTTATTATTATTTTAAAGAGGTTGTAAAAATCCCTTCGGGTAAAAAGTTTTTCTTAAAGCATACTTTTGGGCTGTGATGTGGTTAAAAAGGGCCTTCGATTTATTGGGGGTGTTCCCATTATAAGGCAATCTCCCACAACTTTTCTTATACGTAGATATAGTGAGAGGAAAATCAAAACCTAACTGATATATTCACAATTTTTATTAGCTGTAAAGTTGTCAATAACCAACACTTTGTTGCAAACGAAACTCATAAGTCTATCATGCCTCGTTTGTGGCACAAGTATGAGTCGACACCAGATCCACGTCCACTTCCAGGCACGCATCGCAAGCTGGTTGACCAGCTTTGGACATGGGTTGGATTTGAGAAAGAGAGGAAGATAAGTCACCAAATAAAGAAAGACTTTTAGCTTGAATTGTCTAAGTAGAAAATAACAAAAAACTATAACAAATATATAACAATGAAAGCTAAATATTTTTTGTTAAACTTCCCTTAACACATTGTTTTTGTACGAAATAAACTAAAATATTAATACTAAGAATACAATGATTGTCCGCTTTATATAAATCAAATTCACTTTTATATAAATCAAATGTGCTGCAAAAATCCCATTTCGAAATCCTTGACGGATTATTATTGCCAAGTTAATCGCATTACCTATTTATTTATTTTGCGTTAGTCTATTTTCAACTAACTTGGACATTTTTAGTTGCATTTCGCTTGTCTCAAATTAAGTCTTAAATGCTGTCAACTAACCAGAAACCGCTCCTCAAACTGGCTTCTAACGTTTTCCGAATGCAATTGAAATCACATAAATCATACCAAATACTGTGCTTTATATATGCAATGCATATAGATATATATAAATATTTATCTTGTGCGAATTTGCCAGAGCCAATTTTCTACGATTGTCGATTCTTTAGTTTTGTAATTACAGAGGCTTGTTTTCAGTGCATGTCGTTAAAAAAAAATTGATTTATTTATTATAAACAATATTAGTGCGCATGTAAACAAAACGACTCGCTCAAAACTCGTGTAACTGGCCAACGGAACAGTAATCTCTGCGAGGGTTACTCAAGAAGTATTCAATTGAGATTTGTATATGTATATGTATGTGATGCGTGTCCATTGAAAAAGAAAACTTTTATTTTTCTTTAAGAAAATAAAAAAGGGATATATAAATAGAGAATATACAAATATAACTATATAATAGGTAGAAAAGAATATAAAATTATATTCTGATCGACCCTCAAATTGAGATCTTATCTTATGTAAAAAACTATTTTAATACTGGTGTATTTAAGCATATTAAAAGGTATTATACATTTAAGCCTCTATTTACATTGTCAAAGTTTACATCGCAAAACTGACGGGACACGCGACATATAAATTTGATGTTAGGTTGGGTTTTAGGGGTTGGGCAGACGATCGCTGCTGGGAAAGACACGATTTCAACAAATGTTGATGTTGTTTGTTCTTTGTTGTTGTTGTTTGTTGTTATTTTGTTGGCATTGGCGGCATTGATAAGCTGACGTGAGTTTTTATGTCAGCGAGCTTATGTAATTATAGGTCTGTGTGTAAATAGTATATTTAATTGACGTAATCGAAAGGTTATTTATGCGGCAACGATATCAACAACAAGTAAATCAGCAACACGCCATGGAAACGATGCAGTCATAAAAATAGATAATTCTTTTAATAAGACCGAGCAGATAAATAAACAAATAAGCAAATCAATAAATAAATAAATAGTAAATAACAACAAATATATATTCCAATTCATTGCTACCTAAAAAAAATAATATTTCTCAACTCGATTCACATTTCCGTTAGCATTGCTGAATAGCAGCAGAGAGCTTTCAATATTCAGCGCTAAGCTTTGAGCTTATTCCGCAAAAGCTTCTGCGCAAAGCGCTCATTGATATGCAATTTATCAATCGTAAGCAAACACTTTTGTTAACGTAAACAACAACAAAAAACATGCAAATTGAAAAAATTTGAGTTATATTTGTACGGGGTAAAACCATGTGGTTCGTTAAGAATTGTAAATGTATACCATAAAAAACCAACAGCTGTTTCACATAACGTAACAAGAGTTGCAACGAGCGCATTGCGTTACGCTTTACGTAAGGCACTCTCTTGAGCGAACTCTCTTAAATGTTTAGCTCTCTCTCTCTCTTTCGCCCCACACGCAGCACAGATCTGGCCACATTCCACAACGAAAGTTTTGACATTTTGTTTACAGCATCGACTTCGCTCTCACTCTCTCTCTCTCTCTTCCCGGGCCGCTCTTGGTTGGAAAAGAAACAACCTACCAGTTGCAAACGTAAACAAGCAGTGAATTCGAGCAGCGACGCCAGCAGCGAGCTTTTAAAAAAAACTTGTCATTTCGGCATTAATTTGATATGCCGCTTATACAAGCGCAACGAATGAATGAAAGAAAGAGAGTGGGGGAAAGGGGCATCTTATGACACGGGGAAAATGTGCTTTACAGTAGGTTAACAAAGAGTGGTGCGGCTGCCTAGCTAGGAAACCCAAATTGAAAATGAGGAATCCAAACCAACCGTAAAAATGGCTGCTGCTTTTCTATTTTGCGTAGCAACAACTAAAAAATACCAGCAACAAATTTAATAATTGCTATTGGATATTATATCCGAGGCTATAAGAACTAAATAAGTTAATTCGAGTACTTTCAATTAAATAATAAATATAGTACATAAACAAAAATATATACATTAAACACTGTTCAACCTTGTTATTAAAATTCTTATATTGTTTACCTTATCTTTGAGTTAAAATTTTTGCTCAAAATTTCCTTTGATGTTTTTCTTATGCAAATGAATGATTGAAAGAAAAGCAAATAAATATACATTTATTGATATCGCGCAAAATTGTTCACAAACTTTTTTGTTGCACAAAATCATGCGATTGTTTATTTTGATAAGATTGGCCTACTCGCCATGAAAGTTTATTTTCGTACTCCCTTCTGCCCATGCTTATCTAAAATACAAATATATATATATATTTATATTTATATATTCAAATGTACTTATTTAGACATGCGGATATTTTGAAGGGTATTTAGTGCATATATGTACTATATTTAGAGCCGATTAGATTGCTAATTCAAATTTAAGTCAGTCCAAAAGCTGAGCTGATTACATATTTAACAGAATAAATTATAATCTGCAAGCGATGGGTTTTTTTTTGAGGCTTATGCAATTTTGTTGTATAACGAATGGAAATTGTAATTTGAAGTATTTTACCTTAGTTTAGTGATAAGAAACAGTATTTTCCACATATCAGAGATGCCATTTATTATTAAAGAACCAAACCCTAAATAGATTTTAATGTTATCAAAAACCAGCCAATCAATGCTAGATAAAACCAATAAGTGCAATAAAAACTGATCGCAGTCTGGTTTTTAATTGGTTCAACTGTTAAAAATAGCATTCGTTTTTTATTTGCTTGTTTGTAGCATTAACCGTTATTCAATTGGTAGTATCCACAAGTGTCTGTAATCAAAAGATAACTTACAGTTACAGTTACAGTTGTATTTGTTGTTCTTATTTGTATTTTGGTTGTTTGAATAGCTGCGCAGTTGTAAAACGACGACGACGACGCGCTACAAAGTGCTCAAACCAAATTGTCAGCTATTTTGTATTGGGTTTGCTTTTGTTTTCGTTAAGTATTTTATATTTTGCGCCCGTCGTTTGTTTGCTAAACTTTATGACAAAGGTCTAAATATAGATGGCAAGCAACAGCAACAAAAACAAAAACACAAACGCTCGCTTTGTGTTGGAGTACGAAAGAAATGAATTTGCAAGCATTGCAATAACAACAACACCAACAAGAAAAATCAGAGCAACAAGGGCTTTAGACCCGCTGAGCTTCTTCATTGATTATTCAATGCAGGCACAAGGGCACACACACACACATAGATACACAAACAAACACACACACACACATTTATTGGTTTATGGCTTAAGGGCGCTCAAAATGGCGATAGCCTTGCCTTCGTGGACTCTCTACTCGATTGTGGAATAGCGAATCGTAGGCGTATTGTCTACACCAACACAAACACGTACATTACAACTGTAAACATTAATTGCATATTAATACTCACATTTTGACAACTTGTTGAAAATTCCAAAGAGAGAACAACTGTTTCTTGTTGTTGAATTTGTTGGCGTACGTCCTCACGCGCCTCTCTCGTTTCCTCTCTTGAGTGCACGCTCTTCTTTGCTGCTACTTCTGCTTCTTCTTCGTTTTTGATGACGCTGCGCAGCCGGCTTTTAAAGAAAGCTGTTGTTATTATATCCACTTGTTGCTTTTATTTTTATGTATATTTATATGTATATATATTTTTTATTGTCACTACTTCTTGTTGTTGTCTGCTCTCAACAGGAAGCATAAAATTAAGGCAAACACATGCAGGCGACGACGTTAACGTCAGCGTCGCTGCACTTTTGAAATTTTTGTCACTGTTGTTGTTGTTTTGGTTTGCTTTACTTCTTATGCTTTGTGCGTAAGTTGAATTCAGGCTTAGCAAATTGATGTAGGCAATGAAACAAACAAAAACAACAACAAGAAGAGAGCAACAAGTAGTATAGCCTTGCGCTCTGTCTGTTGCTCTCTGCTTTTTGTTATCACCTGAGCACCATGCTTACACTCTCCCTCTCTCTCTTTCTCTCGCATAGTTGGTCTGTCTGCTGCTGTTGCCAGCGTAGCGTAGTTAACTTGACAGCCAAAGGCAACAACAAAAAATAAATAAAAAAAATTTGTTGCTAAAAATAGAAGCGCGCGAGCAGCGCAACAATAACAGCACAAAATGAGACGAGAAACGAAACGGAAAAAAATGTGTGTTGGGCCAAACAGCACACAGAAAACTACAAAAGCCCAACAAGAACACGAAGAAGAAGAATGAGCGAAGCAGCTGTGAAGCACAAATGGAAAATGATTTGCAAAGAAAATGCGACGCAAAATTTTTACAGCTAGCAGCTGCGTGGGCAGCTGCTCTGATACAAACGAGCGGGCAGGGGTTATATGCAGAGAGAGAGAGTGATGTAGAGAAAAATACAGTTCCTAAGCTGTTTTAAAAACAAAGCTTTTGATTTTCATTTGCAAAAAATTACGTACAACAAATCAACGCATTAAATGTGTCACTGACAGAGATAGCAACAGCGATAGAGAGAGGGGAGAGGCAAACAAATTGCTAGTCATTTTGTACACGCAACAATAAAGCTAACAAAAAGTCTCATTTACTAATTTTCCACTATAAATTAAACAAACGTGCTTTGTTATTGTTGCTTGCTGCAAGCGACTAACTAAAATGTCAAACGAGCGTGCGCTCTCTTTCACACTCTCTCTCTCTTTCTCGCTCTTCTTCGCATGCAACGCGAGGTCTACAAGTGCATTTTTTAGCTGCCAATTTTTATATTTTTTTTTGTATTTATCTCAATTGATAGTTTTAGTTGCACTTAATCACAATGAATTAGAGCATTTATGTTATGCTTATCGTATTAAACATTTACGTTTTATGCCAGATAGTTGTGCATATGGAAAATAGAACGTTGACTGAAGGAATTGAGAATTTAGATCGTTCGAGACTAAAAACAAAAACGACAGCAGCAATATGAAAATATCGAAGAGGAGACTGCGAAACGAACGCTGCGGAAGCGAGACACAAACTGAGCGCCAAGCGCAGCGCCAACAGTCGCTTGAGCACCATCGCCATAAGAACGAGTGGAAACTGCTCTCGCTCTCGCTTTGGCTCTCTCTGCGTTGCGTTTGACTACAATCAATGAGAGTTGGAGAGAGCGAGGTAGATCGAGATAGTTCAGCCACACAGGTAGTTGTCGTGTTGATCTTTAAGTGCAGTTTGGAACGCATTGAGAATGGGTTAGGAGTTTTAATATTGAACGTGGAACGGAGTAATTACAGCATTTAATGTTAATTAGTAAAGAGACTAGCGAATTGTTAAATCCAAATAATTTAAATATACATTACCCAGTATTGGGTCAAGTTTATATTGAGTATCTTATGTACAGAAAATGTATCGAAATATAACGATTTTAATTATAGACAATCCAACACCAATAATAAAAAAATTTATAACTAGCACCAATTTATTTAATTCAGTACATGAATTGAGTTTTTTTTCCAATAGTTATATGCAAACTGAAGATATTTTCACTTTGATAATGCTTAAATTGTTTCGTTTTTTTAAATTTCATATTTAAATGTTTACTAATATTGAAGAATCATTTAACAGTTATCAGACACAAGAGCGAATCGAGCTTTAACGAAGAAATATCATTTTTAGCAAGCACACGAACCAAGCAAAAAGCAATGCTGGTTGGTTTGTAACTGGACTAGATAGAAAAACAGCCTAAATGGGAAATTAATTGCTCACTGACAGCAGCTGGTTAGCTACGCAATTTCCTTGCTTTCTCGCCGATTGCCTCTCTTTTGCTCTAAAACGCAAAACTTGAGGTACATGGGATTTTTGCTAAAGCGCAAACGAGATGCAACAACACAGCCATTTTCTGCACATAAATCGGGGCGGAGTTAAGAAAGGAAATTTAATAGTGGGAAAAGGTAACTCAAACGGGATATTATTTATTACGAGTTCCCAAATACTAACATTGGCCGTGTTTTAAATAAAAGATTTGAATTTCTTATATATTGGGCATTACTATGAAATATTGAAAATTACCTTGTAGAAACCATCATATTTTAATCATAAAACAATAATTAGCTTCAAAATTTTTTTAAATTAGTTGCTTAGAAACCAAGTTATTGCTTATGCTATTTATTATTTCTTTCTTTAGAATATTTCCCTCATCATTTGTGTCTACTTTGACAAGATCTTGCCAGGCAAGCATTCCCTGTATTTCACAATATTTCCCCATATTCTCAACCACCTGCTAAGAGGCGTTCCCCACCCACAAACTTCGTCGCTGCTGATGCCGCTGCTGCTGTCTCTGCTGCTGCTGCTGTCGCCGTCACTCTTGTGGTGAGACAGCAGGATGAGTGAGCTGTTGGCTTGGGGTGTTGGGGGCGTGGGGCAGAGTACGACGATGGCGGCAGCAAAAGTTGATTAGATGGATTTCGTTTGGTTTTTGTGTTTTTAATCACACACCAATTTCATTTATTAAATCTTCGCATCAGCATTTCATTTTTCGTATTTGCTCCTTCTTCTTCTTCCGTTTGGCTTTGCAGCTGTTGTTGTTGTTGTTGTTACTGCTGTTTGCTGCTCTTCCGACGGCAATTTCGGTGTGCTTTGCTTTTGTTTTCGTTTCTTTTTTGCTGCTGCCGTCGCTGCTTCTGTTGTTTTTATTGTTGTTTTTGGTTTTCTCTTTTTCGCATGCTTTTGTTTATTGTTTTTCTGCTTGTATATGTGTGTGCTTTTTATATTCCCTTGCACTCACTCATTGTCACAAGCAATTTACGCTGCCTGCTCCCGACTCACCCATTGCTGCTGCTGCTGCTGTGAAACTTTTTACAAAATGAAATTGTTTTCGTATTAACAATTTCATTAAAATTAAATTACTTTTATTATTACGACTGCTGCTGCCGGCTGAGCTTTCGTTTCAGTTTCATTTTGTGTGCTTCTGGTGTTATTTTTTTATTCTTTATTTGCTCATCGCTCGTGCGTTTCATTTGTCTATCTATGCGCCATTTAATTCTGCTCTCACCTCTCCCCAAACCACCCATACTCTACGGTCGAGCTTTTACTCAAAAGTCTGGCGTCTGTTTTCTTTAGCTGTCAAACAAATTAATTGCGCTTTTAATTGATTTTGTGGGCCAAATGAACGAAATGAAATTAAGCTTCTCAGCTTGATCTGCATGCTAAAGCGAGATGGCAAGCATTATGCTGTATTATTATTTATTTACTCGCCAGTAGATCGAAGATAACGGATAGGAAGTTGGCTTAATTAAAGATTTAATTGAACTGAATTTAAATACACCAAATTTTTGACGTTATTTTATTTATTATGATTTATATTTAGTTTTTAGTTTGCTGCATATTAAAAATAAAAATAATAATTATAATAATACTAAATAATAATAATATTTGTAAGGGCTTAAATGGTATCAATAATAATTAAATTATATTTTAAGTGTCATTAAGACGTGCTCTAAGAATGCTCTAAAAATAGGCTCAACTTAAAAAATAAATATTTTCATGTGTTTATTTGTTTGTATTTAAACTTATTTTCTGGTGTTCTGTTCTTTAATAAACATATTGAAAATTCTTTTATTTCGAAAACATATAAATCGTATAAAACAAATAAAATACATATTGAATAAAATTCGGAAATTAACTTTAGAATTCTGAAAAATTCTGAAATTTCCTGTAATAAAATGTATAAATGGTTAACTAAATCTTACTACTTATTTCCTGGGTTATCCCCAATTCATGCTGCAAATGTTGGATTATTTAATACCAAAAGAAACATAAACTTAAGCAATTGACATTTATAAACAAAACAGCAACTGAAAGTAATTTAATGAAAAATATCGAAACTATTTCGAAAATAAACTCGCAATGGGTATAAAATAAACTATTCCTATACAAACAATTATATTAGATGTACATATATATATATATATACTCCGATGTGTATTATGTAAGTTGTATATGTTTATACAACTTCTTCAAGCAATTACATAATATAATCCACCAAATAACTTTTACCACTCCCATTAAGCATTTCATTGATATTTTAAGCCTGGCAATTTCGAATTTGATGTTGCGAAAATAAATAAAAAACGTGCATTTAAATTTATTCTGCTTGTCTTCTAGTGCAATTTGACGTAAGGCTTTACGTCTTTTACGTTTTTTTCGGGTATTTATCGTAATTCTGTTTAGTCGTTTATTTTATTATGCATTTTACGCAGCAACAGAGAGAGAGAAAGGGAGAGAGAAAGAGAGATTCGGAGAGGGTAAAGAGAGCTCTCAACAAAATTATGCGTTGGACATAAAAAAAAGGCCAAGTGGCCAGCCACACGGTAAGGCAAATGGACCACGTTACGATGACAGGGCGAAGGGGTTGTAGGGGGAGGTGTAGGTTACAACTGGAGGGAGGGTAGGAGGGGGGTAGTTGTGTGGCAACATGGGGGTAATCGGACTCAATAAAGGCGTAGCCCCAAAAACAATTTGATGGCGCCAATAAATTTTGTTTTCATGCCTCGCAATGCTGCTGAAATGTCGCACCATAAATAAAGATGCCCCCAAAAGGATGAAAGGGGATGGGTGGAGAGATGGGGAATGGGGCAGCATCTAATGACAGACGAATTTAGCAAAGGATAACTGAGGAGCTCAATAAAAGTGACTGCCGAGTGGCAACCGCAATGTAATTTGGCTCAACTTGGCTAAAAGAAGTTAATAACATTTTGCGCAGTGTATGTGGGGGGGAGGGAGGTGGTTGCAAGCAGAGAGACAGGCTATTCATTTCGTGATGCGCCATTTTGGCTGAGCAAAATTTATAACCGTAATTGAGAAGCAGGCAGTCACTGGGTGGGTGGTGCTCAAAAGGGGTGGTGGGTGTGGGTGAGGGATGGCTGGAGTGTTGAGGAGTTGGCTTCAAGGGCCGCACGTAAAATGCATTAACTGCCAGTTGGTTGCCAGTTTGTCGGCTTGGCTGGCTCGCGACTGCTTCGGGCCAAGTCAAGTCCAAGGCACTCGCAATTTGGGTTTTTCCAAAAAATAAGCAATTTGTAAATTGAAAATGGTCGTTGTGTGAGGAGGGGTGGGGGTGAGGAGTCGTGTGCTCCACTGTTACGTTTACCGTTAGACTAGCCAACCAGCCGACTGGCCAGTGGGCGGTGGGCGGTGGATGGGCGTGTGCAGTTGATGTGCAGCAAACGTTGCTCGGCGACACGAAACGCGGAAGCATGAAATTAATTATTTGCCATTAGGGCTAAGTAGATGACATAAAAAGTGGCAGCAAAGCAACGAGCAAGTTTACCAACTGGCTGGTGGTGGGGATGGTGCGGGTGTGGTGGGATGTGGGGGCGTGTAACTGCTTTTCTCCACAGGCAATTTAGACAGTCAAGTGCCCATATAAATTACATAAATTTCACCCAGAGTTCCGCACAAAGTGCAAGTGGAAATGGAAGTGGAAGTGGAACAACACTGAGTGCTGGGCGTCCTTTTCTCTCCTCTCTCTCTCTCTTTCTACTCTCTCCTCCCACTTCCATTTGTCGACAAACATTATTCACATTCTGCGTTTAATAAACGCTAAGCGGCAAATGCCTACAATTCCATTTCCATTGTGTTCCAGCTTCGTAGACAAATTATGACCCTAACTCTGTTCATGGGAGGGGATCGACGGAATGGGAACTGCAGCAACTTTCTATTCTATTTTTGTACTTTTTGCAGGATTAGTTTCAGTTTTATGAAGCAATGCAATAAAATGTTGCAATGGAATGAAATTAAATATTAATTTAGATAACTGAACATAAATAACTAAAAATAATTGTAAATTGCAGAAATCATAAAGGAAAAAAACACAAATTTGGAAAGATATTTTTAATAATAAAATAAAAAAAAATTATATAGACACTTTTGTTTTTAACCCAACTATATTAAACTATTTTGTTACTAGTGCAACTATTAAAAAGTCTCTAAAAATACATTGTTAAATACATTAAAAAAATGAATTAAATGCTGTAAAACCTTATTATTTTGCATGATCCCAAATAAAGAATAAAGAACATATTTTTTAAAAGTGCTTCTTACTTGTTTATAAAAAGCAACACATATCAGCAATTTTTTTTAAAGTGACAAGAAAATCTCTCAGCTGCAAATATGAAAGAAATGCGTTTTTCAAGCCATTCCCCCAATGCCCCTCTTTCACATGGAAATGTGCAGTTGCAATTTTCCGCAAGAAAGCAAAGGAACCTAAGGCATCCATTATTAAGCAGGTAATTCCACTAAAACGATGAGAAAAATGAAGCAGGCAAACAAAATAATATGAAATGAAATAAAGTGAAACAAAGCGAAATGAAATGAAAAACTAATAGAACTAAAACCAAAAGAAAATAAAAAAAAAACAGAAGAAGAAGAAGAAGCGGGCAGAAAACTTACAATAGACAAACTCATAAATCAGCGCGCCAATTTGCGAAGCTGAAAGCAGGCCCCCAAAGACGAAGAAGAAGAATAAGCCGAAGGAGAAAAGGTGGGCAGTGATGTGTGTAGGGGGTGGGGAAGCAAACGAAAATAGTTTCCTGCTAAGCAAAGCGCCCAAAAATCAAGTGGGTTGCCGGGGGGGTTGGAGGTGTGTTTGTGGGGTAACCAAGGGAAATGGCTGAGGCAACAAATTCATTTCGTAATTGTGGCCAACGACCCAATCGCAAACAATAATAAATGGATCAGGCAGTGCCAACATGGCCACCCTAGAGATACAGAGTGAGCGAGATGGAGATAGAGTGTGTGTGTGTGGCAGCAAAGTCAGCAAATAACAATAAAGGCAATAATGCATGATAATAAATTAACTGAAATTCACTTATATATATTCTGCACGGGATTTGTATTGATGGTGAGTGAGCGAGAGAGAGAGAGAGAATGGGAGACTGCTGCTGTTCCGTTGACGCCAACGTCGCCGTCGGCGTCAGCGCTGCTGCTCAGCTGCAAATTAATAAAAATAAATTGAGTTGTCAAAAATGATATGCCAAATAAATTCCAACGGTGAGTAATCGCTTTTAGTCAGGGCACAACAACAACAACAACAAAAGTGGACCACCCAAAGCACAATGGATGAAAGCTTCACTCCCACCCTCCATCTTCTTCTCTCTCTTTTGCTCGCTCGCTCGTTCTCGCTGTCTCTTCTTTTCTTACCACAAAGCAAGCGCTTCCCGCGCTCACTTAACGGCAAGCATAACGATGAAAATCCAATTTAAGGCTGCTTCAGCGAGTGAGATGCTTTTGTTCGGGCTCTCCCTCTGACACACACACACACAGTCTCCTTCTCGCTCTCTCTCTCACTCTCTCTGTCGTGTGTAATAAAATAAAGTAGCCTTGCCGTGTGGAGAAATTAGAAGGCAAGCAACGTCTACGTCTACGCCGACGTCGCTGTTGTCGCTGTTGACGTCCTGGACGTTCCCATGCCGAAAATTCAATTTCACAATGAAAATGCGCCGCACAAGATGAAAACGTAACGGAGAAAATTGTCTTACGTGCGAGCGACAAAGCGAGGCGTGCGTGCGAACAGGCCGGCAATAGCGGCGCTGCTTTGGCTGGCTGGCAGCACAGCGCGTGCGCACAAAAATAAAGGGAAATTGGTGTGTGCACAAAAGGCAGCAAGGGCGGCGCTTCGGGGGCCCACTATAAAACGAGATGAGTGCCAGCCTCGGCCACAGGCACGAAAGCCCACCGAAGCCAACCCAACCCCCGATGCGGCCATCTTTAGACGACAACAACGACGACACAAGCAGCAGCAGCAGCGGCGACGCCAGCAGCAACAGAAACAGAAACAACGTCGCAGCCTCTGCGTCGGCTGTTAGATCATTCGCAAACAACCGTTGCACGCGTTCGGTACACAACAATTCCAACAGTATAACAGTTGTCAAATCTACGAGTGGATTACAAAGACGAAACAATTGCAATTTCGCTCGCGTCGCTGCTTGTGTCTGTGCCAGTGTGTCTGTGTGTGTGAAGAGACACAAAAACTATAACCCCATTAGCGCAAAGCAATCGAGCTGCGTGTCAGCGTATGTGTGTGTGCGTGTGTGCGTAATTGTGTGTGTGTGCATGTGCTGCGAAACCGTAAATCTTATGTGCCAAATTTGAGCCTTGATTGAGTGTGACTCAAAAACTTTGACTAGTTGCACCGTTAAAGTTCACACGACCACAACTCACAGACCAGAACTCTTTCTCTCAGCACTTCGCCGAAAAGTTTCACTTTTTCAAGTGTTTTGAGACTTTAGACGCCTTTTAGACGCCGTCGAAAGTTGCTCTTTGTTCGGAATCTTTCAACCCACGTCAGGCACGAGACACACGAAAGGATTTTTTTCTGTGACACGCTTGAAGAATTACTGCCAAAATTTTCACGGACGGTAACAAGGTAAGTCGGATAAAATAAGCACTGTAAACTGTTAAGAAAGAGGAAATTGCCCATCGTGTTGCGTAAGTAAAAAAGAGACAGACAGCGTGAGCAAGAAAGAGAGGAAGATAGAGAAAGAAAGGGGCAGAGTTTAAGGACATGAAATGTGATCTAATGTCAGATTATAATCTTGGGAAACTAGTGGAAGAACTGGAGTAAAAAGTAAAGGGAATATTTCTTAATAAAAGTTAAATTATAAAAAATGCAGGAGTTCAGAAAGAGAGAGAGAGAGAGAGAGAGACAGAGAGAGTTTAAGGATGGGATCTAATGAAATAATATAATCTTCAGTTCAAATAACAATTAATCAGTTAAAATTGAATTTTAACAGGTGTTTCTTATTTACATCTAACTGAAAATCTTCAACTTTAGAATTGACAAGTCTGATTTAATGTGCTAAAGGACCTTAAACCTTAATTCTAATAAGTTTTGATTTTATTATTTTGTTTATATTATTATATTATTACACCCTTAACCCAATATTATTTAAATCAAGAATTTAGAAAGTTGGTTTTTTAAATCAAAACAATTTTCCTTTTTGAATTTTTAACGTAATAAACTTATTATAACAAAGTTTTAAACATCGTAATTATTTTAATCAAAGAATTTTTGTTTTAATTTTCTGTTGTAATAAATTGTTCAGAAAAATATTCAAATCATCCCATTTTTAGTTGCAGAACGAAATATATTTATTGCATTTGTAGTGAAGTAAAGCGTAATATTTTTCAAAATTTTTCCTTTTCCAGGAACTTATATAAGAATTGAATTTTGGGAATAATTTGATCAGTTTTCTATGTTGTGTAGTAAGATGTATGATTTATTCAAATTTTCAGAAAATAGTTTCTTCAATTTTAAGTAATTTATATGAATATATTTAAAATTGTTCTGTAATATAAAATAATACAAAAATTAAATTATTTCCCAGTTAACTGACTCAAAGAAACTAAGCTATTGTTGTGTAATCAAAGAATAGAGATAAAGACTCATACACATATTTATATATATCTATATATATATATATTCCTAAGCTGAACATAAGCAAAGCTTGTTCGAAATGTTTTTCAATTCAATTCAAGGCACAAGCATTTTGCGCATAATTTATTTAGACGCTTTTAATTTGCATTAAAAATTTCTTAATGAGTTCAGATGTGATAAAAATCTTGTTCAAGTGTTTTCAAGTACAACCCCATATAAGCACATATATTTATATATATGTGTGTGTGTCTGTGTGTGTGAATTGCTTAAGTGCTCCCACTCATTTGAGAAGGCACACCAAAAGTGTTTCTGTTGATGCCTTTCCTGTGAGAAATCGCACAAACATTTTTAAACACTTCAGCCAAAAAGGATTTGGGCAAGACAAAAAAAAGGAAAGGATTCAAATGTGGAATGGGTATTGAGAAAAAGAGGGGAACTGTAAGAAAGTTCTCCAACTTCAACTCCAACTCCAACGATGCCAACTGCAGCTCAACACGCT
The DNA here is from genome assembly GCA_035042345.1 of Drosophila fungiperda. Lineage (NCBI taxonomy): Eukaryota > Metazoa > Arthropoda > Insecta > Diptera > Drosophilidae > Drosophila > Drosophila fungiperda. The sequence goes on from JAWNLM010000145.1 coordinate 12,266,825, forward strand.
GCTTAATTGAGGACAGACCCAAAGTTGATCACTCCAAATGCAGTTTGAATAATTGATGATAATTAAAAAGAGTGCCGAGTTCTGCGGTTCACCAGACAGAGAGAGAGGGGGGAGAGTGGATGAGTGGAGGAGTTGAACCCCAGACAGTGGCTGGAAAGGGAGAGAACGAGCACAAAATCAATGGCCAATAATTTGGCAAACGAATCCGAAATGCGCCAACAAATTAAAGCCCTACAGCTAACGGTACCTCTGTGGACTACTCCGGAAAAAAAGAAAAGAGTGAGACTGAGAGAGAGAGGGAATGGGGGGAAAATGGGAGAAAGGAAGAAAAAAAAACAGGCACAGCTTCAAATTGAATTGATCAACCGCAAATTAATTGGCAGCCATGCAAACGCCACTCGTACCCCAAAGACTCCACTGGAGTTGCCTCAATTGAGTGGGTGCCGAGTCGTGGGGTTGCACATACATATATCTATATATATATATATATATATATACATATATATGTGTGTATGTGTGAGGACTGCACTGGTGGCCAGTTCAGTTCAGTTTTTGTTGTCATCGTCAAGTTTCGATTCGTTTTTCAATTCGTTCAACTCAATTAGGGTTGGAGCTGCTGGGTGGCTCTGTCTGGCGTGGAGGGGCAATAAATATATATATACATAAAAATATATTTATATATATATCATAGCTACACATATAAAAATACAATTTGGCATATTTAAATTAGCAAATAGAATTATCGTACAAATGCCCATTGGGCATAGTTGAATGTTAGTTTGGCATGTTTATTGATTGGCTGATCGAATTGGCTATCGGAATTGGACAACATTTTTGTTGCTGCCCCATCAACTGCTTCAACTGCGGGGAAAAGTGTGGCACTCAGTTTTGTCAACGCGTGTGTTCAGCAAATAAATAAATATGCAAACCAATAAAATAAAGCTAACTGAAATTTTGTGAAAATATTTGTTGGGTTAAGTGGTATTAGAATCTAAAAATATATATTGATTGAATTATGCTGCATAAATAAATTTCAATTCATATTTTTTTATGGAAAAAAATTTAAATTGATTGATTTATGAACATGAAAAAAAAAACAGACTGCTGTTATTAAAATATTAACATTAATATTTTATTATTATTATCAATTCAACGGAAGCTTTTTTATTTAGTTTCTGCTTGATGATTACTCAAAATAATCCATTCAAAATGGCCAGATGGAAACATATATATAAGGCATATATATATATTCTTAATCAGCATCAATATACGAGTCGAATTAACTAACTTTTATATGAACTAGCCGATTTCAGAGACTTAATAATTTAAAGAATTAAAACTTGAAATATAAGTTCTGGTTTACCATCAATTTACTTAGTTTTATCGAAAACTATTTGGCAACTTTTCGATTTATGATAGCAATAAAAGACACATTTGTAAACATAATAATATTTTCTGACATATTATCGATCAACTGTTATTAATTAATTTACAACAATTAAAAAACAAATATTTTGTAAAGTAAAAAGTATTTTTATATTGAAATGAAAAATTTCATCAAGATCTAATTAATTAACAGCTTTGTTTAGGCCATCTTCAAGACGAGAGAATAAAAAATTCTAATTTATTTTTATAACTTTTATAATTTTATATATTTTATTTATTTCATTTTATATTTATTTCAAAATCAAACTATTGGAATTCCCTTTTGACTTGTTTGCTCCCAAACGAGTTTTCCCAAGAATGTTCGACTCTCTGTCTTTGTCTCTCTCTCTCTTTGTCTCAGTTGCTCTTAATCAACTTGAAGACCCCCCGGAATGCAAAACGCTTTCCTCAGCCAACAATTGACATCGAAATACAAGAAAAAGTGGAATCCACATGCAGGCAATGCAAATGCACACAAAAAGCAATTTGCTTTAATTAAACAGAAAATTCAATCAAAATATTTATAATAAAACAAAACACCAACCACGCAATTGTCAAGAGTGCAATATACAAGAATATATATATATATATATATATATATATTATATATATATAATCGACTATATGTGCAGACCTCCTACATGCGGGCGCCCCGAAGACAAATCCAAATTGAAGGGTTGGCTTTCGCCAGCCGTCACCACCCCGCCACCCCCTCCAACCGTTCCCTGCCGTGCTCGTGTTGCACAATTGGCGACACTTGGACACGGATCACAGTCGGAGCAACTGCAGCAGGCAACATCAACGATCGGCGGGTGGCAGCCGCTGAGCCGGGCGCATAATTCAATTTAGTGGCCACAGATTCCACAGCTACAACTGATTTGTATACCCTAAAACAAATTCAGTTCAATAAGGGGCATCTCAAAGTTTTTTTTTTTTATATATATTCAATATTTTTATATATTTGTTAGAATGTTAAAATGAGTAGCACAAAATGCAGTAAGTTTTAGCAGGAACAGAAATTTTTCTCTTTGTACATTTCTCGATATTAGAAAGGAATTTCCAACTTCTCCGCAGATGTTTCTTTGAGATCCGCATTGATTACCTTATTTTTATATTGTTTTTAATTGTATATTTTGAAAGCATAAAATGGCTTTATTTGAATGTAGAATAAAGCAGATTTTTGATTCAAGTTTTAATAGATTTTTAAAAGTGTAAACCTGAAAATTTGTGTTTTAAAATCCACCAAAGTAATATTTGTCTTTTATGTTTTTTCTTAAATTACTTATTGAGATCTGCTATTAAAGGTTGAATAGATTTTTGATTTAAGTTATAGATTTATAACAATTGAGTTAACCAAAATAATATTTGTCTTTTATGTTTTATCTTAAATTACATATTGAGATCTGCTATTAAAAGCTGAATACATATTTGATTCCAATTTGTTTTAAAGTTTTGATGGCAAAATTATGAAAATAGGCATTTTAGAATATTTATATTTTAGCATGTAGATTAAAATATAAATTTGTTATATTTTACTATATTTTTAAAAGAAGCAAAAATTGATAAAATGAAATATGTGTAAACATCTGAAAGATGCAGGCAAGTTGGCCAAGTTGGCACGTTACTCATTACTGACAACCACTTTGGCCATTAACATTAAACTACTCAAATAGTTAATAATTTGTAATTTTTAATGGATACTTCTAAGTCAAACACTCCCGACTAGATCAAGTCTATTTAATGCCATATTTTTATTACATCTGCTTTTTTTTGTTGTTGTTTTATTTTGTGGTTTGAGCCTAGGCGCGAGCCAATTGACACAATCAAATGCGCTTAGTGCAGCAAAAAAAAAAAACAACGGTCAAAAACTGCAATCAACGCCAGAGACAAAACACTGGCAAGGGATAGAGAGCGGGGGGTTGGGTGGAGGTACATGGATTCTGCGGCAGTTTAGTTTGATTACGCGGACGGACAATTCCAAAAACGGATGCACTTTACTTTTCGCAAAGTGATAACCTCATCAACAACAACTGTGAGCCGCTGTACCCTCCCGGCACACCTCCCCCCCCCCCTCCGCGCTACCCGACAAACACGCCTTTTGCACACCACCTCGTGGCTTAAAATTATCGCGCTTTTAGGCAAAAACAACAAAAACAGTGCCACATTTGTTGCTGTTGTTGTTGTTGTTGTTGTTGTGTGGGTGGCAGACAATTTTGCAAATGCGTTTAAGTGGCTCTAATGCAGGCGGGATGAGGCGGCTGGCCCGGGATTGGGGCTGACTCGCACGTGGATACGGCCAATCATCATCATTATCATCATCATGACCACGATGATGCTCCAACTGATGATGATGATGATGATGATGATAATGACGCTGTCTGCAGTGCAAATTATGCCAGCTGCGAATTCTATTTCTCCACTCGCCGTCTGTTTCTCTATCTCTCTTCCTCTCCCCTCTCTCTCTACCTCTCCCCCTCTCTCTCTCTCTGTGTAGTTGTTGTTATTTTCGCTTGTTTAGCTGAGATTTTTGCAAGCCGATAAGTCCATTAGGGAATGAGAGAAGTGAGCAAAATGACGTTATATGGCTGTGACTATGACCTTGCAGAGCTGCTCAGATGCGGGGGTGAACGGGGGGGCGTTGGCTGCCTACAAATCTGGGTTAGTTGTGGGCAGTGGCAAAAATATGCAAGTGCCTCATCTTCTATTAAGAGTGGAAGAGTGTAGCTGATAGAATCCAAGATTCTAGTCTAAGATTTATTTTAGTACACTTTTTTGTCAGGTGATTCGCAGTTGTTCATCAAAATGCCACTCGTAATTCAACAATGTTTATGTAAAAGTAAATCTGCTCTTAACTAAATTGAACTATAATTTTTAAAATTTATAAAATAGTAGTCTGATTTGGTTGATTTTTCTAATATCTTAGTAAAGAAAACATTTGCTTAAACAAGAAATGAAATAAATAAAAAAATGATTTTCTTACTATAGAAATCATTTTCCGACAGATTGTTCCCATAAGAAATATTATTATTGCCTAACTTCTTATTATTATTATAATTACTTAAATACTGAAAAGATTATATAAATGAATTTTTAGAATCCCAAGTCACAATTATGAAAATTAAATATTATTATAAATTAACCACAACAATTAAACCACTTGTTGTAGTAATTTTAAGATCTCCCTGTGAAATGATGGAATTGTTTAAGTTTGCTTTTTTTATCGATGACTGCCTACGTATCTCGATTATCGATAAATTCGATATCCGATAATACCATGCAAGTGTTTCTAGCCAGCCAGTTAGGAATAAGTTTTGGCTTGTAAATAAATTTACTTAACTTTATTTTTTGTTGACTTTATTTAAATCAGTTTAAACTCGTTTTTTGGAGATAACCAATTCTCTTTTCTCTGCAATATTTAAATCAGCTGATTGTCTGATTGACTGTCCCTCAAATGAAATGCAGCAGCAATAAAAACATGAAGCATAAACAACAAAAATTAACTCAAAATTAATTAAAACGCATCAAAATGTAATGTAATTTGTAGCAGCCACGTCTGATGCACATTATGCAACAGACTCTGCAGCAGCAGCGAAAAAGTAATATAAATATAAATTAATAATGTCACAAAAACAATAATAAAAACAAAAACAACAAAAGCAATTGCATTAATTGAGCAAACAGCAAAGTGGAAATGCGTCTGCAACAGCTGACGTCCAGTTGCCTCCCTGTATCCCCCCTGTACCACCCTGTACCTATGTCCCCTTGTCAGGGGGTAGGGCATATGGGTCTGATGTTGCATACATATTCATATTTGAATCAACCAATATGCCAATGTACTTTGTGGAGAGTAAGAGAAAGACTCGACTTTGAGATACCCTCACTAAACTTGAATTGTGATTTTTGAGTTGTGAAAATGTTATCAATAATTGCCTTTTTTTTAAATAGTTTATCAGCTAAACTAGGTATTTTTAGTAGCGAACTAAGCTGGTTTTAGGGAAAAGATGAGAAATCTTCAATCTTCAAAGCACATCTTAGCAGATTGTATCGCCTTAGCCAGGAAAAGAAGCAGCATCTAAGGGATGTATGTTATGAAATACAAAGACATAGAAGCCGCCAATCCAGCAAAGATCCTAGCATTTGTGCAAGAGCTGGTGGAGGAGCTATAGGCTTAGAATAGGGCTCAATGGATATATTAGATCGCAGTGCAATTATTCCAATCAGAATATTAAAATAATTAAATAACATACACAACTCATAATAATATCTCTGAGAATCTTTAATTATATATTGTCAACTTATATTTATGTATTTAAATTTTCTGCCAAATATCGACTAATGTCCACGAATAAGTTAAATTGAATTTAACTAAATTTTAAAACAATATTTATATTTGTTCCTTGGGGTATTTAATTATTAAATTCATTTATTGAAAACATCAACAACTATTAACAATAGTCCATTATTGGATTTATGGATTATTGTTAAATGTCAGAAATAATTAATTTTGATTTGATAACATGCGACAAATCATTGTTTTATTCTGCTCATAATAAACATAAGAAATCATCTATATAGAATATATTTATCCCATTTTATCATAACTCGTATTAAAATAAATTTGAAGAACTTCGCTTGATATTGCATACCCGATTTAGCAGCCTTTAAAGGGTATAACAAACAAATGCACTTGCAGAAACGCACAGGGCGATAAAAATTAAAAATAAAAAAAATTGTCAACTTCGCTTGATTAATTTGAATTAACCAAATTAAAATGAAACACAAGTCAATCAGCGGCAGCAACACCAAAGCGCCAAAGGGGAGAGAGCGAGACCGAATGAGTGGGAGAGCGAGATAGAATGAGCGGGAGAGCGAGATAGAATGAGCGAGTGAGTGAATAAAAATTGTCATAAAAAAAGGGGAGTTGCAGCGAATTGGCATAAAAAGCGCACAATAAACAAGCAAAAAAAATGGAGAGTAAAAATGGTTAAATTTTTAATTCCATTAACGCAATCGCTCCACGCGGATGTTGACAACCCTAACAGACAAGGCACACACAAGGGTGAGGAGGTAGGGAGGGGGGGGGACGGTGCAGGGAACACGGAACCACTCGAATGCAGCTCCCTAATGCAATTGGGGTAGACAGTTGCTGCCGCTGTCTAATCCTACAGCTCTGATTGAATTTCCCGTTTTGGCGACGGCTCGTGGCAGAAACTAGCGACAAACGACACAATGTGGCACAACACCCACCCACACACACACACACACACACACTGACACACACATCTACACACAGCACACAGTGACAACAAAAGGCAATTCCGAGTCGGAGCTTAGCACACAGATTTGTCCAGTTCTGGCAGCGCCTATGCTTGCAACTCTCCCCTTCCCCCCTCCCCTCCCCCCACCCATTTCCCACACCTCCCCCGGCAATCAAATCGAAATCGTTGCGCTGTTTAGTGCGCACCTAATTGAATTTCGCGTGTGCTGCTGCAACAGCAACTCAGCACAGCTTGCAACATTGCGTTGCATTGTCTGGGCCTAGGCCCTAGGCCGAAAAAGCAGCAGCAAGTGCATTGCATCCAATTGGATAATTGCATTTGATGCAGTTGCACGAGTTGCACGAGTTGCTGCTGTTGCCTGCTTGTGTCGCGTGTGTGTTGCAAACAACATAAGCTGCAACAACGGCTGCCAATGCGTCCTAATTAGTGGCACAGCCCAAAAGTTGGCAATAGTATTACAGGTTGTTGCATGAAACTCGGGAGATATCTAAGAAAAGGCAACTATAAAGATAAAATTTTATATTCGAAAAATAAAGAAATAAAAATACTATTTCAAAATTTTGACAAACCCAAAAAATATTCATTTAATTTGGTAATTTATTTAAATTTAGTCTCTGAAACTGAAATGCTTATGCATAAGATTTACCAAATAGTTATCCCTGGTTTTTTTTTTTATAAAATTATCTTATGATAAGCCAAGATCAAATCAAATTGTTTATTATAAAGTTTTTGCCAATTTATTATTATTATTTTGTTATTATTATTCTTAACAGAAACATTTGCGAACCCATTTAAAAATCAGTAAATTTAGTCAACTGTTTAAAATTAATTAAAATCTAATAAGAAGCAGACATTTTTTAGATTTTCATATTCCACTACAATCCGCAAGTCTACTTTCTACTAAACAGGTGGATTCAGGATATCTCCTAGTCAAGCACTCTCGACTACAACATTCTAATTAATCATTTAATATAGTGCAACAAGGCTAAGAAATGTTTTTTTTATATTCATATTGTGAAGGCTTTATTAAAAAATGAGATAATCTTTCATAAACACGTTTTTTTAATAATGTAAAAATTTACGTGTTTGTCGATAATCATTCGATTAATCAAATTCCTGAGAAACTAAACTTATTCAAGATTTTTTTAATAATTTCAAATGAAATGTAATTAAATTCAAATGTACATAGAAATATCTGTTATTTGTTTAACACATATGTTCATGGTTATGTCAAATATGCATATATATATATTGCATATATGCATATATATATATCGTATATATTTCTCATCAATTTATGATAGTTGTGCAAACATTTGGGAATAGAATTACAGAAAATGTTTGCTTTTCATATTTGACCATTCCTCGCGTTGCTCTGCAATTTCCTGTGCTCGCATTTCTAGTTACATTTCAATTTCAATTGCAATTAAAATTAATTGTGTGCATACTTCTGCACATACATATAACACACACACACACATGTATATATATATACATATATATATATATAAACCGTCCAACGAATCCATGCAAAATGAATACAACCAATTTGTTTGCCGCTTCCTTGCGCCATTTTAATTTATTTGAGTATAAATTTTGTTAAAAGAAAAAAACTTTATGGAATTTTATTTATGGCCTGCACACGACACACTCCCCTCTGCCACCGTCCACCTGCCCAGCCCGTTGTGGACCACAAGTGTTAGCATATCATGTTACAGACTATTTCCGCCAAATTTACACACGCAAAATAATTTAACGGCATCAGCAGGACGAGGAGCAGGACGCATCCACAGCTGGGTCCCCAAAGCATCCACGACCTGCGCGCGGCGCCAATAAATTTCCATTTAGTCAGCATCAGCCAACAGCCAACAGCCATCAACAGCAGCTGCAGCAGGAGCAGGAGCAGGAGCAGGAGCAGGAGCTGAATCCACTGTTCTGACCAAAGCATTCCATTTGAATTGTGAGAATTTGTAATTTTGCATAATTGTTATATTTGGAGTCCGTCGGCCGCAAAACTCATTTGCCAAATGGAAAATTGCCATTTCGTGTCTAATGTTGCACATGCGGCACCCAAAGTCCCAAAACCCCCAACCCCCAATCAACATCGACCCGCAAACAGTGGCAAAGTTTTAGTGGCGCTGCCAAACCAAAGTAGGTGCCGTGTACCGTTAGTTAGAACGATGAAACTGCCGTTAGTACAAATACTACGACTACGACTAGCTGTGCGACTGGTGTTGTTAGTGAATTAATTTCCACTGAATAATTTATGCTGAATTATTTGGGCGTATTATATAGCCGTACAACGGGCCGTACACATTTTGCGGCCAATGTTTGGGGGAGGGGGTGCAGAGCCCCGCAGATCCTGCGCCAGAGCAGAGCTTAATGGTGTGGCCCAAAGCGTAGTCATGCATATTACTTGCTTGCCTACACACACACACTACACACACACACACACACACACACATATTTATATATATATATATATATGTCTGACCCCCGTCGTGTTAAATGTAAATCAAATCAAAATGCTATTCGTGAAATTGATTTTTGAAATTTTAATGGGTCGCTCTATGGCGAATATTTCTGCAGTGTGGCAAGTAAATTTGGGATGAGAGCAACTTTATAGTTAGATAAAGTAATGAATTTTGATAGTATTTGACTACAAGCTAGAAATATCATAATTAGAAGTGAAATAACAAGAATATAAACAGTTTAAAACACTTGAATGGATTAAAGGATAAGAAACATTATTTTAGTCGAGTAGCCATGATAAACTTAGACTCTTAGAGAACTCTTAGAGAACTCTTAGAGAATACTTAAAAATAAACTAACTTAACAATAGTTAACAGCAATAACTAGACAATTTTAAGACACTGAGAAAGAATCCTCAAATCACATCAGAGCAAAATTTGTCTCTTTAGCATGAGAAAATTCGTAGAATCCTAGGGGATCATTGTGATCATTTCTGAAGACATATAAATGCCTTACGCCGAATGGATAGATGTTATATATCGAAGTGTTAGAGGCACCCTCAGTTATGAATTATGTTTGACTAAATGAGAAAAACAAAACTATATTGTTGACAGATATATATATATTGATAACACTTAGTAAGTCACTCACTCAACTTCTAAGTAAATAAAACTAGTTCCATATATGTTATAATAGTTATAGTTGTTAAAATAATATATTTTTTTTATTGATTTTCTCAAAATCTAACTAAAATGATTTTTAATTTGAACATTACAATTCAAATAAGTGAAACAGTTACAATATTATTTTTATGTGCAAAAAGAAAACAAGTCGAAAACACTAAACAGAGTTAGGGAAAATTATTTTAGTTAAAAGTCATCTAAAAAATTAAAAAACAATAGTCAATAACAATAAAACACACAGTTTTGGAACTCTGAGAAAGTTTCCTCAAATCACATCATTAATTTTCAATAAACAAAATTTTAATCAAACAAATATTCTTAAATTCATCACAATGATTTTATGGGAATACAAATTACACATTTAAAATTTAAATAATTTATCAACATTCATTGAGTGAGCGATCTGCAGATAATAATTTCTCACAAGTATCGCTTACAAAATGTTGCAAGAATGATTCCATTCTGCCATATAAAATTCAATTCATTCCCATATCTTATCTGATTATAATGCTTGACTGCTTTCTACCAACATACTCACTCTCTCTCCCCTTGACATTTGACCTGATATATACATGAGGAGAGCATCAGCAACTTTCATAGTTCCATGAGAAATTCTTGGTCTAATTAAGAGCTGTGGAGATGCAGCAGGCGCCAACTGGGCGGCAATTGCACTTCATAACTGATGTCAGTTCATCAACTGGACAATAAATGCAGATCTGCATTGTATATATAAGTTGAGTCCGAAGATCCATCTGTTGAGTGACGAGCAATGAGCGAGTTTGCGGCAAATGCAATTAATTTAAATCAATTGATTCGTTTGAGGACAATTTAATTGTATGCAAGCAGCGCTGCGGCAGTTGCAAGATGCAAAAGCAAAGAAAACTATAAAAAGAAAAAATTACTCAAATCGATTGTAGATGATTTGTCATAAGGCTGTAATTGTCTTTAATTGAATCGAATTGAGTTTGAGGTGCATATGACAACATTAAAGGCGACGCAATGTCGGCCCGCATGCGTTGCAGTCGCTGTCGCAGTCGCAGTTGGCGTCGTCGTCGGCGTCGTCGTCATCAATTGAATTGCATTTAAATTACAAGTTTGCCTCAAGTCCCAATATTGAGATGCTCGTAACTGTTTGTCTGTGTTCTGTACGTGATTGGCAAGTAAATTAATCAAAATTACTGACAATCTTTAACCAATTTGTGTATCTGTATCTGAATCTGTAACTTATTTCTTTTATTTTTTTTTGTCTTGTATTTTTACAGCTCGGTCCTGCAGCTGCGGGCAGAGGAATGTTTTGCTATCAATGCCCGCCCGCCCTGCACCCGTGCGGTCCCCATCCGCCGCGCCTGCCCACACTCGACTATCCATTTGCTGCCACGCATCCATGTGAGTATGACAAAAAAAAAAAAGATGTATCTACAAGATACTCGACTGAAGATAGCAGCAGCAGCAGAACAGATGCTCATTTTGTGCTGTTTTGGGCGAATTGCATTTGAGATAAAAAGCCAATGATAATCGCTCGTCCAAACGGATTATATTCTACTTTTGTATCTTGTAGTTACATTAACGAATTATTCTATTAGTGGCACGCTGTACGAAGGAAACTCTTTTGGGGTGGCGGTGCTTTCCAACTGGGACTATGTCGCATATCGGATTACATCGACGCACATGTCGAGGGTTTACTTTACTTTTTCGCCTTGTTGTTGTTGCATGAATTATGCGCAGAACTTAGTGTTGTATCGGTCAGAGGGTAAGTGCCAATGAGAGACAGATAGAGAGAGAGCGAGAGAGAGAGAGACAGATAAGAGAGAGAGATAAGCACTAAGTGAAGGGAGTGCTGATGGGAGTCGATTTCGCATCTAATTAAATATTCGTCAGTTCATTAAATGAACTCGAAATTTTGTTTAATTTAGAAACTTGCCATTAAGTCGTAGCCAAAAGTTGAGCAAAGCTTTAACATTTATTCCTGAAAATAATATGTATTACTGAGAATTGAAATGGAATAGTATAAAAACTCCTTATTTGATATAAACATGACTATGGACTAAGAAGTATTTTATATATCTTTTTTTCCAATAATTAACTAAGCAATATTATTGTAATTTGTAGCTAAAGTTATCAGCCAACTTTAGATTTTTTTCTTTGCGTTTAATCATCATTATTATTTTTCTTTTCTTAATTATATTATATATAGTTATTATGATTATTGCTTATATTTATTTGTGTTTTTACAAATAATTTTATGCCGTTTAACGAAGCTCTACAAATTAAGTAGCCCTCAATGAAAAAGTATAAAAATTACTCAACTGAAATCAAAGGTTTTCTGTAAATATTATTTTATATTTACCAACTTTAGATGCTTCCCTTTGAGTTGTAAGTATAATTTACATATGCACTTGGCGCTGATTGCAATCTCTGAAAGTGCTGAAAAATATGTCGTTTTTTGTTTTTTTCTTTTTTGTTTATTATTCTTGTCCGATTAACGAAGCTCAACACTCCACTGAGTAAGTCAGAAATTGACAGTTCGCCAAATGGCGCCGCATAAAAATTCCATTTAACGCCATTCGACGAATGCCGAAAGAAAACCACAGAGAAATTCGATTTGCTATTCCTTTCCCCCCACCCCCGGCAACCAACCAATAATAAACTTTGCCAGTGCGCTGAGAGTCAGCTCTCTTCGGCGCTCTCCCCCCTCCCCCGTACATAACTATAATTGAATGAAAAACAGAAGAAAAAAATCAACGAAGCGATCGATATTCAAAGCGAGAGTTAAAAGGAGTGGCGACTGTTCCGCAAAGGCATCCAAGAAGTGGGGTTAGTTTTGGGTCTGGGAATTCCTTGGGTTTGGTTTGGTTTGGTCTTTGGTTTTTTTTTTGGTTTTGGATTTGGTATCATGCAATTAGGCGGCAAAGCGCGTGCTTTGGTATTCAAATTTCGCACTGTGCTGTGGAATGTGGCAAAGTGTCGCGCAGATATGGCCTTAAAAAAACAACAACAAAACAAAAAAAAACTAAAAACAATTTCGTCAGCTGCATTTATCAAAATCAAAGTGCCAACTGCCGCCGAAAACGGTTTTATTGATTTTTTTCTTCTTATTTTTTTTTTTGGCTGCCAAAATACACACACATAAAAGGCGCCGACAAATTTCGTCAATACGTCTGACAAATTTTGAGGATAAATTGCAGAGCATTTTAGTTATTGGGATGCCTGAGCGGAATGTACGAGTATTTAATGGGATTAGCCGAAGACTTACGAACGCATTACATAAATTTCATACACAGATAGAGAAAGAGAGAGAGAGAGAGTAATATATATATATAGAAAGAGAGAGAGAGAGAGGGGGGAGATGTGGCAAGGGAAAATGAGCAGCTACTATTGGTATATATATAATGCATGAGCATTCTGCACGTAGAAACTGCTCACGTCCTGCCTTAATCAGCTACTGCTGCTTCTGCTTCTGTTGCTGCCACAGCTTCTGTTGCTGCCACAGCTTCTGTTGCTGCCACAGCTTCTGCTGCTGCCCAAAAGGTGCAAATTCCATTTTGGCTCCTTGTTGACTTATTTAATATGACAGACAGTGAGAGACAGTGTGTGTTTGAGTGTGTTTGTGTGTGTGTCTTACGACGACTTGCAACTTATGTCTCATAATGTGGCAGACTACGCATATTTGCGGCTTATTACGTAACAAATTCAACTGTCGCTTTTGATTTGCGTCAAGTGTGTGGCGCAGGTGTTACTAATGCAATTTATAAATTGCGCCTACTTATCGCATCCGAATACTTGGCCATAATACACTTAAAGTCTATTCTAACACTTCTAATGAGCTAACAGACAAAATGTGATCTGAATTATGCATGACAAACGTTTGTTTCAATTATTATACATGCAACACGAATAATTTTCCTCATCGGATTCTGTTCGGATACTAAATTATAAATATATATTTTAAAAAAATCAATACTGGTCAAATTATTCAGATTATGGTATATTTATTATTCTATTTTGTGTTCACTTCAATCAGGCATTAACTTTGCACTTTTACTCAACTTAAAGAGACTTGAGATAATTGCAATTTATTTAAATTATTCAATAATTTTCAAAATTTGTTTTATTAACTTACTACTTGAGTTTTGTATAAATTAATTGTAATAATAACAAAATTGTATTTTTTGGTAATTTCAATAAAACAATATCTTAAAACATTATCTTTATAATACAACAAAAAGAAAAAAAAATTTGTAGTAATTATACTAATTGAATATCTGAAAACATCTTTATAATACAATCAAAAAATGATTAAAGCTATTCTCCAATTTTTTAAAGTTTCTTTTTCAATGTTGAAGAATCATTCATTATACCAATATCCATATTTCAAGTTTTTCTAAAATTGTAATTTCTTAAGCAAAGTCACAACACTTCCAAAAATCAAGTTGCTCTAAAATTGCCATCGCACATCTAAGTATTTTGGCTCAAAAATGTATATGCAATGGATTTCAAATACCTAAAGGTATCAACTGCGACACTTTGGAGAAATCAAAATAAAAAAAAAGCTCAACATTTGCATGGCTAATTCAATTTAGTTTCGTTTCGTGATTCGTGCTTCGTGATTCTGTGGCACTCGACACCCGGAACGCTTCTCAATTGCTAAACTAATTTAAAATTTCGAGCGCGTGCGACAACGTCGAGAGCTGAGAGCTCAACTTGAAATTGAGACCATGACACAGGTTGCAGAGGGGTAGAGGGGAGGGTTAGGGGAAAGGAGATGGGGCAGGAGTGGGCTCAGCAGCAGTGCTGTTGCCCTATGCATTGGGAATTGGGGAAATCAAGAAAAAAGACGGCAAAAGTCGAAAAAGTGTCGCATGAAATTTTGTAAGTTGGCAACGTTGCATGAGAAACTGGGGCAAAACTCATTTGCAGCAAAACTATAATAAATGCTAATTTGTCTGAGATTACGCAAGAGTACACACACACGCACACACACACAATCGAATGAAAATTGATTTTTAGGCTCAGTGTGTGTGTGTGTGTGTGTGTATCTCACAGATACAAGAGATGAACTCAGAGTCAAGCAAAATGCCAATCAACTGGCAGACACAGACAGCAGCAAAGTTGCAGACATGTATCTTACAGATACAAAGATACACAGATACAAATACATTTACAGCTGCCGAGCAACAGAGTGAGCCAGTGCCAAGGGTAGCTGATTGCAAGGACTTTCGACAGCCAGGACCAAAAATCCCATAATGACGGTTTCGCTTGTTATGCCAAATGTTTAAAAATTGAATTATCTCCCATTACCAGCGCTGCTAACGAGCGGGGCGGCAGACATACGCCAGCTAAGAGAGAGAGGGAGAGAGAGAGAGTGTGAGAGAGAGAGAAGGAGAGAGGGAGAGAGATAGAGAGTTGAGTAGAAATGAAGAGGTCTTGGCATGCCCTGTAGACCGTATTTGTGGAAGGAGTTTGTAGTTGATGCTTATCATAGAAAATTTATAATAATATTAATAAATTAATTTAGTTGAAAACTTTTGTAGATCCTAAATGTAATAATGAATTAATTTTAAAAAGTTGAATAATTAATAAAGCAATAAGTAAAGTCAGTGTTGAATGATTAACTTAAGTAACATGGGAAAAACATATAACTTAATCAAAATCCGTGAAATGCAAAGGAATTCATATTTTTTAATAAAAAATGTATTCCAAAATCATTCATTAAACCAGATGGAATTATATGAATATTAATGTAAATTATTAGTGCTAGATTGAAAGGAAGATTATTTTGAGACTTTTGATTTTTAGCAAAATTACAGGGTATTTTAAGAGTCATCACTTTTTGAGTGCAGCATACAAAACGCACCCCTTGTCTGCGTTGGCTTCTGTGTGCCGTCTGCTGCATACTTTTTGAATCAATTTGCCAACAAGGATTTGTTAATCCTGTCTTCCTGACAAGTGCGGTTAGTTGAGTTGTTGTTGTTGTTGTTGTTGCTGTTTTTGTTGCTGTTGTTGTTGCTGCCTGACTGACTGACTGACATTTGCCGTTTGGTTTTAGTACGCAGGTCGATGCTTTCAGCACGAAATTCTTATTGGACGAGAGCGGCCAGTGGGTTTTGAGTGAGTGAGAGATGGAGGGAGGAGGAGGGTGCAGCAGCAGGAGAATTGAGGCTGTTGAACGCTTTGGGGATTTGCACTGGCAACCTAATTGTGCTAATTGCCGTTGCCGTTTGCTTTTTGGCCTCAAACCCGTAGGCCGTTTATGCCAGATGCAACATGCCACATGCCGCATGCCACATGTTCAAGGCGTCCATTTGCATTTCAAGCAATTATTGGAAACAAAAAATTTGATTAGCCCCCAAAAACGTAAACGGAAACGAAACGTTGCCAAAAGTGCTCATTGCCTCATTTGATTAGCCAGGCACTCATTCTGGCCAAATACTTTGCACAAAAAAAATCTATGTGGAGAGATGATAGCCGTTTTGGTGGCAAGTGCATCTTATACCCACACACAACATTTTCTAATTATATTCACAATTAAATATTAAGTGCGCCGCTTGCATAGCGACACTTTGATATCGGCAGCAGTTGCAAGAGTTGTCAGCCAAACAATATTAGTGCGCATTAGATGTATTACCCCGAGGGGGGGCGACAGCAACCAACTGATGCCAACTGCTGCCAACAACCAGCAGTGAGACCTTCAAGCAAATGGCGCAAATGAGCGCCGAGGGCTGCTGCTGACTGCTGGCTGCCTCCTAACAACATTTTCCCAGCTAATCGGATTATGCAACCTTCCACAAAAAAAAAAGAAGAAAGATGTACTTGACACAGCGGCAGCAAAGGAGCCAGCTTGGAGCTTAAGAGCGACAGCAAGGAGAAATTAAAATTAAATTTTGTAATTTGCTAGCTAATTATTTATTTAAAATCAAATTGAAAATTAATTTTACAACATGGCAAAAGGCCCAAAAAAGTCAACAACAACAACAAACAACAACAATGAAAAGCCCAACAAATTTTTGGCCTCACTTTTTGGCTTACGTTTTATATTTTGCCTTTTCCTTTGCCACCTTTCCGGGGTCAAGTGCGGCTGTCAACACGTCGCATGCCCCACTCCTGCTCTCTGTCTCTGTCTGTGTGTGTGTGTTTCTATCTTGCTCTTTCACTTGGCAGTTATAAAATATTTTATAGCATACAAAATGGCGCTGCTGCTAGAAAATTCAATTAGCCTGCAATTTTGGCAACAGCTGCCTTTCAGCAATAGCCTCGTCCTGCCCCCCCAACAGCTCCATCTTCCAATCTCACACTTCACTCACTGCCTGATTGTGGGCGGGCCAAGCAAAGAGTTGGCCAAATTAATGCAGATATTTTGAGCATCATATTTAAAATACGCTTCATAACAAATGCTTTATTTTTTTTCTAATTTAGAAATATTGGCAATGAGAGTGATGGAAATTGTTTTGAGTGTTTTGAGTTGTTGAGGATTGAATACGAATATGAAATAAATAGCAATATTTGAGTTGAGTGCGGAAGAATATGTCATATGGAAGTCATGATAAGAATCTGATGTACTAGTTTTTATTATAATCTACTTTCTTATATGCATGGAGTACAAGTTTTCATCTTTGGCAGCCGATTAATACTGAAGTTATTTTGCTGACATCGAAGATTAAGTTAATAGTTCTAAATTTGACAAAGCTAAGTTTATTTATATGTTTTCAGTGTCGCAAAAGTGTAGTGTAAATTTCACCTTTGTTTTATATTGCATCAGAAAGGAAGAAATTTTTTTTCTAGAAGAACATTAAAGCAATTCCATAATCTGATGTCAGCCAAGCCAGTACTAAATTCTACCTTTTCAAAATTAAGTTTTTTTACTTAAATTCACACTGAAGAAGTCCGCAATTATATTCGGTCAATTTTAATAATCGATGAAAAATCTCTCGATTCCTCAACTTACATTTTTCAAGTGATTTATATGTATGACTTATTGGTGTACGATCCGATACTGCTCGAGATAAAAAAGTCAGCTATATGCCAAGTTTTAACAAGATTTATTTAAAACAGAGGCTTAGCAGCTTTTTGTTTGTAAAAAGAGGACAGACAGAAGAACTATGTGGCTAACAATGATGATGTAAAATATATATATATTTAATCAAGTTGAAGACATCACAAATTATTTATAATAAAATTCGTTTCGATGTCAATCTTAACAATATTATAATAAAATCTACAGAGTTATAAAAAAACTACTCATATATCAAATTCATTGCTCTAATGGCAACGGATAATCGTTAGACTCTATACTCGAACACTACTGTAACCAGCTTAGTGACGCTTATGCTGACTGGGCTTAAGCACCGACACCGGCGACGAGAAGAGAGAGAGAGAGAGAGAGCGCAGGAGGAAGCAGAGAGAAATGGGGAATTGGGCGATGCAACTGGCTCAATTATGCCAGCTAATGCAAACACCTTTGGGATAGCTAATGCCTAATGCCTTTACAGACTTTACTGACTTTAGCCTGGCTGTTTGCCGTTTACCGTTTGCCTTGCAGATACCAGTTACTCGTATCATCCTGCCATACACGATGAGACTTTTGTGCGGCGCAAGCAGCGACGGAATCGCACAACTTTCACCTTGCAACAGGTAAGCAAACTACTAAAAAAAAAACAAGAAAGAAAATGGAACTAAAAAGGAAAATAAAACTAAGAGAAAATATTGTAAATTTTTAATGTTTCGTTGGCAACAGCTGGAGGAGCTGGAAACGGCATTTGCCCAGACCCATTATCCGGATGTCTTTACACGCGAGGATCTGGCGATGAAAATCAACTTAACGGAGGCGCGAGTCCAGGTGAGTGCCACAACTGACAGCAGTGACTGTAACTGTGATTTTTCATCTCTCTTGCGTTGGTCAACCCTTTCGAAATTATGCAAAAATACCCAGAGCTGAAAAAAACAAAAAAAAGGTTAAGTAAAAACCAAATTATAAATGAGAAAAGCAAAAAAGAAAAATAAGCAAATTTTTGTTCATAAATTGTATCAAATTTCACAAGAATAGCAAGCAGGGCAACCCTAGCCCGGTCACGCAGCCTGATCAAAGCTACGCCCAGCAGCAGCGCCACTCCCCGCCCCACCCACTCCCATATTAATAATGCATATGCACAGCGTACATAAGAGGAGAAAGAGAGAGCGATAGATTGAGAGAGGCAGGGAGAGAGGGAGAAAGAGGTAGCGAGTTGGGGTCATGTACAAAACCTAATGCAATAAGTGCCATTAAAAATATTCTATATACATTTTGAATGAAGCAAATATGCAAAGTTCTTATAAAAGCCAAAAACTCACTGCCAACTTGGCCAGCTTCGGGGCAAATTGTTGCTTGGCTCGTTGCATGCCAGCCTCACAAAAGAGAGACGGGGCGGGGCCACAGCAATACTCCTAATAAATCAAATTTATTTTTCAATATACACTTAGATGCGAGTTTTATGTAGGTTGATAGACAGTTATAAAAGTCACTTTGTAGCGGCATTTCGACATCCCCATAAAATTGGATGACTTTACAAAAGCTGCACTGCATGAGAATTGCATAGAAGAGCGAATAATTTTAGTTCAAGAAAAATTGCAATACTGTTGCATTCTTTATTGTTGCATTGATGATACTTATGTGGCAGGTTCTGCTATAGAAATTTGTAAAAGTGTTCAATTTATTGATGGTATTCAAAAAGTATATTATTGGATTGGAAAACAATATTAAAAAAAATAGCAATATTAGTGGGCAATGATTAAAATTTTATTTATAGCAATCCTTATCATCATCAAAATATATCTAAATTAATAGAGCATTATTCAGCACATATTGAAATCTAGTCAAAGGATATTTTAGAAAAACCTTAACTTTTCTTAAAAATAATTTACTCCAACACATTAAACAAATCTTGAGACTTTGTAAAGTAATCTGATCATTCATCATACTTTCAGTTAGCATAAATTAAATTTCATTCCCCGCTGATTTATGAATCTTATCAATCAATATCATTTATAAGCAAACTCTGATGCATTAGCTCAACTTCAAAGCACTTTGTCTTTGCAGCTAACCAGTTGCCGTCTAGACAGAGAGTTAGAGTGAAAGAGAAAGAGAGAAGGAGAGATAAAGAAAGAAAGTAACTTATCAATACTCAACTTGGCTTACTCGCCAGTCTCAGGGATACGCATTAAGTGAATGATGTTGTGTGCCTGGATTGAAATGCGTTGCGACAGACGCCGAACATCACAAAAATTGACAGTGGAAATACAAAAAAAAAGTAGAAAAACATATCAGGTTACAAGTAGCCAGCTTTACGAATCCAAGTGAGCGGCAAACAAGCGAGAGAGGGGGGTTGGAGTGGAGAGGAATCAAACGAAGTACATAATAAATTTTATTATAAAATTTATTTTGGCATTTTCGCAAAATGTGTCAAAATGCGGTCGCTGAAAACGCGCAGCAACAAAAAAAAAAGCCACCCTCATCAAAATATTTGGCATTCATTCCATTATCGAAATCCCAGACTAAGCCCGGCCCAAAAGCGACTCTCTCTTTCCCCCCCCTCCTCTTTCTGGCCCTCTTTTAACAATTGTTTTTTCCGTTGCTTTTTGCCGAATTTTTTTGTGGCTTATACATGATTTTTATGTGTCTGACATTTAAAGACCTGTTTCAGTTGAAAAACTTGGACAGAAGTCAGCGAACTGACAGGCGGGTAATTCGGGTGGTTGGGGGGTGGTTTTTGGGTGGTTTGGGTGGGTTCCATTGGCCTGTGTGCTGTTGGGCTGACAAGTGTACACGTGTTTGCGACAAGTGTCCCATTGTTGGACATTTGACATATAAATTTGTACCAAATTAAATTCAAAGTATCTGGTTACGCCTGGGAACTTTGTGTCATCAAATCGGGGTTTGCGGGGGGGGGGCGGGCAGTTTGCAGAATGTATTTTTTTATGCAGCGAGTGCTAATTGTGCCGGAAATAGACAAGTGCGTCATTGTCATCGCCTAACGCCACCAAAGTGCTTCTAATGCAGTCACCTGTGTGTGTGTGTGTGTGGGTAGCAATCTCAAATCTCAGAGTTGGGCTACGTGTCTCGTTAACGTTGCATCCTCATTAAGTTTTGTGCCGCATAATTTGCTCAGTTCGCAAATCTTTTGCGTGGGCAACGTGCCTGAGTGCCAGCCACCCACATCTTGAGCGAGCAAGTGCCTCCGAGTGTGTGTGGAAGTAGATTCGCTAATTGTCATCTGCCCCAGCACTAATCCAACAATATATATTCCCGGCACAGTGTCACAAATTGCCACTGCTAATGATTACAAGTCGCACACAGTTCCAATTTGCAAATTTCTCTGACTTAATTTGTGTGCTCAGGTTTTGCAGCTTAATCAACCACAATTATTCGCAACAATTTATCAATTTTAATGTGCAACTACAAAATTCACAATGCCAAGTGCTGAATTATGTTTGAGATTGCAAACGAAATTGTTAATTATGGCATATATTTAATTAAAATATATATTAAAAAATTCTCAAAGGAAGATAAAATTGGATAATTGTAGTGTAATTATTGTTAAAATAAAATATTGTTACCATTCCCAATCGATTTTATATTCTAAGAACCAAAGAACACAAAACTTGTCAATCCAAATAAGATTAAGAATCAAAGATTAACTATATATATCAGAAGCTAATTCCCTTGCCCTGACACAGTCAATCTAAATTACTACTCGAAATAAATACATTAATATTCATTGAAGAAAATAAATATATTTATAAGCTGGTTATAGATGCTGAAGCACTTGGCTATTACCCCGTTTCGCATTACAAACGCATTTCACATACATAATTCGTTTGGAATTATGTCTGCAGCATGACAATGCCAAGTGCCACACCCACACACAGGACGCCCACTATGCCCCCCCCCCCCACACACACAAAGTGGAAGTGGAAAAGGCGACCGCATATAATGCCAATAATTGATAATTTATTATAATCACAGTCTGTGGGAATTGGGGCGAAACTAGTACTCAACCAGCCAAGTAACCAAAAACCCACCCAAATCACCCATCCGACCACATCTCAAGAAATCGCCCAAAGGGGTTGGCTGTGGTGTGCTGTCAAATAATTGCATTTGCTTCAATAATCCTTTAATGCTGATCTAAGTTGATGGCAAGGAGTCTCTCTCCATCTCCCTCTCTCTCACTCAGTCTCAACTGCATATGTTCGCCGCCGGCAATATGGGCGATACCGAGGGGTGTTGCTGTTGCGGTAGCCCAATTATTGTTGCTGCTGCCCGGCAGCAACTGTTGTTGTTGTTGTTCTTATACGATTTTTTTCTGCTGCTGCTGCAAAGGGTTCACAAAATGCGTTTGATATTAACACATCTGTTCATTCATTCCACTTGAGCTGCGTCATTATCGTCGCCGTCGTCGTCATCGTCGTCGTCGTCGTCCTCATCCTGTGGAGTGCTGACAAAACTGTTTGCGGAAGCTAATGGTGCGCACTTGCCATAATTACCCCCGATCGTACCCATACCCGATACCCGCAACCTCTTCCTTTTGGGGTGGTGTTTGTTTACCTTTGCTCATTGTTTCCATTTTTTTTTTTATTATTTTGTTGAACAACTTTGTTTGCTGATTTGTTTGCTTTCGCTTTTACATCGCAAATCGCTTTTTGTAACTTGTAACCGCAATTTTTTTTTATTGCCCAGTTTGCAATTCCCATTCCCAATCCCATTCCCAATCCCATTGTTTACCGTGTATCCCATTCGCATTGTTGAGTCGAAATTATGAGCACTTTGCCGCCTTCGGGCGTTTCTCTTCTCATTTCTGTTTACATTTTTGATGTTGTAAATAAATTACACCAAGTATTGCTTCTCAGATCCAATTTTCTCAATAGGGAGTGTTGCTCTCAAATGCCTATCAAGTGAGAAGTGCAGCCACACAATCCAGTCCTGAAAAGCAACTTAAATATGTTATTATAAACCCATAAATAAACGGAGTATTTTTCAAAAAACCTATATCTAAAAAGGAGACTTTTGTCTGTTTAACACCTGAAATTTTCTTTGCTTAATTACGGAGCACAAAAGTTAAAAGATAGAATACAGTAAGATTTTTACTGAATTTTACAGAATTCCAAAATTAACTTTAATAATTTATTTTACACAAACAATATTCATTTACTAATTTTAATTATTATTTTTGACAAGCTTACCTAAATCTTGAATGGTTACAAAATACAACTTAATTTTTATTCAAGTTAATCAGCATTTTTAACACTACTTAATATCGCTTGAGCTACACCTAAAAGTATGCATTAATTTAAATAGCTGCAATCAGAACATATTAAAGAATTAAACTTACGGAAATTGAAGCACATTTTAAAAATTATTCAGAACATAAAAAAAAAACAATGAAAACCAATTAGCAGCGCTGTAAATAAATATGCCAAAACAGCAACTAAAAAATTCAATAAAAGTTGCCGTACAAAAATCTTTGCATACTCCTCAGCTGTAATCTTCGAGAAGCAATCAAGAAACTAAGCCAAGCGAATTGAATAAATAAGAAACACGTTTTCCGGCCATTTTCTGTGAGAAATGATTGCGTGTTTCATTTTTCGTTTAGGTATTTGCAATAAAACAAAGCAAAATTGTGCATGAAATTATTATTGAAAGACAAAAAAATACACAACTACAAATACAAATATATATATATATATATATGTAAGTTGGGGATGGTTGGTAAAGTCAAGGCAGACGCACACAATTGTTTTTCATTATTCAATTTTTGTTCTGATGATAATACACTGTCTGTCTCGCTCACACCCGGCTATACCTGTCCCACTCGCACCGAGCCCCTGAAGGGAGACGCTGCACTTCGAAAAAGTTTACCCAGCCATATTTTATTGGTAATGTGCTTATGGCATAAATATTGTATTAAGTAACTGGTGGGCGTCACCACCAACAAAATAAAGGAAAAAAAAAAATGAAAAAAAAGAGAATTTGCAGGGAAGTCTGTGTTAGTTGGGGGTGGTTGGGTGGTTGCCATTTGGGGGTTGGATTGTGCGCAATTTATTGTTAGCTGGAGCCTGGCAGAGGCACTTGAGCATGGGTTTTTTGGGGGTAGTGTTTGTTTAAGTGACTGTGGATGGGGTATGTGTGTGTGTGTGTGTATTGTGTCTGGTATATTGCCAACATGGCGGCTAAGCCAGTGGAGCAGCAGAGCCAACGGGTGCAGATTGAGCGAAAGAGAGAGAGAGAAAATGTGTGTGTGTGTGTGTGTTGGAGTGCAGAGAAAGTTGCCTCGAGGCGCAAAATGTTGAAATTGTTTTATGTTGCGTTATGATTACAACAATGCGAACTTTTGCACAATGTCTAATTTGAATTTTGATTAGGAAATTTACTTATACACACGCACACACACAAGGAGTGCAATAGAGAGGGAGATAGATGTATATTGAAGATGCTGCGCCCCCTGATGCTAGAAATCCCATTAGGGGGCGCTCTAAGCATGGAATCAGCGTAACCGGAACTAAAAGCAAACACAGCAGCAGCAGCAGCAGCAGTGGCAGTGGCAACAACACAAAAGCTACCAAAAAAGGAAACACGCGCGCATAAGCAAGCAGGCAAAAAGGATGCCAAGGATGCCACAGGGGTGAGGGGTGAGGGGGTGGCTGGTGGGGAGGCTACAACGGCTACGAAGGATGCCTGAGCATTGTCTTGATTGAAGCTCATTAGTGAAGATGCTGCTCTGGCATGTGTGTGTGTGTGTGCGGGTGGTGTGTGTGGATGTTTGTATGTGTGTGTGTGTGTGCCCCTTGCCATCGTTGCCTCTTACCAATTTAGGCGCTGATTACAGGCCAAATTTGTTTTGTGTGCCTGCACAAAATTGAAAATCAGATTTTGTTTGTTTATGTCTTCGAAGACACAATGGATATCAATGGGATGTCGACTGTGTGGGTTGGCTGCTTAGGCAAACAACAAATTGTTAAAGTTTCTGAGGTGGAAAATTTCGTTTATTGTTTTATACAAGTGTGTGTCTGTGTGTGTGTGTGTGTGGTTTGAGTGTGTCTGAGTGTGTGACGAAAGTTTTTCAATTTTCAATTGGCTGGCAGCCAAGTGGAGGGCGCAACTTTTGCCCAAAGCATATAGATATATATATTTATATATATATAATATATATATATTAAACAGCAGTCATGCACACAAAAGCAATTTTCTAACTTCTGCATCCTTCCCTCTCCCCTCTCCGCTTTATCCTTTGTCATTCACAGGTCTGGTTCCAGAATCGACGCGCCAAATGGCGCAAAGCGGAGCGACTCAAGGATGAGCAACGCAAACGGGAGAATGGCGAAAGCAGCAGCTCATTGGATAAGGTATGCTGTGTTTGGACACATTAACACTTTAACAACTATATTTTTATCCGGTTAAAATTAGTTGGTTTCTATGAATCTGGCTTAAGTTGGGCAAAGAAATATTATTATTGTCGTTTTTTTCTCTATAATTATCTTAAATTAAAAATTAAAAGTAAATTAAAAATATATATATTTTAATGACTTAAGCAATTAGAAAGACTACAAATTTATCCATAGGTATATATAATAATTAAGAAATTATTATATTATACGTCTCTAAGGTAACAGCTTGAAATATTTCATTCCTTTAATATTCTTTTTAATCTGGGTTTCAATAATTAGTTTTATATATGATGTTCATTTTAAAAAGAAATACACAATTGTTAAACATTTGATTTAGTCTTGTAATTGTATTTATGTTCGTCATTAAGAATGATGAAATAAATATATAGGAATACCAACTGAATAATATCGGCTTGATTTGTTTTTTATTTTGTTTATTATTAAGAATGATGAAATAATAATATATTAATATCAGTTGAATAAAATCGTACTTTCGAAACTAAGATTAAAATAAAGAAACATATTTAAGAAAATTGCAAGTGCTTACAAAAATCTTGTTAATATTTTGTTATCAATTTAAAATAATATTAGAAATATATAAAACTTATTTACATAAATGTTAAATGAGTCTATAATTACTTCTCCTTGTAGCTACATGACTCACGCGAATCCTCGCCAGACATCACCGGCGAGATCGACGATGATATGGATGAGCTGCCACAACGTCAGCGTTCCCATAGTCCTTTAACAAATGGGCCCATGGAACAGCAGCATTCACGCAGTCCCAGTGGTGGGCATCATCTGGACTCCAGCGATAATGAACGACCGCTGTCCTCCACACAACTGACCGCCACACCACACTCTGCCTCCCAATCACTGGGCTCCATCAGCGCCGGTTCGCCCTCGCCGGGCATGCGCGATCATACGCCCCTGGCTGGCGGATTGGGCGCCAGCAGCCCCTCGAACTCACGCAACACGGACTCACCCATCGAGGTGGGTGGCCCCATGTCGCTGACCACCGGCACACGTATGGCCGCCTCGTCCAACAACTCGGCGTCATCGACACCAACGCCAACAACGCCGCAAGCAGCACAGTTGCAACATTCCGCTGCTGCAGCAGCCTTTGGCAGTCACATTTTTGGCAGTTTCGGTGCCGGCAGCGTTGCCAACGATACGTAAGTTGTAATATCTCTATTATTAAATATATTAATAAACAATTAAAATTAGGAATTAATGGAGGCAAAATTAAGAATAATTATATTTTTATTCAGCAATCTATAAATTACACAAAGCAGTTAAATAACACAATTTGTGCCTTGTTTTTGAGTTGCAAATTATTTTATTTGAAAAATGATATTTATTTAATAAAATGAAAATACTTTAAAATATATATAAATATTTATATATATTATTTTAGAGTATTGCACATTAATTAATATTCCATTCCAATACTTCAACTTGTAAAGATAGATTTTTTGACTCCCAACTAATTTCAAATTCACTCAATTTTCACGCGGTTTCACTTAAGATCTGTTCGCTCCATTGAGTTTATGAGAAATTCTGATTATCAGTGCCAAGTTCTACATAATCGTATTACGTGTACAACTAGTTTAAGGGCTATATCCATAACAGCAAAACACACACACATAACTACTTCCATAGCTACTTGTGGCAAAACCCCTGATGTGTGCCGCACACCCCTCTGTAAACCAGGGCGATTAAAACTCAACGATCTGCTAATTGCCTGCGTGTCATTAAGCCTCTCCACTTACAGGGGGCATTAGGCAACAACAAACAATACATTTATGGCAAGTGTCGCATTTTGTCGTCAATTTGACAATAACAATGCCAAAACAACTGGCAGCAAAAAAGGAAAGAACACAAAAAAAAATACATAAACCGAAGAGACGAGAATAAACATGGCAAACAGAGGCAAATTCAACCCCCCCGAAAAAAAACAATTTTCCAAGCAAATATTTACAAATCTGTGCAGGATATGGATGGAGGAGGAGGTGGCTGGGTTTGCTCTGAGCAGTAGCAGTAGCAGTGCAAATGTCAAATGTCACCCCTAAAGAATTTTTTTTTGGGGCGACGATGACTAAATTAGCAATTGATTACGAGCAGGAGAAGGAAGAGTGAAAAGATTGTCGGGTTGAGGGAGTTGGGTAGCCAGACAAAACGACCACAATGAGAGCAGTAATGATATTAGATGGGTGGCATGTGGATGGTTGCGGATTCGGTTGATGGCGCGACTTGCGAGACTCCTGCGACTCCTGCGAGTCCTGTGACTCCTGCGGTGGGCCGGGCGTGCAGCACGGGCTATTGAACAGGCGTGCGCAGCGGAAGACGATTCAGTTAATGTTTTGGATGAAAAACGTTTAAATTCCATTGGCGCACTTCCGGTCAGCGGATGTCGTGTGCGCCAGCGGAAACATTAAGAGTGCCCCCCCAATGTCCTCGCCCAATCCCACATAGTCTTAAGAGTTCTCGATAGATCTAATGATGCTGCATTGATATGACCGACACGTGCTAACGACGGCCAGCTCCTAATCACCAACGGAACAGCGCCTGAATGATCCAAGCATTGTTTCTAACAGCCAGATTCTAATTCAGCTAATAAATAAATTAGACAGCTGCTCGGAATGAGCAATGAGTTTTACTGTTCCAAAATACCATTTCTTATCATAATAACTGAGGTTAGAATAATAGTTTTTTATTTCATATATTTTTATACAAGTAAAAATTAGAAACTGTTTTAAAAATCACTTTTTGAATATCTTTGTAGCGATTATTACAATTTGGTTGAGTTGTGTGAGCTTAATTTTAACTTGAGTTGTTATCCACAATAAAACATAAAATAAATCTTTGAAAATCAGAAACGAACACTTCACAAAATTAGAACAAAAAAAATATTATTATAATATTAAATGTGTATGATTAAATTATTCCCATTCAGCATTAAAAAATTCTCTTATATTTTTTGTCAAGTTTCTATCTACATTAAAAGTTTTCAAATTTTTGCTCTAGTTTAAATTTTTGTTTTGCCCAAACCACAAATTAATTGCTCACTTTACAATAATATAACATTTTTCCTACATCAATCTGATAAATCTCAACATAAGAGAAAATGCTGATTGCGTTCATAAAAAGCAACTTGAAAATTTAATTGGGCGTAAATGAGGGTGTTTCGTGTTTTGTTATGCTGCAATGTATCCATATGCCACACCCGGCAAAAGGCGGCTGCTGGTTTTTTTTTTTTATTTTTTTGGTGGATTGAGGGGTGGGTGCGCCGGTTAGCAGTGGGCGGTCTCATCAGCCGGCTAAAAGGCGACGGGCGGCCGCAGCTCTCCTTCAGCTCACATGTCAACGCGCCCAGACAACACCAAACAACACTAAACAACAACAACAACAACAATCAAGAATCACACCACAATAAAAAGAAATGAAAAAAAATACATGCATGTCATCAGGATGCGGATCGGGCTATAATGGCACAGCGGCAGTGGCTGACAAGCCGAGTGGGTGAATGGTTGCCAAATAAGGGGACAACCCACTGGGCAAGAAGGTCAAGATTGACAGGCATTGCTCCTGTTCCTGCCTCTGCCCCTGCTCCAGATGGTGGTGCCACATTTTCCCCGCTGTTTGTTGTTGTAACGGTTGACCAAATCAATTCCGACTTTTTTGCTATTCAACTATTTATGTATATGCTAATGCCAAATTGCATGCACTCAGCGCTTTGATATCGTTTGATATCTTTATTGTTATTCAAATGCCTTCGACCGGATATCCTGTGTGTGCTTCCATCTTCCATCTTCCAGCTGCCATTTGCCATTTGCCATTTGCTCATCTCAATTCGAGCGTTTCATCGCAAGCATTTATCATCGCATTAGACATGCACTCAGCTATCATTTTATTTAGTTATTTTTTCTCAGAATTCTCGCATATTTTATGCAAATCGAGAAACTGATAAGCAGATGAATACCAATCATTTCAAGCAAAATTTAATGCTGACGTCAGTTAAATTATTTGCAGAGTCAATGTAAGACAATTAGCCATTCTTATAAAAGTTAATAAATGTAAGAATTGAATATCTTTTTTAGTTAATAATCTGGAAATCTAATTGTCATCGTGTTTTGTTTGAAATTTAAACTCAACTGGGAATGTTTAAAATAATGTTTTATAAAGTCTTCGCTGTGTCGATTACTTTATTAAATGTTTGTTCAATTTATTTATTTATTAAGACCATGAAGCATTTTAATTGCGTTCATTTTACTTATTTGCATAAGCAATTAAAACCTGAGGAAATACAAAAATTCAATGAATATTTAATGGATGGCGATGATCTCCAAAAAGATCTTGAATTTGTTAACAATTTGCATGTTTAACTGACTTAAACTTGAGTTTATTATTAAGGGGGTTTAATGAAATTGCATATATTTCTTGTAGAGTTAAATTCTATACTATTTCGACTAATAATACAACCATTAGTGAGTCAAAAACATATCATTAATCCTCTGATTTTGTTTAGTCTACAAATGAATGTTGGCTTAGTGCTTGCCATTTCTAACTTTCGGTTAGCTGATTCATTAATTTGAGGCATTCAGTTAACCGCTTGCCACTTGTGGTTACCTTTGAAGAAATTCCAATGAAAACTTTGTTTCTAGGCTTGACTAAAAACTTATATAAAGTTTATTTCATACTTTGTACTTAAATGCAGCAAACTAATTAAAATTTGTGCAGAGCCTAATCTAAAATCTCTTTGATTGGATACAGAAGATTATGTTAATTAAATGCCAAAAACTATCCGAAAATATATAAAGAAGAAAAAGTTAAATTTTGAAGCCGAATTGCCACATATTTTATGCACAAATAACTAAATACGTAATTAGGAGACGAGCCATGCAAAATCTGAGCTACTTTAACATGTAAACGGAGTCATGCCAAAATGATGTATATATATATATGTATATATATATATATATATTATATATTAGCTGTGTACACATTATGATTGTACATATTGTACTATATGTATTTACCTATTAGTACGCGTATTTGCAGCTGACTCGTTGATGTTTGCGCTCACACGAATGCCTGAATAATAAATTGGGCAAATATTTTAATATTCATCATGCAATTAAAATAAGCCACTGACTCGCGCACAGTTACAACAATAACAACAACAACAACAACAACCACAATAAACCATCAGAATTCCTTCCCCCTTCAACAACAACAACTACTTTGGGTTGCCTAATATAATAAGCATATAATGTTCAGAGCTCCCGGGCAAAAGGTAGCAAATAATTTTAGCCAAAGTTAATGCCAAAAAAAATAAGGTAACAAATTGCTGCAGTTAAGCATACCCAACGCAAAGTTACTCCTTGTTTATTTAAGCAAAAACCCGAACACAAATTCTAACTGCGATTTACTTTAGTTTTATAGTTTAAATCTACATCGATATTTCCAGGCATTTTTAATAATGAAACACTTCACTCTCAAATTATTTAGGTTTTTAATGAAATTTTATATATTTCTTGTATAGTTTATTCTATACTATTCCATTTAACCCCTAAATTTCTTTGGTCTCCATTTCTATTTATTGCTATGGAAAATAATTTAGGTTTTTAATGAAATTTTATATATTTCTTATATAGCTAAATTCTATACAACTTCGATTAATAATATAACCAAAAAATGGCACTTAACCTCTGTATTTCTTTGGTCTCCAAATGAGTGTAATTTTTAGCTTTTGGTTAGCTAATTCAATAATTTTTATCATGAAACACAACACAATATTCATACACTTTCTATTTATTGCCAAGGCAATTTAATTAGGTTTTTAATGATATTTTTTATATTTAAATTCTATACTATTTCGACTAATAATACAACCATAAGTCTGCAATATCTCACTTAACCTTTGTATTTCTTTGGTCTCCAAATGAGTGTCATTTCTAACTTTTTTCATTAATAATGAAACCCATCACAGTCAATATACCCTTTCTATTTAATTTTAATACGCATAGGGTATATATAAAAAAAAAACTTTTAGTAGCGCAAACATTTTGCGGAAATTGAGTTTGCCCCTCTCTCTCTCTTAAGAGGGGAGGGGTGGAAACATATATGCCGTTGAGGTGTTGATTGCTCGAGTTTAATTTGTTAGAATTGCGTAAAGCATTAAAATGTTTGCCGGAAAAATTATGAGAAACGAGGGGGTGGTTGCGGCAGCAGCATTGTGGAGGCAACCACTGGCAACATGTGTAAAAATTCATTAAGTCAAGTAAGGAAAAACTTTCTCCTTGCCAAACGGCAATCTGTGAAAAGTGAGAAAATTTAAAGAAAACTTTTTTGCTGAACGCTAGGTGAGCAGGCATTGCTTGGCTGACATTGACAGACGTTCGTTTCTCTCACTCTCTCTTTCTCTGTCTCTCTCTCTCTTCTCTCTCTGTCTCTCTCTGTGTGTCTCTCTTCAACGCCACCCCTTTCTTTGGCCAGTTGGCCCACAGCAAAAGTTATGTACTAACTAACGAGCTCAACGACAACACTCAAGCGTCTGAATGTCTTAATTAGGAGTGCGAGAGCAGCCCGTCTCCTACTGGGCAGGCTGCTGAGTGTTGCAATTAAGGCGGCAGCAGCAGCAGTAGTAACCATGTGGGGCGGGGCACACTGTCAAACAGTGCTCGTGCACTTGCCTGCAGGCCATGACGACACGATGTACTTGCAACATTTTTCCCAGTCTCAGACAAGGCGCATACCCCAAATAAAGAAGAAAAAAAAATCCCCCTACCTCTGCTACCTGCCCCTCACCCAGAGCCGACTGTAGACGATGCCGCAGCGGCAGCTGTTGGATGTGCACATGCAAAATTTAATTACGACCAAAGGATGAGTGCTTAATTATACGCAAACATTTAAGTTTACTGCTTTTTTCGCCACGACTTGGTCGAGGGGGGAGAGAATGTGGAGTATATAACACTGACTGCAACTAGAACTACAAATACATAGTAATGCTGGTGCGAATACTTGCAGCAGTCACTGTTTGTCTGCTCTGCTCGTTGAGCTCGGACTTTTGCTTTTACCTTTGGGCCTAATTGGCTTGATGTGTATCTGTGTGTGTATCTATGCATACAAAGTTAATGTTAAACATTTTCTTTAATAATTTAAATATACATACTAATGAAAACTCCCATATGGTATTCTTTAAATTGTGGATGATTCCTTTGTTGGCCAAGGCTTGTCATCTGAACTGATGTAAGATGTTCCAAGCAAAGATCTTGATTAATACAAAGATTAAATCAGTCTAAATTCGTCAAGCATTGAAAGATAGAAATAATTTTCTGAAAACAGATTTCATTTATCATTACTGCATTTTGATCTTATGAATGCAAAATGTGTGTAAAGAAACATTTATTATTTAAAAGTACTTATAATGTATTTCAAGTTCTAACGTTATGTTTGGCTATAAGTCTTTTATTTAAAATTCTTTGGAAAAAAACTCTGGGGAAAACTCAATTGTGCTTTGGTCACATACAAAATTCTGTTTTAAGCCAAATAGTGTGTCCCCTCCCGCGCCAGGTAATGCAAAGCGCCAAAAGCAGCCAAACCTCAAAAATCTCGACTGGCGCTGCACAGCCCAGGATCAGAATCAGGGCAGACGCAAATTGGTGTTGGAGAGTGACAAAATCAAATGCCAAAAACCGTCAAGTTTTGACGGAAAAAGCGTCGTCGTCGGTGGGGTGGAAAAAAATGAAGTAAAAAGAATTAATAGCGGCAGCCGCGACGATTGTGGCCCAGTCGCTGTGGTCGCGACATTCAGTCGGCATGTCCTGGCCAGCCTTGCTCCTGCAACATACCCGCAACTCGATTAGCATCCTGTCCTCCTGCCTGCCTGCCCGCCCGCCTGCCTGCCTGGCCTTGTGTCGAGTTAGGCGGCACTAAGAATTTTTAAAATTTTGTCCACATTTGCTTCCAGTTGCAATCGTCCCAATGGACTAAGCCTAAATGGACCAAAAGCTAAAAAGCTTAACGCAAAAATTTGAATAAATTGAGATTAAAATTGCTTTCAAATTTTTTTCGCTTCAATTTGAATTTGAATTTGATTATAGGCTATGCTACAAAAAAAAAAACAAACGAACATGCACAACACTTATGACTAATAAAAAAATGTTAATTTTATTAATGGATTATGCCAGTCACATAATTTATCTATATCATATTTTTTTATTTACTTAATTGTTGGCTCACTTATCAATTAAAATTGTTGAAATTGAATTGGAGCTAGGGGCGCATCATGTTGTTGTTCATTCAATTAAAATGAGTATAGGACTAGACACCAACAACAACAACAACAACAACGAGAACATCAACAAGCAACAACTGTTTCCACTTTATATACAAAATATTTAGGTTTATTAATAATAATGCAATTACGCATAAAAATGTTTTAATTTATTTCAATTAAGCGTTAATTAAAAACTGTGTTCGTTGCTCGGTTTGTTTGG
The DNA here is from genome assembly GCA_035042345.1 of Drosophila fungiperda. Classification (NCBI taxonomy): domain Eukaryota; kingdom Metazoa; phylum Arthropoda; class Insecta; order Diptera; family Drosophilidae; genus Drosophila; species Drosophila fungiperda. The sequence continues at coordinate 12,300,596 of JAWNLM010000145.1, forward strand.
TGTTATGAAAACCAAGCATTTGCCACTGGGTGGCAACACGCACAACACACACACAACATATATGGATTGGAATTGTGAAATTCATAAAGAAAGACGAAAGGCTAAAGCCAAAATATAAAAACAAAAAATAAAAACTTTGAATTTAATATATGAAATAACAGGAAATTCTTTTAATAATTTTTCTTAGATTTTTCGAAAACTTTTTACTGCTTTCTTTTTGGCTTCACTCAGTATTCAATGACTATCTTTTTACCATTGCTATTTAAAATAGTATTATTGCTTTTTTAAGACTACAGCTTCATATTAACTTAATTTTGTTCTGCCTTCATCCCATTGCAGCAATTGCGGCTTTCGTCCCGTGTTGAGTGAGCAGAGCGCTGTGGCAGCAGCAGCAGCGGCGGCGGCAGCTCAGCGCAGCGCCAATCATCCACCGCTTTTCCTGCCGCCTCATCTGGCTGCTCAGTTCTCGCATCAGCCGCTCTTTCCGGGCCTCAAAGGTGGGTGGACTAATGGCATAATCTCTATCAATGGGCTGCCTGTCAATCAAGATCGAAAATCAAAAAAAATCAAAATCAAAAGCAATTGATAATCAAATTATCAGCTGCTACCAGCCCAAGTGATGACGATGCATCAACATCAAAAAAAAACAAATTTTCAAAATTGATAAATATTTGATTTTTTACAGGTGTCTCGCCGTTTCAAAGCCTGTGCTCGTGCTGCTCGCTGAAGCCGCCACCGATGCCGTCAATGTCATCAGCATCTTCGTCGGTAATGGCGCCGCTAAGTGTGCCCGTGAGCAGCAGCTCGGCGGCCAGTTCGCCGGAGTCGCCCAAGTCGAGCGGTGGCTGTGGCTCACATGATCCACGCTCCAATTCGGTGGCTGAGCTGCGGCGCAAGGCGCAGGAGCATTCGGCCGCGTTGCTGCAATCGCTGCATGCTGCAGCTGCTGCCGGATTGGCATTTCCGGGACTGCATTTGCCGCCGCTCTCCTTTGCCCATCATCCGGCCCTGGGGCATGTCGTTAATCACAATAACAACAATAGCAGCAACAACAACAACAACAACAATGTGCTACGCATGAAGCACGAGGCACAGGATATGACAGCGAGCACAATGAATGGTCTGGGCCCGAGCATCCCCTCCAGCTCCACATCGGCAGCTCTGCTCGATCTGGCGGAATCAGCAGCGGCATATCATCATCATCATCAGCAACAACAACAACAACAGCAGCAGCAACAACAACAACTGCAACAGCAGCAACTACAGCATCAGCAACAGCAACAGCAGCAACATCATGCCACCTTGTCGCCTCCAACCACGCCCACTCAGCAGCAGTCGCAACAGTTGCCATCGATTGCTGCGCGTCAGGATTCGCCGCCAGCAACAGCTGCTCCTGTCAATGGCAGCACTCTACTTGCCAAAGCCGAGTAAAAAATGCAAAGACGAGCAAATCGTTTAAAAATAATATAAAATTATTCATTTAAGTCTATTAAAGTAATATACATATATATATAAATATATATATATATTATGTATATATATATATAAATACATATGCTAAGTGGCGGATCTAACATTTATGTTTTATGTTTTAGTTATACGCATTTAGAGGGCAAAAACACACAATAAAAGTCACTTCTAAAAAACTTATAGAAAACTTAGTTAGACATTTAGGCAGTTGTTGGTGCCAATCAGCTGAAATTTGAGGAAGATATAGGATGGACAAAATATCTCCAAAAATAATCATTTTTATAAAATCATTCAAATTATTCCATTGGTATTGAATAAATACGTTGTGACTTCTATTTTAAATATGTATATGTATATATCAATTAAAACATAATTTTTTCATATTAATTACGCAAGCTTTTTTAATTAATGACCTGCCAATAAAAACACATCAAAGCAGCTAAAAAATATATGTTAAGCTGAATTATTATTCGAACAGAGTTGAGATTTCAGCTGACATAGCCTTTTGAAATGATGTATATATAAATATATATATATATCAATATATACACATACTTGTATACATATAAGCATGGAGAGCAGATAGCTAACAAATCAGACATTAGCTATAAATTAAATAAGTAGATTATCTCTCTAAAAACGTACAGCAATAAGAAAAATATAGAACCAATAAAAAGAAAACATTATTTAAGCCAACAATATCTACACATAAAATTAAAACACAAGAATGCAACAGTTGATTAAACCTAAACAAGTTAATTAAAACAATAAATGATCATATTACAAAATTTAAATTTCACATTTCATGATTTTAATTAACAAATGCACCAAAACATATTTGCAGCTTTCAACACTTAAACTTTGCATGTCGACTCGCACTGGTTTTTCGAATCGAAGAGATTGCTGTTGCCGTGGCAGCCACTGTAGTTGAAATTGATGCATTCATTGGTGTCCTTGCGATAGGTCCACATTTTTTGCAGGGCGCGGCAATTGCCGATTTTACCGAACTCCTCGCCGCAGGCAGCTAAATGGGAGAAAATAAACGGTTTACACACAAACACTGCAGCTAAATTGGCTCAAATAAAACATACGGTTCTTCAGTGTGGCAAGCGTAGCGCCCAACAGCGAGCAGAGCAACAAGAAACAGGCTAAATACTTCATCTTAAGTTTGGGATTCAAAGTTGAACAAAAAATGAACAAAATATACAAAAAAACGTCAACTAATTGGAATTTTGTTTCGATCGCAACTAAACTTAAAGCTGCCTTCTGACGCTCATTTTATAGGCAAAAATCAACTGGCTTATCTGTGGGTCAAGACGAGCTCTGCTTGCAATAACAATAATTTTAACCTTTGAATTATAGTGAAATTGTGTATATATTTTATTATACAAAACAAGTTTTGAGTGTTGATTATTTGTTTTTGTTGGTTGATTCGTAATTGACGGCGATCACTCCAAGCACTTAGTCCTTGCAGGTCTTCTCGCATTCGCCTTGGCTGCTAAATTGATTTGTATTACCGCCACAGCCACCAAAAACGAACTCCACACAGGCATTATTTGCGGCATTATAGGTCCATCTAGGCATGAATGCCATGCAGGCAGCTCCATCCTGAGCCATACCATTCTTCGAGTGCTGCTCATTGCACATATCTGAGATGGATGCAGACAGATCTGTAGAGTCGCATCTTCTAGTTGCTCCAATCCATTAACTCACCTGGCTTGGCGTGCACCATTGAGAGGCACAACAGCAATCCGATTGCTATAAGCTGAATAAACACGTACTTCATACTTCGAAATAAAGTGGAGCTGAGACCAACAACATCTGATTTATATAAAGCCGACTACATATAGCCATATGACAAGAGAACAAATGTAGAGATTATCTATTAGGTCAGACGTCTGCTTAGATGCCATTAGAGCAGAACACCATGGGCCAATATAGAAAGACCACACTGATAACCGAACTGCATCTGCTACATGGAGCTATGAGAGATAATCTGTATATAAACCGACTCGTATATATAATCGCTACAAAATTTGTTTACGTTTGTACATAAATATTACTGATAGCTTCAGACTGACACTAGGAACAATAGATTTAAGTTAAAAATGAAAATTTAACACGAGCAAAGCAAAAATATTAATAAACTTTAAGAACTGATTCTTTATAAGGTCATAAGACAGAGGATTTATCATTATGAAATACAGAATATTATATATATCATTTAACAGAGATGAGAATTGTTCGCAAGTCTTTTGACATATCTTTTTGTCTTAATACCCTTAAATTCAATTCAATTGAGGCACCTCTCCACACAGGCATCTTTGGTGTCAAAGCGATTGGAATTGCCTCCACAGCCACCGTAGATAAACTGGACGCATTCCTGGGATGCCGAATCAAAACTCCAGAGGGGCATATATGCATGACAGGTGATATGATCATAGCCGTCGCGCGAATGCTCCTCCCCGCATTCCACTGTATGCCAAAGAACATATTAGAATTAATAACGGTTTCTAAGGTAGGTATACAAAAAATCACATCATACCATTTTTAAGGGTCGCAAGGCAGCTGACAAAAAGAGCAGCAAACAACACAAAAAACTCGAAAATTTTCATAATGATAGTTTTTTTTGGTAATTGCTGAAATCACAACTGAATTCATGCACTGACAAAATATAAGTGAACTAGACAAATGTCGAGTTCGTCTAATAAATGTGTTATCACTCTGCTCGGAGTGACGAGTCTTGGGAATAACAACAGATCTTCACTGAGTGCAAATAAAATGGTAAATTTCTTTACGTTATTGCTGATGAATCAGATAAATAAAATTTAACATATAAATCGTAGATTTAAACCGGAACGATCAAATGAGATACTCTTCTATGTAAATTTCTTTAAGAGAAATTATATTCAAAAAAATTATGTATGATATTAAGATTTTATATCTGTTCAATCTCTCCTCTTAGTGCTTCAGTGTAATCCTTCAAGTAATCTGACATATCTTTATTTTAATACCAATCAACTCAATTGAGGCAACTCCCTTCACAGGATTCTTTAGTTTCCTCCACTGCCTTCATATATGAAATCTACATATTCATTAGTCTCTCGATTGTAAGTCCATTCACGAATGGGGCAGACCACAGGCATCTTACAAAAATATCATTTATATCTTTTATTTGCATGACAAGTTTTAACAAGTAAATAATTTAATTTATTATTAATCGGAAATTTCAAGCAAAAATCAATTGGATTCACTTTATCCTCGCTTAAGCCAGTTGCCAACTGCTCCTTTCTCAAAATTTTATATCAATCTGGGAAATATATATTAAACTTGTGAAGTTTCCATTGGCTTGTTGATTGTTTAATTTTTTAAAGAACAATTTGTATTAAATAGTTAAATATAGTTAATGTAGCCTCCAAAACAATTTCCAAGCTGTGTGTAAGTAAATTCATTTCTCCGAAAAAATAATGAGGAAATTTATAGTTTTAGTACTTAGATTAATATTTATTTAATTATTCCATGTCTCAGAGATAAATCAATCAATATTTAAAAAAAAATTTATGTATTTCTTCTCATGTAAATAAACATATATAATTTAATTCAACAAATATATTTATTTACTTCATAGATCGATATTTTATATACAGATTTACTCTTTGCACTTGGCCTCGCATAGCTTCTTACTTACAAATTGATTTGCGTTGCATCCGCAACCACCACAGTTGTAAAACTTGCAAGCGTTCTCGACAGGATTATAGCTCCAGCGGGGCCCGTAGGCTCTACACACTGTTTTACCGATGCCATTGGCTGCAAATGGTAAACCACAAACAGCTGTGGACAAGTCAGAAGTTAAAAGAGGAACATTTCTTCATTATTATCCAAGTGCTTACGATCCTTGAGACCCATTGCGAAACCAAAAAGTGCAAAGAGCAGACAAATTATTTTCATTTTGAACAAGCTTTAAAATTCTATTTAGGGCTTGTGTTAACAGACTAACTGAAAAACAGAAATAAACTTGATGTTTTATACTCTCTTTGAACAGATGCAAGTTTAAGTCTGTGTTTGTGTGTATTATATAATGTATAGCTCACAATAAAGTTCATTAACAAAAGCTTGAGAAATATTTAATAAATGCGCCGCAGTACTTTACTTCAAAATATATTTATGAGGCCAAAAATGAGTTGTTAATCTTTTATATTGCGATAAAAATAGGTGAATACTTATTTATTAAATAGAATATTTATTAGAAAGGATATTGGCATCGATCATGAGTTTTTAATACTGCCCATTGGGACAGTCAGCTCCAGGAGCTATGCACTTACCAATATACTCGCATTTATATGCATGATCATAAAATGTAAATTGGATTGGGACTACAATAACATGTTTTGACAAACTTTTATAATTTTTCAAAAATTAACATTCAACTTTGCGAAAATATATTTAAATGAAACCTCATGCATTCAAATACGAGTTATTTGACATTTTTAATAATTCAACTCTTATATATTTAATAAAAATAACGGTATTGATATCAGAATTTAATAATGTAAGCTGTTATAGAGAGAGTTGTTTCGCATGTGAATCCTTACTTACTTACTCAATCGGTTAGACTTTAGATTTATATAACTATATATATATATATATATATTTCAATAATTAAGATCTGATACATCATATCTTTTTTGACGGAACAATTGAATTTGAATCACAAGAAGGAGTATTCATTGGAGTGAGCTTATGGCGAAAGCATGTGAAACAAATGTTTTTCAAATTAATTGATGGGAAGTTCTCGGTGAATGTACTTAATATAGATCCCGAAATTTAATAAAATATTAATTAATTAAAAGTGTACCAATTGTACACATTTAATTTGTACCAATTTACAACGATCTGATGTTTCTGCGCGTTCCAAATTTGAAGTCCTTAGCTCCTTTAGCCCTTAGATCCGCCAGTTCATTCAGACGGACATGGCTCTATCAACTAGGCTGATCAGGAATACATATATACTATATTTGGTTGGAGATGTTTTATTATAATTTGCACAAGCCAATTACACACTTAAAACATTCACTTAATGAGGTACAGAATATCAGACAGAAGATGAAACTTGAAACTAGATTTAAGCCGTAACGATCAGAAGATGAGCTTATAACCAAATTATTATTTTGTGTGAGATTCCCTTCTATGTCTTTAAAAAAAATTATATTCATAAAACAAATATATGATATTGAAAATTTTATATTTCTTTAATATCCAAGCAGACTCTCTGCATAGTGCTTCAGTGTAATTCTTCAAGTAATTTGACATAAATTTATTTTAATACCAATCAACTCAATTGAGGCACTTCTCTTCACAGGATTCTTTAGTTTCCTCCACCGCCTCCATATATGAAATCCAACATTCTATAGTCTCCGAATTGTAAGTCCATTCACGAATGGGGCAGACCACAGGCATCTTACAAATTTATCATTAATAACTGGAAAGGGTATTTCGCACTTTACTCTACACCATTTTGAGGCTCAAAGCAGTTGGCCTCATAGATTAATATAGAACAAACCATTGAAAAAAAATGTTATTTGCGCGTCAAGGTTTTGCGACTGTGGTGTAAATAATTTAATTTACTATTAATCGGAAATTTCAAGGAAAAATGAATATAATATTTTTGGTAATTGTTTACAAAAATCAATTGGATTCACTTTATCCCCGCTTCAGCCAGCTTACAACTGCTCCTTTTCAAGATTTTAGATCAATCTGGGAAATATATATTAAAATTGTGAAGTCTCCATTGGTTTGTTGATAGTTTAATTTTTTTAAGAACAACAGTCAATTATTTGTATATAGTTATTTATAGTTAATGTAGCCTACGAGAAAAATCCCAAGCTGTGTGTAAGTAAATTCATTTCTCAGAAAAAAATAATGAGCAACTTGACAGTTTTTGTACTTTAGATTAATATTTATTTATTTATCCGATGTTTCTGAGATAAATCAATAAATATTTAAGAAAAAATATTTTTTTTTGTATGTAAATAAACATATATAATTTAATTCAACAAATATATTTATTTACATCATAGATCGATATTTGATATGCATATTTACTCTTTGCACATGTACTCGCATATCTCCTTACTTTCAAACCGATTTCCATTGCCTCCGCAACCACCATAGACGAAAAACTTGCAAGCGTTCTCGGTAGAATTATAGCTCCAGCTGGGCACATGGGCACGACACCTTCCAGCGACTGCAAATGGTAAACCACAAACAGCTGTGGACAAGTGAAAAGTTAAGAGAGGAACATTTCTTGATTATTATTCAAGTGCTTACGATCCCTGAGACCCATCGAGAGGCCAAACAGTGCAAAGAGCAGACAAATTATTGCAGTGAATTTCATTTTGAACAAGTTATAAACTTCTATTTAGGGCTTGTGTTAACAGACTAACTGAAAAACAAAAATAAACCCGATGATTTATACTCTCTGCTCTCTTTAAAACAATTGCAAGTTTGAGTCTGTGTTTGTGTGTATTATGTATTATGTATAGCTCACAATAAAGTTAATTAACAAAAGATTGAGAAATATTTAATAAATGCGCTGCAGTAATCGATCGTTATAAATAGTTCTGCTACTTTATGTCATTTCTAAAAATATTTGTATAAAAAAAAGAGTCTAAATCTTTTTTAAAAAAATAGGTAAATATTTATTTATTACATAGACTATTTATTAGAAAGGATATTGGCACCGATCATGAGTTTTAATACTGCCTATCCTCCTTCATCCAATAGCCCAGTGGTCTGGCCATATCTGAGCAGGAAGCAGACAAATCTGATAAATCGTATATCGAACACTTAACACGAGCAGAGGGTGTTTCGCACTTTACTATACAATATTTTGAGCCTCAAAGCAGTTGGCCGCATAGACTAAAATATAACAAACCATAGAAAGCAAATTTTATTCGCACGTTAAGATTTTGCGACTGTGGCGTAAATAATTTAATTTACTATTAAACGGAAATTTCAAGGTAACATTTAATATAGTATTTGTTGCAATTGTTAGCAAAAATCAATTGGATTCACTTTATCCTCGCATGGGCGCGCTTGTTGCCAACTGCTCCTTTCTCAAGGTTTTAGAATAATCTGGGAAATATATATTAAAATTGTGAAGTTTCCATTGATTTGTTTATTGTTCACTTTTTTTTTAAAGAACAACAGCCAAATTTTTTTGTATAGTTAATTATAGTTAATGTAGCCTACGAGAAAAGTCCCAAGCTGTGTGTAAGTAAACTAATTTCTCAGAAAAAAATAATAAGCAATTTTATAGTTTTTGTAATTTAGATTAATATTTATTTATTTATTCCATGTCTCTGAGATAAATCAATAAATATTTAAAAAAAAATATATTGTTTTTCTTTTTATGTAAATAAACACATATAATTTAATTCAACAAATATATTTATTTACTTCATAGATCGATATTTTATATACATATTTACTCTTTGCACTTGGCCTCGCATTCATCCTTACTTCCAAATCGATTTGCATTGCCTCCGCAACCACCATAGACGAAAACCTTGCATGCGTTCTCGGTAGAATTATAGCTCAAGCTGGGTATATAGGCGAAACACCTTATTCGGCCGATGCCATCGGCTCCAAATGGTAAACCACAAACAGCTGTGGACAAGTCAGAAGTTAAGAGAGGAACATTTCTTGATTATTATCGAAGTTCTTACGATCCTTGAGACCCATCGAGAGACCAAAAAGTGCAAAGAGCAGACAAATTATTGCAGTGAATTTCATTTTGAACAAGCTTTAAACTTCTATTTAGGGCTTGTGTTAACAGACTAACTGAAAAACAAAAATAAGCACGATGATTTATACTCTCTGCTCTCTTTAAAACAATTGCAAGTTTGAGTGTATTATATTTGTGTATATTATATTATGTATAGCTCACAATAAAGTTAATTAACAAAAGCTTGAGAAATATTTTATAAATGCGCTGCAGTAATCGAGCGTTATAAATAGTTCTGCTACTTTAAGTCATTTCTGAAAATATTTTTATGAGGGAAAGAATGAGTCTTACTCTTTTTTAAAAAAAAATGTAATTATTTATATATTACATAGACTATTTATTAGAAAGGATATTGAGTATTTAATAGTGCCGATTGGGACAGTCGGCACCCGTCTGTCCCTTGGCTGATGGCACTCCGCCGGTAAATTGTTGGCATCCATTTGCCCAGTTGTCAGGCAATCTTCTTGCTTCTTCTCCACCACCAGTTGGGTCTGATCCATTGCTATAACTGAGGAAGAAGCAGACATATCTGTAAAACCCTTAACAACGAGCAGTGTAAGTATAAAAACTTTAAAAACTGCCACTAAAGTAAACACTAGCCATGATTGCTATGCTTTATAAGTTCAAAAGACAGAGGATTCTTCACAATGAGGTATAGAATATTATAAATTTCATTTAACAGCTTGCTTGAAGTAAATGAAACTTGTCCTCAACGTTACATTTTTGCTGATGGATCAAATAAATAAAGCTTACCTATAAAACATAGATTAAGAGCGTAACGATCAAAGGGTAAGCTTTTAGCCAACTTATTATATTATTTAAAATAACCTCCTATGTAAATGTCTTTAAGATAAAATAGAAATATGATATTAACATTTTGTATTTCTTTAATCTCCAAGCATACTTAATGATTTAATGTAATTCTTCAAGTCTTTTGACATATCTTCGTCTTAATTCATTCACTTTAATTGAGGCACTTCTCCACACAGGCATCTTTGGTGTCAAATCGATTGGCATTGCCTCCACAGCCACCATAGATAAATTGGATGCATTCCTGGGATGCCGAATCAAAACTCCAGCTGGGAAAATATGCATCACAGGAAATACGACCATCGCCATTGCGCGAATGCTCCTCCCCGCACTCCACTGTATGCCAAAGAACATTTTAGAATTAATAAAGGTTTCTAAGGAAGGTATACAAAAAATCACATCATACCATTTTTGGGGGTCGCAAGGCAGCTGACAAAAAGAGCAGCAAACAACACAAAAAACACGAAAATTTTCATAATGATAGTTTTTTTTTAGTAATTACTGAAATCACAACTGAATTCATGCACTGACAAAATATAACTGAACTAGACAAATGTCGAGTTCGTCTAATAAATTCGTTCGGTCAGCTGTGTTATCACTCTGCTCGGAGCGACGAGTCTTGGGAATAACAACAGATCTTCACTGAGTGAAAATGGTAAAAGTATATAAATGATTCATGTTCAAGGGTTGATAGGCATTTAATCTTTCATTGAGTTTGCCTAGTTATTATTGAATTTGTTTTCATTGATATTGTTCAACATATTAAATATTTACTAACTATGAATATGTAATAAGCTAGCCCATATAAACATAATGTCAATGCATACATTTCAGAAATATTGTTCAAAATGTAATATTAGCTGTTATTACATTTTGAACAATATTCTCCATAGATCATATCATACACATATCCATACATTCTTTCTTCACAGCCTTCATAGGCAAATATTATGCCTATTATTATTATTATTAAACTTTATTATCGAATGTGGCAGGTCACATACATCTTACAAAAATATCATTAGCAAATGCAAAATGTACTTCTTATTTTACTACAGACCCTTTTAAATTGGGCGGACAAGCGCAGATATAAAAATTGAATTTTGTTTATTTTTTGCAGGTCCGTCAAGTTGTATAGTCAGTAAGAAATTCCGACTGAGGCGTAAATAAGTTGTACTCGCATTTAGTAGGAAAAAAAAATTTCACATAATTTAATAAGCAAATAAAAACAAATATAATTAAACGGAAATTTCAAGGTAAAATTAAATATTTCATTTGTTCCAATTCATGGCAAAAAGCAATTGGATTCACTTTCGCCGGAAAAAACCATAAAAGTAAATAAAAGTAAAACCATAAGTAATAATATATGGACAATATCTATAATAAAAAAGCTAACAAAACGAGAAATTATTTAATACAGTTTTATTTTGCACCCCTTGCTCGCTTCGCGTCCCCTTTCCAAGATTTTAGGACAATCCTGGGTAATAAATGTAAAAATTGGGAATTGGACCCTCCATTTGTTTATTTGTTGTTTACTTTTTTATAACACAACAGTCAAATTGATTGCACGGAATAAAAAATAAAGCAAATTGATAGATTTTTTCTCGGAGATAAATCAATCAATAACACCTTCAGCGTAACATATATTTGTATATATCTTAACATTTATGTATAAGAAATAAGACTGTAATAGCCAATAAGTATAATAACAAAAAGGCATCATTTAAGCCAACAATTATCAACATTTAAACACCAAAAATACATCCGTTAAGTAATGTTAACAACTTATTTAAAATTATAATTTTATCATATTACAAAATTTAAATTGCACGTTTTGTGATTTTAATTAACAAATGTAACAAACAGGTTTGCAGTTATCAACACTTAAACTTTGCATGTCGACTCGCACAGGCTTTTCGAATCGAAGAGATTGCTGTTCCCCTGGCAGCCACTGTAGTTGAATTCAAGGCATTCATTGGTGTCCTTCTGATAGGACCACATTTTTTGAAGGGCACGGCAGATGCCTTCTTTACCAAACTCCTCGCCGCAGGCAGCTAAATGGGATAAAATAAACGGTTTACACACAAACACTGCAGCTAACTGTGGTAAAAAAACATACGGTTCTTCAGCGTGGCAAGCGTAGCGCCCAACAGCGAGCAGAGCAATAAGAAACAGGCTAAATACTTCATCTTCAGTTTGGGATTCAAAGTTGTACAAAAAATGAACAAAATATATAAAAAAAAACGTCAACTAATTGGAACTCTGCTTCGATTGCAACTGAACTTAAATCTGCCTTCTGACGCTCATTTTATAGGAAAAAATCAACTGGCTGATCTGTGGGTCAAGATGAGCTTTGTTAACAATAAAAGCAAACCTGAAAATTACAGTGAAATTTTTACATATTTATAGTAAACAAGTAACAATGCTGTAGTGTCGAGCGAGCTCGACTACAATATACCCTGGATGCTGCTGTTAAAAATAAAATATCTTTATGGGCTTACACCCAAATGTGGGCATTTCTACAAGTGACATCAAGAGCAAAATCGATTTTCCAATAGCAAACTTGATCTGCGATCAACTAGTCTGATCAAGAATCTTAATACAATATTTGGTAAATGTTTTATAAAAATTTGCAAAAGCGCATTATACCCTTTTATCCATTTTCAATGGGTTTAGGGTATAAAGACCAGTTTTGCACGTTGATTATTTGCTTTTGTTTGGTGATTCGAAAGCTACATCGATCACTCCAACCACTTAGTCCTTGCAGGCCTTCTTGCAATCACCTTGGCTGCTAAATTGATTTTTATTACCGCCACTGCAACCAAAAAAGTAATACACACAGACAGTCTTGGCGGAATCATAGGTTCATCTAGGCATAAAAGCCATCCTTCGAAAAAATTTAGAAAATTGTCCCTAAATTTAACACTAGGTATGATTGCTATGCTTTATAGCGTTGTAATACAGAGGATTCCTCATACTGAGTCTTGAACCTTGAAGTACATGAAACTTGTTCTCAACGTGATGTTAATGCGCGATGAATAATATAAATAAATTTCTATCTTTAAAAATAGATTTAAATCGTAACGTTCAAAAGGTGTTATTTGGTTTAAGATACCCTTCTATGTAAATGTTTTTAAGAGAAATTATATTCCAAAAATCACATATGATATTAAGATTTTATATTTCTTTAATCTCTAAGCACGCTCTCTGCTTAGTGCTTCAGTGTAATCCTTCAAGTAATTTGGCATATCTTTATTTTAATATCAATCAACTTAATTGAAGCACTTCTCTTCACAGGCTTCTTTAGTTTCCTCCACCGCCTCCATATATGAAATCCAACATTCTATAGTCTCCGAATTGTAAGTCCATTCACGAATGAGGCAGACCACAGGCATCTTACAATAATATCATTAAAAACTGGAAAGAGTATTTCGCACTTTACTCTACATCATTTTGAGGCTCAAAGCAAACCATAGAAAAAAAATATTTTTGTCTTGAATATTGTTTTATTTTTATTTGCACGTCAAGTTTTTACAGTCAATGAGAAATTGCTACTAAGTCGTAAATTATTTATTAAGCAAACAAAAACACTACTATTAAATGGAAATTTCAAGGTAACATTTAATACAGTTTTATTGCAATTGTTAGCAAAAATCAGTTGGATTCACTTTATCCTCGCTTGGGCCAGTTGCCAACTGCTCCTTTCTCAAGATTTTAGATCAATCTGGAAAATATATATTAAAATTGTGAAGTTTCCATTGATTTGTTTATTGTTTACTTTTTTTTAAAGAACAATAGTCAATTATTTTTATATAGTTAATTATAGATAATGAGGTCTACGAGAAAAGTCCCAAGATGTGTGTAAGTAAATTCATTTCTCAGAAAAAAATAATGGGCATATTGATAGGCTTTGTAATTTAGATTCATATTTATTAATTTATTCCACGTCTCTGACATAAATCAATCAATAGCACCTGTAGCGTTACACATATATATATATATATATATAAATATATTGTTTTTCTTATAAAATATATATACAACTGAAAATAAAGTTGATATATGGCTTAATAGAATAATTGCATTATTTTAATAAATTAGTGTAAGAAGTGAAAATATAAAATTCATCTGTTTAAAAAATCGTTACACTAATTTTGATAAATTCGTGTAAAGTTTTGACATTTGCATAACTAAAGTCTAAAATATAAGTCACATAATCATATTATTCAGTTTATGTACGTGTATATTCGAATGCTTAAATAAAATAAGTAAAATAAATCATTAAATGTGATGCGAAGGTTTTCTTTAAGTGTCACATATTGCGATTATTTCATAATTCGAAAAGCTAAGTCGCTATGCACAGCATTATCACTTCACGCCAGATCATATAATATATATGTGTCTAGCAATAATCTAATCTAAAACACTTCAAGGTTAGAAAAAAATCGACTGTTCGGACAGTTTAATTGAACACATATATTATTTATTTATTCATAGATCGATATATTATATACAGATTTACTCTTTGCACTTGGCCTCGCATTCTTCCTTACTTCCAAATCGATTTGCGTTGCCTCCGCAACCACCATAGATGAAATTCTTGCAAGCGTTCTCGACAGGATTATAGCTCCAGCTGGGCATATAGGCGAGACACTTTCTTTGGCCGTTGCCATCGGCTCCAAATGGTAAACCACAAACAGCTGTGGACAAGTCAGAAGTTAAGAGAGGAACATTTCTTGATTTTTATCGAAGTTCTTACGATCCTTGAGACCCATCGAGAGACCAAAAAGTGCAAAGAGCAGACAAATTATTGCAGTGAATTTCATTTTGAACAAGCTTTAAAGTTCCTTTTGGGGGTTGTGTTAACAGACTAACTGAAAAACAAAAATAAGCACGATGATTTATACTCTCTGCTCTCTTCAAAACAATTGCAAGTTTGAGTCTGTGTTTGTGTGTATTATATTATGTATAGTTCACAATAAAGTTCATTAACAGAAGATTGAGAAATATTTAATAAATGCGCTGCAGTAATCGAGCGTTATAAATAGTTCTGCTACTTTAAGTCATTTCTGAAAATATTTTTATTTTTATAGGCCTAGGATGAGTTTTAAATCTTTTATGTTGTGATCAAAATAGGTCAAAATTTATTTATTACATAGACTATTTATTAGAAAGGATATTGGCACCGTTCATGAGATTTTAATACTGCCTAATCGGCCCGTCGGCCCCTGGAGCTGTGCACTTAGCAATATACTTGCTCTTAAATGTATGATCATAAAATGTGAGTATAATTTAAGAGTGATAACAATAATTTCAATTGCTGGTATACACAATGTGTACCCATTCCGGGTTCTTCCCACAATTTCAGACGAGATTAACTGCTGGTTCTGATGGACGTCGTCTCCGCTGTTTCTTGCTCTTGCTCCGTAGTCAGCTCTGGGCTCTGCTGTGTGACGGATGCTGATTTGCTTAGACAAACTTGTTCGCAGTGCTCTTTGGTCTCAAAATTGTTGCTGTTGCCGGCGCAGCCGCCGTAGACGAATTCCTCGCAGGATTGCGTGTCCAGATTGAAGGCGTAGCGATAGAAGAGTGCAAAGCAGCGACCCGTCTCCCTTGGCTGATGGCACTCCTCCGGCACATTGGTGGCATCCATTGGTGGCCCAGTTGTCTGGCCATCATCTTCTTGCTGCTTCTCCACAACCAGTTGGGACTGATCCAGTGCGGCACTGTGCACGCACAGAGCGCATATCAGTACACTTAGCGCAATCAGGCACAGCTTGTAGCTCATTTCGTTTCGGTTTCTTTAATGCGAATGACTTCAACTATGTCACTTGGCCAAGCTTAAATAGTCAAACAATCCACATTGTTTTTTTTTCTTTTTTTTTGTTTGTTTTGATGTCGTATTTACTTGAGTCATTCACCGATGTATGTAAATCACGGCAACTTGTCGCTGTACGGCGCTCGATGGAAATTTTGTTGACGTCCAATGCCTCAATTTCAGTTCAACGCACCTATAAATAATGCTACGCGCTATTATAGTTTAACTCGGCTAAATCATAAATTGTCGTATTTCCGCACATATTTTGGTTTTTGACAAACTTTTTGATATTATCAAAAATTAACACGGAATTATAGGCGTGACGACCTTCTCAATTATTTCAATCACATACCAAGTAAATCACATTCAACTTAGCGAAAATATATTTAAATTAAATCTCATGTATCGAATTACTTGACATTTTTAATAATTCTACATTTATCTATCTAATCAAAATAACGATATTGATATCAGAAGGTAAGAATGTAAGGTGCGATGGAGAGATTTGTTTCGCATGTGAATCCTTTTTTAATCGGTTAGACTTTAGATTTATATAAATATATATATAAGTTTTATAATTAATTTCTGATTATTTTTTTGTTTACGTAAAAATTTAATTTGAATCACAAGAAGGACTATTCATTGTAAAGGGAGCTAGGAAGTGAGCTTATGGCGAAAGCATGTGAAAGAAATGTTTGTCAAATTAATTGATGTGAAGTTCTCGGTGAATGTACTTAATATAGATCACGAAATTTAATAAAATATTAATTAATTAAAATTGTACAACAATTTACAACGAGCTGATGTTCTAGAATTAAGTTACCAACTCTCAGATAGTTATATAAACAAACACAATTTGAGTCGTGAGTTAAACTAATAACTGGCACAACTTGAGAATTTACGCAGAATTCACACTTTCAAATATTGATTTTATTTGCACAAGTTTCGTTCTTAGAGAGTGGTTATTCAGTTAGGATTGTCACGAATTTATTTCTTTACGAGAAGACATGCCTCCTCACAAGTCTGACGGAAACCCCAGCGATTATCATTGCCTCGACAGCCGCCAAAATTGAATTTCTCACAGGCATTTTTATCCTTGTTGTAGTAAAAACGCTCCAGTTTCATGCGGCAAGGTCCCGTTTCCATTGGCTGCAGGCATTTCGGATCTATTGGTAATATTGGAATATTGAAAATTGTCTGATGAAACTCAAATGAATTATTTTTGTGGTACCTTGCTGCTTCTGCTGTTGTTGTGGTTGTGCTTGCTGCTGCTTGAGATTGGGCCTCACTGTGGTTGTTGTAGTTGTGGTCACCTGAGTTGCCTGTGCCACCGCCTTGGGTTTGGGCGTTGTCTCTGCCTCCGTAAATTGTGTGAGACTGATAAAAACAATGACAACAATGCAACAAAATTGGGGCATTCTCTTCATTGGTTTCATTTTGAATGTGATCGCTGATTACTGCACGTTGTTAACTGCAAATAACAACTGAGTTTTTAAAATAAATAAAAACTACATTTAAATAGATGATCTGTGTGCTATGTTTGTGTGTGTGTGTGTGTGCTAAGCGAGGCGTTTATGTCAAAATGCGCACACAGAGCGCTGAACAAGAGCGAGCTTAATTATCAGACATACATATATGTATGTATATATATGTATGTATATATATGTATATATATATATTACTTAATCAGCCATATTTGTATGCTCTCAATGTGTCAAGTTTTAGATGTAGAGTATTTGCCTATACCCTATATTTATAAAATATCTACAGATAAAAATGTTAATTATATAATTAAGTAACTTGTATTTTGTAGATATTTGTAAGTCTATTAATACTGTACTCTGCTGCAATTATTTGTCTAGTGACTAATAAATTTTATTGCTTAACAAAAATTAATATTAATAACAAGTTTATGTAAGTTTTCACATAATCAAAATAATTTTCAGATAAATAACAATACAAATATAACAGCAACCAGATTTTCTTGGAAGTGCTGCAATTTGCATACCAGATACGATAATTGCTATATATATAAGTAAGGAAAATACTTGAATATATATATGCCACTTTGGGGACCATTAAAATTGCATTAGTAATTAGAGACGGGGACAAGTTAGTGACTAAGGCACATGGCTTAAGTGATAATTAGACCTAATATTATGAGGGCCAAAGATGTAAACGTGGCCAACGGGCTAAGTCTGGGCAAAAACGTTAGTTAGGTGTTAATGCACAGAGCAAATTGAATTATCACTTAACGTTAGCTGATAATCATTATAATGACGATGATGATGATGATATGGTTACTTGTGCATCTAGTAGAAGTGCTATTTATTCATTAGCTCCACACACACACACACACACACGTCTCTATAACCATTTTGAGTGTGGGTGTCACGCAAATTTGGCTGATTGAGTGCACGAAATGACAACTGTATGTGTGTGTGTGTGTGTGGTGACAATTCAGTTAACTGTTTAATTTGCTTGAAATAATTGAAATGCTGCCGAGGCGAGAGGCCCATTAATTGTGCCACTCGTCATCCAAAACTGCGTTTAATTACTAAATTAGTCCGCAATTGAGAGATGCATCCGAACCGATTCAAACAGACTCCAAAAGACATGAACAGACTGAAACAGATTCAAACAGACTTCGCCTGTAGACTCCAAATGAATAACTTAGTCCAGCGTCTCAAGTGTATGTGTATATGTGTATGTATGTTTCACGATTAACATATTTGTAAGTATGTATTTTGTATGCGTAAACAACTTCAGTTGAAACTGAAAGCTCCGCTCGCCGCTTCAGTATCTATATTTATTTTGTTTGCACTTTTTGTATTGGAAATACCCAAGCCAAAACAACTTCAATTTGCCTTTTGTTGTTGCTGCTGTTGTCATTGATATGCGGAACATGTTTTTGTCTGTTGGCTGTGCAAAGTTTTACGTCATTTCATGTGAACGCCGACGCAGACGCCGACGCCGATGCCGACGCCGTTTATTATAAATAAGTGTTGTGAGTGTGTAGGGTATCAATGGGTACAGTGAGGCCTATCAGAAGTCAGCAAACCTACATCTACAATTTTTGATTGAAATTCTTAGGTTTTACTTTGTTGTTGCCACTTTATAAGGAACCACTACTTTCAATGTCAAATTTTTAATTCATATTTGTATTTCACATTCATTACATTCATTGTTCATTCATTTCAATATATATTTGGAATTATTTTTATATGCATAAATTATTTGTAATCAGCATAGGCAGATGATAATTAACGAACTCGCGGACTCAGTGTCAAATGTCAATTTGATTGAAAACTATTACGGCAGAAATATATATTAATGCCAATAAGCACAAACAAATAAAATAATATAGAAAAAATATGAAAATAACAAAGAATTCGAATGTAATAAATGGAACGTGTAAAAGTAAAAGTAATTACACATTCTGAAATTTATAAAATAAATGTTTTTAATCTATAAAGCTGAACCCATTAAAAATTAAATATTGTTTTTGAGCTGATATATAATAACAAATTTAATTGTAAAAAAAATTTATATATATATGTACTTATTTGAACCTTTAGACTATATTTATATATATGTATTGTACGCACGCAAATTAATAAAACTAATCTTTTCGTTATATCATAAAATAAATAGATAATCTAAGCGAGCACAAAAGCAAATAATTTATACAATTTTTTTTTGGTATATTACAGCTTAAAAGTATTTGGCCATAAGGTAGATGATGCAGGTGTCGTAATGGCCCAGAGATTTCGATTTAGCAGCTAGTTAACTTGGTCAATGTTGAATCTTGGCTAGAGAAAAAAGAAACATTTGTTCAACAACCAATAATTGACTGACAGAGTTTTTAGTGATTTGCAGGCCAAAGAACGAGACGGTTGAGTACGGTTAACACAATTGCCAAAATGTGTTGGCAATGGCTGATGCTGCAACTGATGATGCTCATGCTGCTACTGGTCGATGGTGCCTCCAAACGTGGTATATAGATACATTCCGAGCATGCGCTTTAATCGGTAGATTAATGTGTTTTGTTATTATTGCAGTTAAGCTGTGTCTGCAGCCAATGGTCAGCGGTCGCTGTTTTGGCAATGTGGAGAGCTATGCCTATAATCCGCTCCAGAGGCGCTGCGAATCCTTCATCTATGGCGGCTGCGGCGGCAATGAGAATCGATTTAATAGCCGGGCCGAGTGCGAATACAACTGTCGTGATATTTAAGACATGATGTTGCATGTTTGATGTGACAATAAGAACTACAACTACAACTAGATTGGCTAATCTAAGTGCTTATATTCAATTAGTGGTTTGATTGATTTTGTTGGACAAATAACCGCGCAGCTTGACGTGTCGCTTATTATTGCAGATCTTCTCGCACTTCGCGAGAGTGGTAAACAATCGCTTATTGCTGCAACCCATATAGTGGCAGCGTTGCGTCTCATCATTATAGTAAATGCCCACTGTGGTTGGCACACACAGGCTGCTTGTGCTGGGTTTCACCTGGCACAGATCACCTGCAACAAGCAATTTGATTAAGCCCAATTGGAAAAAAGATGTTAAACCTGTTTAGACTCACGTGATCGCGCCACAACCATATGCCACTCCAGACACATAGCTACGAGCAGACATATCCAGATTTGTATTCTTCTACGTTGTGCATTCATTTTTTTTAATTGATACAAAACTTGGATATATATATATATATATATATGTGTGTGTGTGTTTTCAGCAGTTCGTGTCAAAATTCAGCTTTGTACTGTGAGTGGCACAGATATCATCAGTATTTTCATAGAATTGCTGTCGACTGTTTCTGCGACGAAGTTGAAGACAAATGCGCAGCACTGCCAGCTGCTTCTCGCCATTTATATGTATATGTGTGTGTGTGTGTGTGCGTGTGTGTAATTATAATTGCCAATGCTATACTATATGGTATACCGATCTGCTGTCTTCTTGTACAATTTATGAGTTTTTTAATACTCGACAAAAGTTCAGTAAACCAGACTAGAACAGTCCAAAAACATTTTCCAAATTTTTTGTTGCTCACTTGCGGATTAATATAAATATATATATATATATATATATATATAACAACGATTCCGGACATATAGATGTAGGTATCGGACAATAAATACACAACTGAATTATGTGTTGATTCGTTGAGTTTTTTCGTGACACTTTTGGTCACTGTTTAACTTTGTTACTCTGCTGTTTGAGCTGTCGCAAGCTCGACTCGAAACCTCGAACAAAAGGCAAAACACTCACACAAATTTGTAATCTATTCTGCCAATTGCCCCGCTGCTGACGCTCTCGTTGACTGATAAGAACCATAACAACGACAACGTCAACGACGACGCCGTCGACGTCGACGTCGAAAGCAGCATCAACACAAAATCTGCTTTTTGCCAGACTTAATTGTTGACAACAAGATGAGATGAGATGCTATGGGGAATGCTGCTTCGGGATTGGTATTCCAGCATAAACTGGCGTGCGCCTGTTGCAAAAGGTCGATCTTTATAGATATTCAGTCAAACAACGACATTTAAATACCCTAATTTATAAAGCGAACAACTGCATTTGTAGACTGTCGTTCAATAAGTGATCACTCAGTAAATATTTTTAAGTTTATTAGAAAATCTATTATTTTAGTATGAAAAAAATTGATTTACAAATTACTATGTATTTTTATGTCAATCACTTACAATCAGCTGAGCGATTAATTTATGCCTTATCAATCAGTCTGTAATAAACATGTTTTGAGCTGTCGTTAGCGTTTCTCAATGTTCAACTATATATATATATATATATTTATTAATTAGGCTGTGACTGTAAAACATGCCACACACACGCAGTCAAACATTCTTCGCCACAGATGTCCATTTAGAAATCAACTATTAAGTCACAATTCAGAGCGGTGATTAACTCGATTTTTTTTTATTTTTTTTTTTATAAAAAGTAGACAGATCGTCTCATTTATGCCTATAATAATCATGATTGCGACGCAGACCCCGCACACAGGTGTCCACACAGTCCTGCCGGCTGCCAAAGCTCTGGCCGGGCGTCACTTTGCAGGCACTTATGGAGTACCTAACGCAATCAAGAGCGGCCGGATCGTAGAAGAAGCCCTCGATTTCGATGGTGCAGATGCCAACAGAGACAGGCCTGGGTTTCAGGCAGATATCTATTGAAAGAGCATACAATAATTAGTGGTGACGACAGCAATTCCACCTCTCGACTCACGTGGTATGCCGGGCACATAGCGTGTCTCAATGCTGATGCAGCCGAGCAGCAGCAACAACAACCAAAACATTGGCTTTAACGGTGACATCTGGCCTCGTAGTTTTTGATAGTACTATACTTGCGTCCAACACCACCCGCAGGCAACTGAGTGAGAGTGAGTGAGACCAGAGCAACGTCAATGTCGGCAGCGACAATAACTTATACAGAGACACACACAATCGGAGCCAAACGGATCCACACACCCGCACAGCAACACACACAGATACCTAACTTGCTTGCTGATAGCCAAACGGATGCGATAAGCAGTTCCATACGTCAGCTTAGCGAGAAAAGAGGCCGCCGCTGAGCTCGGTTTGGCCTACAATGAGTGCCACAGATCTCACAGCGCCCGAGCGGAACGAAAGCGATAGCAAATTAATCCGAACAAAGTTCTCCCAATGCGACATATTTTATGGGAACCTTTAATAGTTTAATGTGGTTAGTTGAAACACTTGATTTCATTTAAAAAAATTCAAGGTTAATTATCAAAAAATTAAAAAATATTCATTATGAGATAAGAAATGTATTGGTGATTTCATATGTAAAGACCACTTAAGTTAGTTACATTTCTGATCTTAAGATATAACCCGATTTAATTGTCATATTATTATAATCAAATTGAAATCATTAAAGGATGCGTTAATTTACGGCATATAAGGAGCACAGATGCCCAAGATAATAAAAGTATTTTCGCGATTCATTTCCATTTGCCCTGCTTGTAAAACTGTTTGTGTTTTAGTTTATAAATGCTTAAAGTAATGAGAAAAAAAGTCAAAGTTAAACCAGCTAATTTAACAGATTAATCCTCAAATTTGCTCTTAAATTTCGGATTATAATAAGTTCTCTGTTAAACATTATGATTTAATTAAGTGTACCTCCTGCTCTCAGGACATTCTCAGTTTCAATGAAACATTCTTTGTTTCGACATATTTTGTGCAATTTTTTTAATTTCTTAGTTTGTAATAAATATATATGTAATAATAGCATTAAATAGTAAAGACTTTTATTTTAGAGTAGTTCATTTAGATGTACGTCCTTGCGGACTGCATTGTTGAAGCCTTCCTTATAGCGATACCAGATTGGACTCTTGACAATGGCATCTGTTTTCACTAAAAGTATACATTTGGAATTATATTCAAATACTAATTTGTAATATTAATTATTAATGTCTCGTCTTACCCTCTTCCGTAGCAGTTGCTGCTGTTGTCTTATGAGTAACGCGACCAAAGAAATCCTTGGTAAGCTAACAAACAAAATTAAATTAAGTAATTCGTTAATTGAGAGGCAGTAAATAAAAAACAATAATAAAAAAAACATAATATATAATAATAAAAAAATACATTTCTAAACATTTGCACATAATAATAAAAATGCTTTAACTAAAGTGTGGGAACTGCGAATAAAAGGCAAACAACCCCTAAATAAATGTTCAACCACAACGAAAAAACACATTTCCGTCGCTGAAGTTGTTCGCCAGTCGCTTTCGTTTAGGATTGGCAATAAATGTTCGTTTGCCATGATCCCACATTACGACTCTAAAGACAATGGGCACCGAATCCCCTTATGGGTTATTAGCTCTTTCAGGATTTGCGCTACTGAAGCAAGCAAGACGCAGAAAAAAGACCAACTAAAGTTCAAAGCCTGGTCGCCGGGTGGTTCTGGCAATTCTGACAAAGCACAATAAGCTCAAATAAGCTGCACCACAAATTTGCAACAAAATTGCTGCTAAGTAAATGCAAGACATGCAAATTGATAGAAATATGGAAAAGGCACGCATCTCACTTGCTGTTTGGGTCCACTGCGCGCACAGAAGTCCGTTATTTGTTTTGGCTTTAATGTTTGCAAATGATTCGGCAGACGAGGAGCTGCCTCTGGTTTCTTCGCTGGGACAGTCTTTTGAGCTGTTGTGCTCTTTGTAGCATCCCCTTTGGGTGCGGCGCGGCGTATGCGCTCCAGATCCACCTCACGTGCTATCAGCTGGCGACTGAAATAGGGCAGGGTGAGACCAGCAAAACCTGTTAAGTATACATATAAATATATAGAAATTATGAACTGTTAAGCTTTAGAGTCGAGCATTGACGTCACCTGGGAATCCACAGAGCGTATCCAAGTCTGGTTCGGTTTGGAAAACATAATGACCCTCAGCCGATTTGACCTGCACAAACGTCAAGCCCAGATCAACCATCACTTGAATAGTATGACGCAGATCATATTGCTCTCTAAATGAGCAGATATTTGCAATTAGTTTAAGCACCAATTGACGGATTTGGTTCACTCACTTTTGTGATAGAAGTTGAATAGCCACCGAGCGCAATTGTGGGGAGAGAATACGTTTGAGCAGCGGCACTGTGTCCAGCAGCAGGATGGTGCCTTGACCGACACCCTGTGCCGATGTGGTGACACCCTTGCGCAGTGACTGAAAGATGTTCATCTGGTTCGTGGACTTCTGATTGAACTGGATAAATATAGAAAGAGAGTATGAGTAAAGGAGTTGGCGTATAGTGTAAACAGTGAGAAATCTATGCAGAACTCTTATTAATCTTGTGATTGCATTTGAGGCACATAATGCACAAGAAATTACATGGCTTGATTGTGTTGATTATGCACTTTTCTTTTGCCCCTTGCTGGGGGACTGCTGGGCCTGTTTGCGCTGGCTAATGAGGATTGCATAATACATGAGTTATGCTCAAAAGAATCCACTGCTTTCACATGCTAAATGAAAAGAAATGATGCGACCCGGGGCACTCGTTGTCGTCCTCGTCGTTTGCTTACCTCAAAGCCACGCGTGGGAAATGCAATTTTCGGCCAGGCCAATGTGGCAAAGAGCAAATGCCAGACCACAAAGCCGTACTGCAAATATGGATAGATGCTATAGTTCTGCTGTCGCCCGATTTGATGCTGCAACGTGTCCGAGAAACAGAACCATTGCATCGCCTCACAAATGCCCGTAAAATTTGGATCTGGCATCTTTTGCTGCAAATAATTCTCGTAGACGCCTTGCGTGAGTCTAAAATATGAAAATAATCAATAAAATTTGAATGTTTCCTGGTTAAAGTGTTTTTAGACATACCGCTCGTAATCACCGCTGGAATGCACCACATCGAGCACATTGCGCACTCGTGTCCCCACAGACATGTTCGTCATGGTCACCTGGACAGGCTCCTCGCTATTGCTTTGCTGCAGCTGCCTCTTTGGACGTTTTATCTGTATTAGAAAAGTGAATCATTTGATTTTTTAAGATTTACTTTTGCAATATTTTATTTAAATCTACTTTAGAAACTCACTCTGAAAACAGCGCCCCAAACATCAAACAGACCTTGATGACGATCCTTCTGACCCAGATTATTGTTCAGCACATCCCGCAGCGTTAGACTCTGTTTCTGAACGCTGTAAAAAAAAAAGAAAGAAAAGTAAATTAGAGTAAAACAATGAATTAAATGATTGGAGTTACCTGAAAAACTGCATGGAAGAGATGCAGCTGCGGACATCGTTGCCCGACTTCTCGGCCAGAGCAATAAGTGAGCCAAAGTCCGTTTTCAAATGCTCCTTGTGGGAAATTTGTAAAAGCCTAAACATAAAATTAATTCCAATTAGCTGTAAATCAAAATGAATATTAAAAGATTACCGCTCGGCCAGACGCGCTGCATCAATAGGCGGAAAGCTGACAACAAAGGCAATTTGGCGCAGGGCTCGCAGGGCGGGATCATAAATATCATTGCATATGCAGATAATTGGACGCCGCAGCACATTATGCTGCGCCTTGGCACCCTTGGACTTAACCTTGCTATAGATGCCATCGCTAACAAATTTCACCAGATACTCGATCGATTGACGCGGTGCGCCATCAATTTCATCTGCAAAGCAATGGCACGGATTACAAATCTGAAGAATATTCATAACAATTCTATTTGCATACCCAGCACGATGCAATTTGGTCGCTTATCCTGATTCAACACCGATGACATTTGTGTGCCGTTCTCCAGGGCCAGTTTAAAAGCCTCTGGACTGCGATCATCGGAGGCATTGATCTCCCTCACATTGTATCCAGCATGCTGGGCAATTGTGTGCGCTAGCGTCGTCTTGCCCAAGCCAGGTGGTCCGCAGAGCAGCGCCACTTTTTGCATAGGTCTGCCCAGTTCATCCACATTGGTGTTGAGTGCCTGACGCGCCTTCCTCTGTCGCCAGCCGCCGTTCGATTCAAATTTTCCAGTGCGCTTATTAAAGCTGTTAAGCTGCTGTCCAACTGCTACTCCCGTATTTGTTGCCTGTTGGTCCTGCTTGCTGTGGAATGCCTTGCCAAAGACCACTTTGTCCCACATCTTAAGCCAGAATAGCAGACTACGATTCGTCATCTCATCCGAAAGTAAGTCAATATATTTGCGCGGCTTGTACTTGTCAACCCAAAGGCGTCCCATTTCTGGACTGGGTGGGTCAGGTGCAGCGCTGACAGGCTGAGTGGCTGACGTCAAGCGCCGCAGCACCTAGAAGAGAATGGAATATATAGCTTAATGTAAGCTTTGCTACGATTATATTTACTCTGAACTCACCAGCTCATTGGCATCCTGCCACACTTGCTGCTTGGCTTCGCCTAGCAGGCTGCCGCCCTCATTGCCTCGCACACTGAGCAACTCCAACTGACGACTCTCGTAATCTTCCGAGTGGTAGCGAACGTAGAGGCGCTCGAGATCGCTGCGCTGCAGCGCCAGAAATGGCCACGACGGTATTTGATACGATAGATTCTTCATCTTGAAATCGTGAAGCGCACGCAGTCTGGAGACTTCATCATGACGCACTGTTTTTGCGTTTTCGCGCAATTTGCGTCTCAGTTCGAGAATACGTTCGATGGCTTCGTTATCGCGCTGTTCCTCAGTGCGTGCCTTTTTCAGTAGGGGATCTTCGTAGCTCTCATGATAGAGATCGTCAATGTCACCAAATAGATCGCGTTCCAGTCGCCTCTTGTTGTTGCCACGCATACCCAATTCTTGCAGCTGCTCGGCGGCGGAATTTGGAAGAGGTGGAGCCGTGTCCATTGCTGTCTCCTTTATGGAAGGCATGCGCTGCAGGGGAGTGGAGCATCCACGACCCACTGCTGTTCCACGGGGTGTACCAAAAAGTCGTCGATTGACTGGTCCTCCTCCACCATCATCTTTTTGACTAGCGCCAAATGTGATCTGTGACAGTTGCGGCGAACTCAGCGTAGAGTTGCCAAGGCGAGACACATCTTGGATGAAATCCGCGGCAACAGTCCCCTTTGCAGTTCCTCCTTGTTGTTGTTCGCGTGCTACTGCTGCTTGCCGCGATGTGCTGGGTCCATCGATCACATTGTCGTACTCCTGCGGCATATCCTCGAGCAGCTCCAGTTCATCCTGGTACTGGAGTTCAAACTCTTCATTCTCATCAGGATATTGATCCATTTTTTGAGAGCAACAAATTGCAACACGCAATTTATAAACAATAAACAAGTGCCCAAGGTTCCCGCCAAAATAAAATCAAGGCTGTCGAAAGCTGGTTGCTTTGCACAACGCTCGCTGCGGAGTGGCAACTCTGCTCAAAATGGCAGACACAGAGACCAGAAGCGTAAAAGGTGGTGAACATCTTGGTTAATGATAAATTGTGACGTAGACAAAGTAAACATTAAAGATAACCTGTACTGTTTGTTGCTAAAAAAATTGCTTCAGACATGATAAGTCTGCTTAAAGGCTATTGGGATTATTACTATTATTATCATTAAAATAATATAAAGGGTTAAGAACATAAGAACATAAGAACATACTATGCATTGTAGTGGCAGTATAACCTTCATATTATTAGCTATGCATGGCGAGTTGGTTTTTTTTTTCATGCACACTCTCAGTCGATCTCCAGCGCTAACATCTCTAATTCGCAATAAACTTGTTAAATACAGAACTAATTACGTGCAAATAAGTATAAAACACATGTCAAAGTAAAAGGACATTCGCACATATTATACACATATAAACAAACAGCTGCTCATTGACAGCAGCCCAGCAAACCAAACCAAAACCATAATATCAACAAGAAAACTTCAGTTCGTCATCGCATCAACTGCTGAGGAAACATCTTCTTCTTCTCATCTCCACTAATCGTTTGAGCCTTTGTGTTTGGTTTGGTTTTCTTTGCACTTCTTTCGAGTGAAAATGTGCTTGGAACTCTGACGACGTTAAAAACAGGCAGCAAGAACTTTGCCCTGTCCTTGCCCCACCCAAATAAAAAATTTACTGTGCGGTGAAAGTTTTGTTTTTCGTGTTTTCGTCGACTTCAGATCTCAATTGAAAATGGAACGTTGGCTTCCAGAATTCGACGGCGAGGAGGATGCCATGGCTGCGCCCTTGGTCAGTCCAGTTGCTGCTGCGAACGCGACGAAAAGGATTTACGGCGACATTAGCGCCAATCGCTTGTGGACATTTCGGGTGCTGATGAACGAAGATCTGACTGGTGGCGAACAGCTGGCAATTGTCGGCAGCTGCGAGGCGCTTGGCAGCTGGCAGCACAGCGGAGCAGCGCTTATGAGTCGCGAGGAAGAGCAAGAAGAAGATGATGCGGATGGTGAGGGTGCTCACATTTGGACTGCTCAGGTATATATACCAATGCACTGTGCGACTGAGTATCGCTATATGGTTTGTGCTGTGGATACCGTCACGGAGCAGCTGCTAGTGCGTCGCTGGGAGGTGCAACTGCAACCCAGAAGCATTGCCGAGCTAGATGAGCAGCCCGTGCACTGCCAAGACACATTCGGTTGTGTGCAGGGCAAGAGAAAAGTCGATCGTGGCTGGTTGACTAAAGAAGCGCTGGTGCAGCTAAAGTTCTTTTATGCCCCATTTACCTGGAAGCAGCGCATGAAGCGACGTTTGGTGCACGTCAAGGTGACGCCGATGAATCTACGTATACCCAGCGCCAGCTGTGCCGATCTTGGGCCCGTTTCAACGCTTGAGGATTCCCTTTCGAATGACACTCATGACACTCGTGAGAATGGTGCAGATACTGCCTTTGGTTTTAATGAGGTGGTCACCCTAAGCGCTGAGGAGTGTGAGGTGCGCGCCCAGGAACAGTTTGGCTCCGCGTGCGGCTCCAGCGATTTGGTCATCTTTCATTTGACCGTTGGCGATCTAGATAATACGGCTTATCTAGTGGATCTGTACAGCTATAGTTCGCGGGTTGCCGTGGAAGATGGACCACCGTTGCATTTGGGCTATCATTATGTGCTGCCCAACCTGTTTAAGCGCTCCGAGGGCAATCTCGAGCTACCAATTACCTGCGCCAAGGGTCATCGACCTTTGGGCATGATGCGAATGGGTTATCTAATAGTTAGACCCTCAACCCACAGCGCCCACATGGATATGCGTGTGAGCTATGCGCGCTATTGGAATAACAAGTGGACCGGCCTCGATGTTGGACATCGCGGTTCAGGCACCAGCTTTAAGGTATGTTTGATATAAATATTACTATAAAAAATATGTATTTTGTTTGTAAATCTTTAACATCGATCATATTTTTATCGACTCTTCCAAAAATATCAATATTATAGATATTCATATGAAGAATACTTTTTTATAGTCCGTTTGTGTCACTCTTCTGATGAAATACATAATATACATACATATATGTACAATATGATGAACCTAAGGTATTTTTGAACAGATTATTCCATTGAGGTTTCGCAGTTTTGAGAGTAAAGTTCAGAAGAATTGGCATGCTTAGGCAGAATTCAAGAAATAAGTCATATAAATGGCTTAATCTATAGCCAATAAGTCATTTGTATTTTCTGAATTATATTTTCGGAACACAATTGAGTTTTTAATTCAAAATTTACAATATTCATATTTTTGTGGAATTGGTTTTTTTGTATATATATTAAGTCAACATAATGTTAATTAGTTTTATAAAAAATCTATATGTAGTTGTTGTTTACTTGACTGTTTTTCATATTTATATATATATAGTAAGAGAGAGTTATAGAGTCTAATTGTATGTTATTTTAGTGTTAATTAAGCCATATATAGATTAAATTAAAAATTTAAATATTTTTGCCATCTGCACCTATATCAAAGGATTTGAGTCCGTAATCTGGTCGGAATTGGTATCTTCTCATTTAACAATCAAAATTCGTAACCAAAATCAATAGCTTGCAAATGGTAATTGGTTTGTGTGTTTATTTTAGGAAACGACTCTAAAATTTAATTTAAATTGTATCTACAGCAATAAAATGCTTGAAGTCATTATAAAAATTAAACTACTTCAAGGCCAAGGATACAGTCATCAGGGAGAACACAATCACCTCGTTAAAGAATGCTGCCGAGCATGGCGCCGACATGGTAGAATTTGATGTGCAACTAAGCAAGGATCTTGTGCCGGTTGTCTATCATGATTTCATGATCTATGTGTCGCTGAAGAGCAAGTGCAGCATGCAGGAGCACGACTTTCTGTCGCTGCCCATGCGTGAACTGACGCTGGAGCAGCTAAGGAAACTCAAGGTCTATCATACAGCCGAGGGACTGTCGCGTGAAACGCGCTCCTTTCACAACGATGATATGCTCGAGCATCAGCCATTTCCACAACTTGCCGATGTGCTGGATGCCCTCGATGTGCATATTGGTTTCAACATCGAGATCAAATGGTCGCAGAGGCTGCAGGATGGACGCATGGAGGAGGAGTGTGAGCATGTGGTCGATCGCAATCTTTACATCGATTGCATTCTGGATGTGGTGCTGCGCAAGGCGGGCAATCGTCGCATTGTGTTCAGCTGCTTCGATCCAGACATATGCACCATGCTGCGCTACAAGCAGAATCGTTATCCTGTCATGTTCTTGACAATCGGTCGGAGTACGAAATACACTCAGTATATGGATCCGCGTGGCAACTCAATGGAGACGGCCGTGTGGCATGCGGTGGCCATGCAGCTACTTGGAATTGTGGCAAACACGGAGGACTTGTTGCGTGATCCCAGCCAGGTAAACTGAAGCCGCATTCGGCATTGTTGGGACTTTCACCTAAAACGGACGTTCTAGGTTAATCTGGCCAAGGAGCTTGGTCTCGTGCTTTTCTGCTGGGGCGATGACAATAACTCAAAAGATACCATCAAGCTGCTTAAGGAATTGGGTCTGCACGCCATCATCTATGACAAAATGGATATGCTGACCAGCAAGGAGGTTAAAGTGAGTATCTACAACACGTATTGATTTATTTCTGTATGCTAATTTCTGTTATCTCTTTCAGCAAAGCGTTTTCCTTCTCCAGGCCAAGGACAGTCAAAAGGAAATGCTAACTCTGCAGGCTCTCGAAACGGGGCACGTTTGGCACACAAACCCTTCGGGCAACGAGGAGCAGCAGGCCTGAACTCTGCATAAGTTCAGTGTCATGCGACTATACACAAACAAGCTGCATCATATTTATTCATTTGAGAGATGTTTAAAGCTCTCTAACAATACACATTCATGCATTTTCTCACTTAGTAAAATTGATTTGTATTTTATAGTTACCAGCTTAAAATATGTAATTGTTAATAGCTTTTTATTTCTTTCATATTTCGTCAGTTTCTATATTGGGCATAATTATTAATGCTAAACTGCGATTTGTACTTTCATTATTTCATTTTATACTATTTACGCAACTGAATAAAAAATATTTT
The DNA here is from genome assembly GCA_035042345.1 of Drosophila fungiperda. Classification (NCBI taxonomy): domain Eukaryota; kingdom Metazoa; phylum Arthropoda; class Insecta; order Diptera; family Drosophilidae; genus Drosophila; species Drosophila fungiperda. The sequence continues at coordinate 12,332,415 of JAWNLM010000145.1, forward strand.
TAAATACAATAAAGTCAAATCAAACAATCTATAATAAATTTAAGTAAATACATTTTATTTTTCAAAACAAATTTATTAACTCTGAATACTCTTAAGATAAAAGTGCTTTTCACAGATCGTACCAGGAATCCCAATTCTTACACCATAAACCATTAAGAATCAATTAAAAATGTATAGTTGCTAAATAAATATTGTCAAATAAAAATGTAATATAAAAATTTGTTTGAATCTTTTATAAATAAGAAAAGGTTGTTCAGCATTTCTGCTGGTAAGCTGGCAAGAGTTTTCCACATCCATAGTTCTCTTAAAACTGAACCGATCAAAAAGCAATGTTTTTATTTATGACTTGATCTGTAAAATAAAATTACATTTAAAATTGCAAACACAACATTCTCTCTTTTTATTCACGTATACGCAGTTAACTTCCCAACTCTAGCCAGTATTTTTCCTCAATCAAATTACAAAATTTTGCTATAATCATTACAAAAAAAAAAAAAGGGAATGGAAAAACGCTTTATAATATTTGAGAAATTTATAAATTTATTTTTCCAAAAAACGTATACGCAGCGTTGCATTTGCCGCCAAATGCCAAACACCAGGTCGAATGTCAGCGCAAAAGAGAAATGAGCAAGCAGCGCAGGGCGCATGCACCACAGCAGAGCCAACAAAGAGCAACAAGAGCAGGGAGAAAGGGAACATGAAAATTCCATCAGATTTGTGTGTTCGGATTCAGTTTGTTGAATCGCATCGGACCGCTCGGAACGCGCAGTACCCCCAAAAAAAAAGTCTTGAGACGAGCACGAAACGTGAAGCAGCGTCGAGACGGGGCACGTTAAACGGCACAAAAGTGTAGTGTAGTTCTAGGCTTTAAGTTATTTTTTCCCCTTTTTTTGTTTTTGTTTTTCTGTTGCAATCCTTTTGGTTGGTCACAAACACACGGACAGACACCAAACAGACACAAAAGCAACAAAAAAAAAAACACACAACATCAACGGCGAAAACTATTCTGCGATTTTGTTTATTTGCATCGCGCACAAAATCCGAAAACCCAGCAAATAGGTGAGAAGCGGCCACTGAAAATGGAAAATGCGAGCGAGTGTGTGTGTGTGTGTGGGGGTTTGTGTGTGTGTGTGTATGAGTGAGTGTCTTCGTGCGTGTCTCTTATGTATGTACACACTTGCAGCAAGTGGAAAATGTGCTAAGTTTGATCTATGACAAGGCGGGCATTATAAGTCAGTTAATTTTAAAGTCAACGACCAACAAAACAATAAGGAAGTTTTTCATGCTACACCAAACGGAAAAATCGATGCGTGCGCCTGTTTTCACACACACACACACACACAGCTTAACTCCTTGCATGGGTGTGTGTGTGTGTGCGTATGTGTGTCATGTACACTCTAAGTTAACAGAAGGCAGCAACGACTTCATACCACAACAAAAAAGAGAGTAGAACACAAAATAATGAAAAAAAAAAACCAGAAAGAAAATAACACAAGCAGCATTTAGAGGCAGTGCGGCACTTACAACACGCTACTTACTACTATTTGCAACACGAGTGACCCCGATTGCCCCCCTGCATGCTACTGTGTGTGTGCGACTGTGCTGCCAACAGGATGTGTCTGTATGTATATTTGTAGTGGGTGTATTAGTGCGCTAGGAAATTTCGGTTGAAAAAGGCAAACAAGCGCCACAGAAAAACAGAAAACTCATTTTAAATATATATATATATATATGTGTGTACGTGTATGTGTGTGTGTGTGTGTACGTGTTGAAGCTTTTTTGAAGTTCTCCAATGCTCATTAAAAGTAAATAAATTATGGGTCCTGGGGCTCGCAGCAAACGTTGCTTACATTAATCCGCTTTTTTAATGGCTGGAGGAGTAGTCAACTGGGATACTTATAAATAATATAATCTTATGAGCTGCCTAACGGCATTGCCCGCATTGCTGTCTCTTTGCTGATACGGGAGTGAGTGTCAACATGATTACGATTAGCTCTAATTGTAAAGTCCTGCAACCACAGCTCGACCCCAGAAACCCCAAAACTAAAAATGCCATGCTTAGCGTATTTGGGCTATTTGTCTATTTATTTTTTTTTTGTGCTGCCTACGGCGTACGGTGTTTTGATTGTTTGTTTTGTTTATAAAGCTCAAGATTTTCATGAGGCCTGTCCGTCCCTCCGTCCGTCCGTTCGTCCGTCCGTCCGTCTGTGTGTCTGCAAATAAACAATGAACATTGAAAATCGACAGTCGACAGTCGAAAGCCGACCGTCGACTATCGACAGACACAAAGAGCCAGGCAGCTCCAAAAGACTGGCAGACAGTTTTGTTCTGTTCTGACCGACCGCATGTGGGTGTAATATAGAAATTTTTTTTTTTTTGGTTGAGTGTATTCTATTGTATTCAAATGAGTGCGTGTGCGCCTCTTTGTGTGTGTGTGTGCGTGTAAACAATGCAGCGCTAAAACTAAATATTGTTTAAGAACAAATATTTAACTTTGCGCAAATCACGAAACGGCGATTTTTTCGCGGCTGCTTTGCAGTTCCGAAGGCAAAATAATGACGCTATCGATGATATTCTTCCTCTATTTATAACTCAAGACTCCCTACGATTACCAACAATTAAATTTAGTCATAAAAAAAGCAAAAACATTTCGTGGTATGCTGTTCACGAGCTGCTAATGGGTCAATTTCAATTGAAACAAATATTATTCCAAGAAGTACTTGGTACGAGTGAGTGGTTTTTACTATTTGTTTGGCTTCCACTGGCTGTATGTATATCGTGAAAACTTTTCAAACGGATTAGTAAGATTCTAAATCGAATTGTCGGGATATAGGAAGCATCAATAAGTTTTGGATTTCCTTTGAATTCGCATCGAGTTGAATCAGTACGTGACTTTTGCATTGATATATATATACACATTTATCGCTCTCATGTGTACCCTGGATCAGATAGATAGGTGTACTCATAACAAATCGTTCAATAAACCATTTGTTGTTCGTTAATTAATTGCGGATGTGTGAAAGTGTGAGATTCATTTGTGGTGATATAAAATATGAATATGCTAATGAATTGTTTACTCTATTTTTGGTTCAAGACACACTTTTCCATAATTTTTTTTTTTATAAATCCAAGGCTATGCATTTGAATTAATATGTTTATACTTTTTGAGGGTAATCTGATGATGGAATATGTATAAACAAATGCATATTCATAAATAGTCTACAATAATAATCAATTAAATAAATGATTTCCCATCAATATGTTAAGAATTTTTCAAATTCTTCTAGCGCAATGTTGTCCAATCTGACCCCAACCTAGTGAGTACCTCAATGCCGCACGAAAGCAACCAAAATGCTTATCATCTAGATTAAATTTTAAAGTGGATACGCGCCTGGCACGTCCAACAGACACAGTGATTGGCAGTGAGGGTGGTGACATCAGTAGGCGTGACCAGCAATTGGCTGCCCCGGCTCCGGAGAGTGCTTGTGTGTGTGTGCCTTTGAGCGGGACACGCAACAGTGACAAAACTCAACTCGTGGGCAAGGAATACACTGAACAAAATATTCAGGTTTGCGGCTAACACAAATCACACGTAAAAAACTTAGCCCACAAACAGAACAAAACACAAATGAAGATATATATTTCTATATGCAAACAAAAAAATATATATATACACAAATCCACAAATCGTAGATAGAGCTAATGAAATAATCAACTTGCACACTTCATTTTTACTGTGATCATGACATATATACCTAAGAATATGCATCATTATGCGCATGCAGCCATGAATCTGATCAACATGGACTCTGAGAACCGTGTCGTGCTCAACGTGGGCGGCATTAGGCATGAGACATATAAGGCTACACTGAAAAAAATACCAGCCACGCGTCTCTCGCGTCTAACCGAAGCGCTTGCCAACTATGATCCAATACTGAACGAGTACTTCTTCGATCGGCATCCGGGCGTATTCGCACAAGTGCTCAATTATTACAGGTAATATAAATATTATATATATATATATAAAATATATCTCAACTTATCCGTAAATATATATATTCTTTATAGAACTGGCAAGCTGCACTATCCCACAGATGTGTGCGGTCCGCTGTTCGAGGAGGAATTGGAATTTTGGGGCCTTGACTCCAATCAGGTGGAGCCCTGCTGCTGGATGACCTACACACAAGTAAGAGCTTAAGATTAAGATATATTCCCATTTATCATACTAATTTTATTTTGCCTTGCAGCATCGAGACACACAGGAAACCCTTGCCGTACTTGATCGTTTGGATCTGGATACGGAAAAACCGTCCGAAGAGGAATTGGCGCGCAAATTTGGATTTGAAGAGGATTATTATAAGGGCACCATATCTTGGTGGCAGGAAATGAAACCACGCATTTGGTCGTTATTCGATGAACCCTACAGTTCTAATGCCGCCAAGGTGAGTTCTGCTCTGTTTTGATCTTCAGTCGGATCTGTACTAAAGTCTTGATATTGCTTTGCAGACCATTGGCGTCGTTTCTGTATTCTTCATATGCATTTCGATATTGTCCTTCTGCCTGAAAACCCATCCGGACATGCGTGTGCCCATCGTGCACAATGTGACCGTGAAAACGGCCAACGGCAGCGCCGCCTGGTTCTTGGACAAATCAATGACCAATGCACACATTGCCTTCTTCTACATAGAATGCGTTTGCAATGCCTGGTTTACATTTGAGATATTGGTGAGTTACCAAGATCAACTCAATAAAGAGGAAATCTGAATATCTAGTAGACAAACTGAATCTGTTCCTCTCAATTCTCCTTGCAGGTGCGCTTTATCTCATCGCCGAATAAGTGTGAATTCTTAAAGTCATCGGTTAACATCATAGATTATATAGCGACGCTTAGTTTTTATATTGATCTAGTGCTTCAGCGATTTGCATCGCATCTGGAGAATGCGGATATACTCGAGTTCTTCTCGATCATACGCATTATGCGACTCTTCAAGCTGACGCGCCACTCGTCCGGTTTGAAGATACTCATCCAAACGTTCCGGGCATCGGCGAAGGAGCTGACGCTGCTGGTATTCTTCCTTGTGCTGGGCATTGTGATCTTTGCCAGCCTCGTCTACTATGCCGAGCGCATCCAGCCTAATCCACACAATGACTTCAACAGCATACCGTTGGGCCTGTGGTGGGCTCTGGTCACCATGACCACGGTCGGCTACGGCGATATGGCGCCCAAGACCTACATTGGCATGTTCGTGGGCGCCTTGTGTGCCCTTGCCGGTGTCCTAACCATTGCACTGCCAGTGCCCGTCATAGTCAGTAACTTTGCCATGTACTATTCGCATACACAGGCGCGAGCCAAACTGCCAAAGAAGCGTCGACGAGTGCTTCCCGTGGAACAGCCGCGACAGGCGCGTCTGCCAGGTGAGCGTAAGTATCACATCGAATAACAAATATATTACACTCAGAGAAAAACAGTGCTTTAAAGTTTAAGTACAATCGTCAAAGAATTGTTAAAATTTCCTTTACAATCGATTTACATTTGTAAAAGTGTAAAATATTCTTGATCTGAGTTTGAAATTATTATTATATTTATATATATTTTATATATATGTTGATATTAGTATTAATTTGGAAGCTTTAGTCTGTAAGGAAGAGTATTCAAAGAACATTAAATCCAGATTTAACAGGTATTACAGTTACGTCAAACAATTTATATCTTAATAGGTCCGAATTTAATTGGCGAAACTTACATTTTACAATACAGTTAATTTTGTTAGAATAACTTTTAAGTGAAGAAAGTTTTTTAGACTATAACCGATCATTTGTCCTATTAATATAGTATCCGATATGTGATCCGGTCAGATTCATCATATGTAATGCAGGTAACATAATTCAAAAATTGCCAAGTTTCATCAGGTTAGTTTCAAGATTGAGAGACTAGTTTTTACAGAAACTGATGGACAGATTTACATGACTATATCGATTTGGCTTGTAAGGTAGATTAATATAATATATATACCTCATAGATCCGAACACGTCTTCTCAAAGTAGATTGGTATTTATTTTGAGCTAATCTAAAATTTCTTATTCTTTTTGTAGGCGCTCCCGGCGGCGTCAGTGGCTGTGGTACTCCAGGCTCTGGTCCGCATTCGGGTCCGATGGGATCGGGTGGTACCGGACCGCGCCGCATGAACAATAAAACCAAGGATCTGGTTAGTCCCAAGTCAGGTGAGTTTGTGGTTGCGCCGTTAACCCTACAAAAAGATAAGAAAAATACAAAATGCATATCAGCTGCACCAATTTACACCAGCTTTCAACTGAGCTGCGCTTCAACACCCGGTAATAACCGGTACACCTAACGTACGCCTTTCTATGTAGAACCAAAAATTAAAAAAAAAAAAAAACAGTTCTTAAGTAACCCATTTTTTGCCAAGCCGAGCGGCAAAGAGTTCCTTACCAACACGACAAAGCTCACAGCTTGCACAGCTGCACTAAAGTTCCAAAGTACCCAAAGTATCCAAGTTCTTTGGGTTTCACATTAGCAGTTGTTGTGCTGTCGCCTCCCCTCACTCTCGTTCTCTCTCTCTCTCTCTCTCTTTAAATACCAAGCGTACTAGGCGTTATTTATTCGAAGTAATGTTCCAAAATTCTGCAAGCAGCTTGCGCAAAAAAGCTAATTTTCGATTCAAATATTGACTAATTATCCGAATATTATAATTATTCTGTTTATTTTTTTTTTAAATACATATGTGTATGCATATCGAAACTGAACGTGTATATATGTACTCTATGTAATTACAATGTGAATGCATATATCCAAAACATGATTTTTTTTAAATCTTATCATCGAAAGCTCATTTTTGGATTCATCTCAAAGCTTAGCTTTTGTTTAATGCTGCTCATAAGCTCGGCGAGCTTTTCGATCATTTTGTATTGTTGATTAAAGATGGTTGAATAAAGCTGAATATAGTAGATCAATTCCAATTCTTTGGACGATACATCTCTAGACCTTTAATCAATAATAATTCCATCATTCATTTCCATTCATAGCTTTTTACCAAACGCTTTTATTTGAAATTACTTGAAAATACTTTCAAAATAATTTTGTACAATATATTAAAGTCCTTGCGCCCAAAAGGGATTATTTAATTTTAAGCATACATAAAAATAAATACCTTAAATCCATTTCGAACTCTTCTTTTAAACATTTATAATTTTGTTTGATAAACCCCAATCAAAATCCGCAAATCTTATGTAAATACTTAGATGAATATACAACAATGATTGGCAAACCAAGAGATGGCAAAAAGAGCAGGCTGCTCTAAGCCACAATAATAAAGAAAGAACCAAAACAACAACAAGAACTCTGAACCCAGAAATTTGCCAAATGCAAAGAGCAATTTTATCGACATATCCAAGGAACAAATTTAGAATGGAGACAAAACAACTTTCGAACTGGAAGCATTATTATTTAAAGTGAATTCAACCAAAACTACAAAGATCTACTGTTAAAAACAAAATCACAAATCGCACAAATCTATATAGAAATATATGCTAAAAAGGAGCCGCTGGATTGAGATCCTTATCGTGGTACGTTGGTCTTCATGGATTATGATATGACACATAAAAAACACGTGCGGCATCTGCTACTACTACCAACACTTTCTACTGCTACTACTATAACTACTCCAAACTTGCTATATAATCGTATATATATACACCATATATGTGAAACGTATATAAAACAACAATATGTAATTTTCTACGTGTTTTCTTCTACTCTCTACTATATATTTATGTATAAGAATATAAAATAATATTGATATATTGATATTGCGCATCGTATTCGTGTTGTTCTTCAGTTCTGGCTCGTTCGTTCGTTCGTTTCAAAATTATCTACTCTTTATACCTACACACATATATATAATTCTATATATATATATATATATATCTATCTACTCTACAAGTATCCCTAAATCTTTCTCTCTCTATATCTCTCTCTCTCTCTCTTGATGTATATTTTTATGTGTGTCTGCGTGTGCGTATTTTATATATAAATATATATTACTGAATATTTCATTGTTATTTGAAGTGCTCAGCAAGAGTTCAATATACAATTTATAGTTACGTCTATGTATTGAATTTGTTATAGTCTTAGTATGACCAACATATTTGTATTATCTCGAACTTTTTTCAGATATGGCGTTCACTTTCGACTAAAAAGCTAAACAAAAAAAGACCACTTCATATTTTGTAATTTGTATTCCAAAAGTACCAAAACTGAAATAACAGTTCAAAAGCAAGCGTCAAAAAAGACAAGAAAAAACGAAAAAAAAAATCAAAAACCTGAAAATCAAAACAATTAACAAAACAATCAATCAAAAACATACATAATACAATCGAAATCGAAATCGTAATCGTAATCGTTATCGTTAAACGCTCATCTCTCATGCTCTCAGGCTATGCAAAAATCTAACGGATTGTACAGGGCGGGTGTGTTGGTTTACCATATATTTCTTATATATAACACTAAATACTTGTACTCTACTCCCTAACCGTAAACCGAAAACCCTATATACTCTATGTAGTCTAGGCGCTGGCCATACAAAAAAAACCACTCCCACCAGATGCAACTATCTAGTTTGTAGCAAGCAATCCCGCCAAGAAATCTAAAATTTATAGCAAAACTTAAACTGTAACTTTCACACCCAAAAAACATTCCATGTGTTGATTCGAAAAGTTTGCGAACACTTGAAGCAACCCCTCAACAATCCAAAAAAGTAGTTGATTGTTTCCACTGTTGCATGCTGCATGTCTGCCCCTGTCTCCTGGAGGCGGTGCATACCACTTGAGTGTGACATTAACCCTAGATTAGTAATTAATTACTGTAATATGAAATAACAATGTGCAACATTCTGTGACGTTTGTGTGTGTGTTTGTGTGTGTGTGTGAATAATGTGTATATTGTATGTATATGTGTATGTCTTGTGTCTTGTGTATTGTATTGTGTTTTACCCCCACACACCCTGTAGTGAGTAGTATCAAGTGCACCCTGTATTAATCAACAAAAATTGCGTTGTGTCTACCCATGAAATTAAAAATAAGTAAATCGAATTTGGATTTTCACACTCAAAAACATATATTAACCAATTTTAATAAATATGCCTTTTCTCTCTTTCTCTCTCTTTCTTTCCACTCTTTCTTTCTCTTTATATGTATATGTTGCTCTCTTGCTGTCTTTCTACCTCTACTCCTTCTACATTCTTCTGCGATATGGTTAAACAACGCTAAAATCAAACAGTTGCTCAACTCTTCACAGGTCCCTTGGGAGCCAGCATCGTGGCGATGAGTCCGCGCACCATGTTGGACTTGAATCCGGCACTGGCCATGGGTAAACCCACATTTCAGCCTCGTTTGCCAACACAGCTAGCAGCGACGACCACGACCACGCCCACTCCTCCGCCCTTTTTGGTGTCCACAATACCAGCAACATTAGGGGGCCCGGTAACAGCAACAGTTGTTGGTGCCGCATCAGCAGCTGCATCGGGCACATTGCCAGCGGTGCCCAGCATAGCGGTTTCCACAACCGCCAGCTTGGGCAAGGATAGCACTGGCACGGGCACCACCACCACCACGAGCACCACTGTGGAGGCCACCAAGAAGGCGTTCCTCTAAAACCAAGAGGGAAGCAGCGGAACAACATGGGGAAAGCGTTCTCAAACCCATCAAGCAATATTTAGCCTATAACCTATCAAATATTAACCTTCGCATACGTATGACAACTATTAATGATTAATTATGAAACTATTATCACGCTAACTAGACTCCCATATTTGGCCATATCATGACATACATATTACTATAGCTATATAAGTATTATTACAATTAATAATGCAACACGGCACACTGCTTGGCATTTTGAGGAGATACCAAACAACGTTTTTAATAATGAAGGTTTTTTTATTTAAAAACCTAATCGATACATTTTTTGATACACATCCACATATATAGCCAGAAATGTACAGCTAACAATTTTAACAGTCGCAGTTACCATAATAAAAATAACAAATTGATTTTTATCGGTTCGCCAGTTCCTTAAGTATTGTCGGATAACAATTGTGTTTCGCAAGCTTTAATTTCATTTAGAACTTAGTAAAAACATCAAAGTATTTTACTGTTTTTAAAGCTAATGTAACTGAAAAGTTTTCTCTGAACTTTCAGTATTTTGGTAGCTACCCCACACGAAAACAATCTCAGCTAACTCGATTTAGGTCGTGCTGTGCAAATGTTATGATGCTTTTCAACTTTGTATAATTCTAATTAGGAAAACTCTAGAAACAGCGCCAGACATCAGATCTATAAAATCAAATAAGAAAAAAAAACAAAAGAAAAAAAAGAACAAAAAAATATGTGCTTTAAATTCAGTGGAGCATTCAACGGTTGGCACGCTTTAACTTTACAGCTAATAAGTACTTACTTCCCAAGGACCATTTTATTTGACATTAGCGTTAAAAGCTGCGAACTGAAAAACATTGCGCATACTTGTAAAAACTTTACAAAAACAAATGAAAAATTTCCGTTTCGCTGTTTCTCTCATCAACACACAACACACAACACACAAATTAGCAGAGTGAGCAAAAAAAAAAAAATAAATGAATAAAACGGCTTCAACTTTAATTACATATTTTTAACGTGGAATCAACAACAACAAACTGGGCCAGGAGTTCGAGAAGGGGTGGACTGAGTTGAGAATTTGGTATTGGGGGAACTACCCGCTACTTAATTAAGCAATAAAATGGGAAAATCTCTAACGGTATTTTGCTTTAGTCAGCGTTAAACGATTTAAATTGCATATTTTCAAATGATGTTCTTCAAAGTTGCAGCTCTTAACTTATTTTCTGCTTCAAATATTTTCTTTCCATTTCATTAATGAGGTGAACGGTGGAGGAAGTGTAGTGAAAACGGGTCAGAGTTCAGAGCAGAGTAGAAACCATATATAGGAAATGTGTTTTATTTGAATATCATTATTAGGTAATCCCTCTTGTAAATTTTGAATGTCTCTCAGCAAGCATTATATATACTTACATACTTACATGCATACTTATTGTATCTATACATAATACTTACGGTTATTTCTAAGATAAAACCAAAATACAACAAACGATTCTAACGCTTTGCAATAATTACGAAAAAAGTAAAAGGATTCATTGAAGAAAACAAAAAATAAATAAAAAACGAAAATAAATAAATGATAAAGTTTGCAAAACATTTGTTAAGTTTTTACAATGAAAAAGCATTAATAGGAAAGTTACATTAAACATTTAGTACATACGAGTACATATATACATACATACATACATATACATACATACTATATATATTTAAAATGCGAATGCGCAAAAACATTGTTTACATCGTTTTAGTTCAATTTTGTTTGTTTTTCTTTTACAATATTTAAAACTGATTTTATAATTGTATAGTTAAGCGAATTGTATACTATTTAAATAAAAAGCAAAACTGTTTTCTCAATAATTCTTAAACAAGAATAAATTTAAATATATATTATAAATATACGAAACTCAAAACTGAAATGCAATAAACAAATCTATTGAACACCAAACATTTTTGGCAACGTTTTTTTTTTGTAATCAATATTATCCAAAGTTGAATAGTTGAATTGGTAAGTTTCTCAAGTCGATTCGGTTGTATTTTTCATTTCTTTTTATTACATTAGCATTTTGGTTTTTAAATGTTTTTTTTTGCCATGTTTGCCATAATTACAGTCATTTTTCTGTCGAGTCATCAAAGTATTGCATAATATCAAATCATGCTCCGATATGCAAGACCCAAAGTTGAATAGTTTGGGTCTTATTGGTTTACATTGGTGTGCCTCAAAAAAACCAAAGCAAAATTGTGGGAATTTAAGTGGTTCGTTTTCATTGCTCAATTGTGAAAGCAATTACATTACTCGAATAAATATCTTATAAGGCCAACCCCAAAACAATTGCCCCATCGGACTTGACCCATGCTGTTAAATAGAAAGCTTTTGGGCAGGTGTAAAACATTCCGTTCTCTTGCCCAGCGGCTGTTGACTGCCTACAGCAGCGCTTCATTAGACAGCAGAATGGGTCATGAAACCGTCAGGATAACGAAGCCTAAAACAACTACCACATTCACAACCACAACTAAAACGTAAAGTACACAAGGGATGGTGCCAAGGGGGAGGTTTTACCCCACGGCCAGTTTACATACCAATCAACAGTTGGCGCCCAGTCAGTTTGTCAGCTGCTCGGCGGCAACAACAAGAACAAAAATAGCAACAACAACAACAACAACAACACTTTCATCGTACTTTGAACCCCGAAATCCGCCCTCGCAAAACTAACAAAGTATAAAATTTCAATCACGACTAAAAAATCATAAGGCACTACCAGTAACCACGACCAGTATCTGCCAGTCAGCAGAGTATGCGTATCTATCTATGGGTATTTATGCACGTAGTAATACGCATTGAAGCAAATCTAGCAAATCTTTGAACATCAAAGTTGTTGTTGTTGTTGTTGCTTGCTGTTGTTGTTGTTGTTGCTTGCTGTTGCTTTTGGCTCTCATTTGCTGGAATGTTGTGGGAGCAGGTAAAGAAAAAGAAAAAGCCAAATGAGTTGTATCGAAGATGGAATACTCTTGAAAACATATTTAAATATAATAATTATTTTTCTCATTAAGTAAAGTCAAAACTAGAAATTAAAAAATTCTGTTTAGCATAACTTTTCAATACAGTTGATTCTCTTATGTAAGCAATCACAATTAATTATATTAATAACTCTTCTATAAGTAATAGTAAATAGTAAAAATATTAACAGAGTGTCACATAAATTGTGATATTTTTATATTATCCTGAGTGAGGGTATCAAAACACGCTAAAGACTTGCCTACATTGCGTGAGAGTTGAAAGGCATTTTGATATTAACAGTTTTCCAGTTTTCAGTTTTCGGTTTTTTGGTCTATGCGCGGTGAGAGTTGCCTGGAAAAAGCTCGCTCTCTCTCACACTCTCTCTTCCCCTGACTCTCCCTTGCACTTACGCTCTCTGCGTTTGCATTTGTCAATGAAGCTCTTGCGCGGGCCACTCTCTCCCTCTCTCTTTCTGGGTCTCTCTCTGTTTGCTTGTCTGTCATTTCTCTTTCGCAACTTTGGCTATTTTGGCTATTTTGCATGGATGCCTGGCCTAGCATCTCCTTTCCCCCCCGTGGGGGCTATAACGGCGACAGCGACTGCGACTGGGACTGTGACTGGGATTGTGACTGGGGTTGGGGCCAGGGCACTGAGGCTCTCGTGCGCTGCCTTCGGTTACCATAGACACACTATGGAGTATGTGCTGTGCTCTGCTCTGGCTCCGCTCGTTTATTGTGATCCCGTTGTAAATTTGGTCGGTTTTTTGTCTGCCGGTCCCTGCTCGGCTGACGTTGCTGCCGCTGCTGCTGCCGTTGCTGCTGCTGCTGTTGCTGCTGCTGCTGTTGCTGCTGCTGGAGTTCAAATTCACAAACGGTTTCAGTGTAATTTTGGCTGCGCGGCGTGTTAGTCTCCACGTCGCTGTGGGATAACCCGGGACAACAAATTGCCATCTCAGTGCCCAGTGTGCCTCTGTCTTGTGGCTTGTGTGTTGTGTGTTGTGCTTGTGCCTGCGTGTGTGCGACTATATCTGGTGTCGTATCTTTTTGCTACGTCGCGTCGTGCTCCAGCTGTCAGCGACGTCGTCGTCAGTCCGTCGCAACGTCTTACTGCTGCCACTGCCACAGCCACCGCCACCGCCACCGCCATCGTCGTCGTCGTCGTTGACTGTTGCTCTTCGAGGTCGCATCTACAAGTTTTCCTTAATTTTATTTTTTTTTTTTTTGGCTTTTTATTTACATTTGTTTTTTTTTTGACATTCGCTGCGACGCGTTGCGTTTTCTACAATTGCGTGAGGTTTGTTGCCATTTGAATATAAAAGCCAAGTGCGAGGACGACAGTTGTGGTCTGCGTGTGTATGTATGTATGTATGTGTGTATGTGTATAACCTCCAACTCCCCTACCTCATAAGCATGACCAGCCACAAAATGCCCTACACAGCAATTGTCCACCCAAGCATTCAGTGTGAGTTTTAGTCCCCCGTAGAGTTTTCACGAGTTTCCCTACCTCCCCCCCTGGCAACCGCTCACCACCTGCTGTTACACTTGTAGCAATCACTGTAGTCTGTACAGTGGGTCGCCAGGTCTCCTTATGCAGTACTCAGTGCTCAGAGCTCAGAGCTCAGTGCTCAGTAGTCAGTCCTGTGTTCTCAGGTCTCAGGTCTTGGCGTTTGCTTGACTGGCTCTGCAATTGCGATTAAGACCAGTCATAGTTGCTGTCCGCAGTTGTTGCCTGGTTACGTTTACAACTGCCACGAACTGACTGTGGCATGCATTAAACATAAGCGCCACTGCACGACTATTGAAGGAGGGGGGCATGCGGTGTTGTGGGGGGTTTGGGGGGAGGTGTGGAGCTGCAAAGTCTCAACTAGATTAAAAGTGCGCTGAAGCTTTTATTTTATAGTGTTTGCACTGCTGCTGCTGGTTTTTTTTTTTTTCTCACTTTTGAATCTTTATTATTAGCACATTTTGCGCCCGTGGAGAGCGCTTGAAGTCAAATCATAAATTAATAACATTTCATGACAAATATAGCTGCAGCTGCAAAACGTAATTGGAGCTATCACACCAATAAAATGAAATTAACAAAATGAACAAATTACGATCTCCATTTGAATATAAAATACACACAAAAAGTATGAAATTTCCGAGAGCTGCAACTAAAATATGTGTGTGGCAAGATTGGATTACCTTGAGGAAAATGGCTTGAGTTTTGTTAATGACATTTAGATACGAGTATCTTAAATGATATTAAAGCCAATTTACTTGAGGCAACAACTTACAACATTTTGACATTATCATTTGGTTAATGCTGGGAACAAAAATGTCAAATGACCCATGTCAAACGTCACCTAATAAATTATTTTGTTTCAAACTTAAGTTGATAAAAAATGGAAACAAAATAGATTGTTGTATGAAATTGAGATTTAATTTAAACTTGTATGAATAATGACAGTATGAAATTACCAAAGCAGAAACATGATGATTATAAATTTGCCATTTGTGACATGTTGCTGAGCAACTGAAGCTGTGTTAAATTCAACCAACATTAAGATAAATACTTCTTGCAACTTACTTACTACTCAGTTATACTGTATATTTGTTGCATGTCACATTGTATGTATGTGTTTATGTCTCTCGTTATGCTGGCCGCACTCGAATCAAGGAATTCGGGATCCCTTTGTGGAAGGCAGAGCAATGTATTAATTATCTTGGCATACTTATTGCTGGCTTTAATTGCACACAGAGCGTAATTGAGTTGGGTTTCCGCTCAAATGATGACATTGCCGGAGAATGCCTGGAATGTTTGTATTAAGTTATATTTTCTTAATTCTCCACATCTCCAGTTTGGGTAGTCTTAACATTTGTTTGTACGAAAACTTGTTATGCAGAGTGAAAGTGATTTAGCGAGGATAATTTCGATAATATGTTAAAAATTGCGTCAAGCCAATTTGTTAAGATTGTGAACTGCAAAAGTATGACATACAAATGAGATTGAGCAGAAGTCACTGTCTGAGTAGTGGTCGGGACACTCTAGCCCAGCTAGCATCCGGAGCGGACATCCGAAATCCAGCACTTTAGAAAGCATCTGATTCGGAAGCTGATGACAGTCACAACGGGAAAATGCGCCATCGTCCGCCTGTCTGCAAAGGATGCAGACGCCTCAGCAAAGTTCTTCATAGCAAATGTGTTGGACAGACGGATAAATATGCAAATGTTCTACTGAGATTGAGATTGAGATTGCTCAGCACTTCTCACACGGCACACGTAATTCCCTCGAAGAGAGCTTATTAAAGTTCTGCATAGGTTGGGATTTAATGGACTTTAAATTCAGTAAATTAAATTTAAGTTTAATTTTACATTTTGATAAAATCGTAAAATGAATTGAAAGACTGTCGTTCTATTTTGTGACTCAGTGATTAAATATCCTTCCATCCATTTCAATCAGGTTGATTTGTCGAAAACCTTTTTTTTGCCCAACCATGTTTATGGAACAAATGGGCCAAAACAAGTGCTGCTTGAGGCAAAAGTTGAAAAGACAATGCGAAGCAGTAGCAAATCCCTAAGTCCTGCGACAACAATATCCAGCGAAGCAATTGTGTGTTTTTTTTCTATTATTTTTTTTTTTTTTGAAGAAAGCAGAACAGACTGTGGAGAGGGGAAGTCATTCAAGGATTAATTCAAAAGCCAGCAAGAAGCTGCCGTTTGTAATCCATCTCCAATTAGTACAACTCTCGTTGCATTTGTTACTTTATCTGCATCTGTATCTTTTGTGATGTATCTATTTGTTTGGTTACGTTGGCAGACTGCGAGTTTTACATTGAACATTGCTGACTGCAATTTAATGCGCTCTGCTAAGCTTCTTATACATTTTTTTTTTTATATAATTTTGCAGATTTTGTTTTTATGCACATTTCCATTCGCTATTGTAAATGCATTTTGTATTATTGATGGTATTTATGCTTGATTGGCATAAGCTGTCAACCATCATTCCATACACGTGCTTCACTTGTGATATTTACATTTATTGCTTGCCCATTGACAGTCGAGCAAATTAAAAATATTGATTTACTCACTTTGGAATTAACATTTCGCTCGTTGATTTCAGCTTGTTTATCTTTGGGGTTTGGGGTTTGCCGTTTGGTGTTTGAGTTTGGGGTCAAGAGGAGTTGTGAAATTTGCATGGAGCTGCTTGATTTTGTTTGGATTTGTGCTGTTGACAGTCGACAGCTGTGCAAACGGTGCAAATGTTGAATGCGAATGCGAATTCGAGAATGTGTCAAAAATCAATCGAAAGCATCAAGTGCCATCGACTCTGTCACTTGTTTTCACCCTCAATTTCCATCTGTCATATTGCATTTGTTTTCGCATTTTCTCGAGTAGTAACTCATATGTTATACGAGCATCGTGCAACCCTCAACCGTGAACTCAACTGGTTAAAAAGAAAAAAAATTTGTATTACCCATAAAACACAATATTATGGATTGAACGTGAAGGTTAGTCTAGGTTAGAAAATAAGAGTTAATAAAATTATTATCCTATAAATAACTTGAAAAACAAATTTAATATCCTATTTACACTCTAAAAATATTCTGTTTACATTTGGGGCATTTTTAGAATTTTTTAACACATGCCATTTTTTCTAACTCAAATTTTTACAGGGCTTATTACAGTCGTATACTTGATATTTTGCACATTCCTTTACCTGTTCTCAGTTCGAAGTGAAATTGCGCAAATTTCCAAGCAGTTCATTTTGAGGGGTGAATGAGAAAAAAAAATAAAACACTTTGGCTCGGGGGTTTACAACTGAAATTGAAGAATTTTGTTGAAAAGAAGAATTTTGTTTTCTCGAAATGGGAAATGGCTTAGAAACGTGTTCGTCGTCTGTTGAAGATTTTAATTCAACATTTCTTATCCTGCGAACAAAACCTTTTTCGATGTTTACAAATAAGTTTTGACGAATTCCGTTGCGTATTCAAATTTTGAATGAATGAAAAGTGAAAATTATTGATTGACAGCAGTTTAGATGGGAATTCATTCGAAATGTGGGTATTTTGTGTGTGCGGCTTAACCAAGTGAAAATTCAAATTCAAAATCGTATAAATGTAAATGAGAATAAATTGCGTTCGATTCAGCTAGTTAAACAGTTAAAGGGTTGATTTATTTGATTACACATAAAATGGGATTATATTCTGAATAAACCTAAAACCAGCAAAAGATGTACTTAAATAATAATAATAAAAGGTTGCCAAACAATAAATATTATTATTGTATGCCGATTATTTGATTGAGTGCCTTGAATAAACCAAGGGGAACACATTTTTATGATATCAAAAAAAATGGAATAATGCTTATGACAGCTCTAACAAATAGCGCCATTTAGGCAATTCTTGATATTTGGATGAGCAAAGGCAAATCTTAATTGGCTTAACTACCGTTTCGAGGCCATAACTTATTCATTTATAGCAAGAGCTGGCCAAAAGAGCAATCGCACACAGTTTTCAAATTGTCCTCGATTGCATTTCTCCTTTATGCTTTTGCTTACCCCAAAGAAACTTTGACAGTTATCGAGCTAAATGTTTATGTGTCTGTGTGTGTGTGTGTATGCTCCTTTTATAGCTACTGTTAAGCCCCCAGGAGCTGGAATCTATCTTAAGCACTGGCCAAAATGCATTCACATCCACTCGACTTCAGTTTCAGTTTTAGCCGCAACCTCGGCCAATTTTAGTTTCGGGTTTCACTTGAAGTTTGACGTGAAACATTAGAAGGGCAACAAAAAGCTATTTCCATTCGCCATGCAGCTTATAGCAGCTGATCCTTTATGATTTAGTGCGTTATATTGTGCCAGTCAAGTGTTGCCAACTACCCTCTTCCCCTCCCCAAGAAAAAAACCCATCCCGGCCCACCACAAACGCCGCATCTCAACTGTCACATAAACCGATTAAAGTTGAAGCAGCTTCTGCATTTTGTACTAGCAACGTATATGAATTTAGCTGCTGCTAGACGGCTATCTATTTGCTGCACAATGCAGTCTATATCCTTACACACATCCACACACACACACACACACACATCCCCAACCCCTTACTTGTTTCCTTAACACATCACTCTTAAAAACGTTTCCATTAATGACACACAAAAAATTTAAGTGTTTTTCTGTTGCCCAAAATTAAATTACATATTTTGTAATGCACTTCACTTGTCATTCAGCTTCTCCTCGTTATCTGCTGGGAGCCCACATCCTTAAATGTTTAACAATTATTTTTACTTGCTCTTTAACCATGTTTGCTTAAAGCGTTGCCTTGTGCCATGTTTACGCATTTGTTTATTATATTCATTGCCTTTTCGAGCTTACCTGAATTTTGTGTTTTCTTTTTTTGGTTCTCTGCTCTCTTTTTATGTTATTTTTGGTTTTTTCACTCTGGCCGCTCTTCAGCTGCTTCAGGGGTAACAAAGCGTGTTACAATATGCAACGATGCATGCCACAGCACTCAACAAATCCTACTTCGTCACACACTCAAACTATATAAATTAACAATGTGCAAAAAAAAAAAAAAACACATAATGCCAATTAGCTGCATATTTATATACAAATATTTAAATAATTATTGCTATTTAAATTAATGTTTATTTTGGGGATAGAGTATTTGCATAAGTACAAAAGAAGTTCAAAAAGATTTGTTGTGTGCCTTAAGTCTGTCTCAGCAGGGAAACTCCTAGTTGAGCGCTCTGCCCCCAAAAAAGTATTCATCCTGCTTGGAGCCCGTTGTATGTTTCGGATTTGTGTACACAAATATGATATAATCCCATTTTAGACACAGGTAAACGCTTGTATTCCCAGTGGACATGTATAGCATTATGGTTTGTTCTCCAGCACTTCAAATTGAATTGAGTGTGTTTATATAAAGCTTTGTTTTTTGATGCATTTCATGTTCCAATTTGCTTACCAAATGCCTGATGAATTTTTAATTAAATTTCTTAAAAAATATACACAACAATTAGCACATGTATGCGCAGAGTGTGTGGTTTTTGAAAATTTAATAATAAAAATTATTTATATTCAGTCAAGTGATAACATTTGTTCAGGCAATATTTCCGTTTTTCAGCTTGGACTATGGAAAACGGCATATTGTCCTTAATTTAGCAATAATAACGGGAAAGCGAGGCATTTAACGAAGCATAACTGTAAATGAAACAGAATCTAATTAGATTCAAGCGCAGGCATTAAGGCATTTAATAACTGAGATTTACACACACACACACATAAGAAGAGAGAGATGGATAGAGGGGAGTAGCAGCCATCTGGGGATCTAACTAGTTGTTGTTGTCGTTATGGCCTCCGTGTACTTATTGTGAGCTTTGGTGCGGCGTAGTTACCGTTACTTTCTCGATTACTGAATATTTTCAGGCCGAAGTCTTTGAGTGTTTGGGGCCATTCGCTTAATTTATTATTCAATTAAAGCAGCAAAAATAAACTTTAATCGCACCACAGACATCAGCAGCAGCAGCAGCAGCAGCAGCAGCCACAGCAGCGTCAACAAGACAACAACAATAACAAAAAGTCCCCCAAAGACAACACACCAACACAAACAAAGCGACTCACTTGCATGAGTAGACACACATTTTGCGTGTGTGCCAAAAAAAATATATGGAGAAACAAAAATGTTTATAAATATGGAAAATCGTGTGCCAAGAAATTTGCATCGAATTTTTGTTGTTGTGGTTGCTGCTGCTGCTGCTGGTGCTGCTTTTGTTGCTGCTGCTGCTTTTGTTGCTGCTGCTGCTGCTACTCTTGCGGTTCATTCTCCTTTGTAATCGATTAAAAGTGCATGTCAAACTGTGCGTGCGGCCGCATTTTTTAATGGACTGCTAAAATACAAAATGAAAATAAAAAAAAAAAAAATAATAAAAAAGAAAACAGAACAAAAAGTCAGGCACATTAACAAGAAAATGAGGCACCTAAAAAAAAGGCATCAGCAAAGCTGTTGCTGCAGCAAGAGCAACAACAACAGCAATAAAAACAAAAACCAAATCACGGGAAAAGTTGAATGTGAAAGACGGGAAAATATGACAAAATTTACGAGCGCAACTCACTCATATTTGTATGCCCATGCACAAATACAAATACATTTCACACACACAAACACAAACACTTGTGCACACTTGGAACACCCTGTGGCGGCGCTTCGGTTGCTGCCTGTTCATGTTTTTAGTGCTTTGGCACGTAATGGGGTCGGCCCATATACTCACTTACAAATACAGTTAGAGCGAGAGAGAGATAGAGAGAGTGAGAGAGATAGAAACAGCATCCCGGCCACTCAGTCAGCATTTGCCTTTTCTGTGCTTGTGTGTGTGATTTGCTTGAGTTTTTGGCTTGATTCTATTTGGTTTGGTTGCGCGGTTTCTTTGGCAGCGTTGCTATATTCTCTGGCAGTCCCATAGTCAACCGGCGTCTGTCGCGAACCTCCTATTCCTTTGCCACTTGATGGCGACGGGCTCACAAGCTGCTAATGCGCCAGCAAATGCTCCCTATTAGAGATGGACATGGATCCAAGTTATTTGGTTGCCACATCTATTTTTCAACATGCACAATTTATCCTGCTGAGCAAACACTTATTTGGTGTACATTTTAAAATCCTTCGCTTTAATTAAATTTTGTGTTTCCCATTTTTTTTTTTTTTTTATATATTTGAAGGATTTAAATTCATTTTACAAATTGCCAGCAGCATAACTTCCAAATTAGAAATTTATTATTATTTATTGTTAGTTTTTTATTTTTTAAGTATTTTACAGTCCTTCAATTTTATTTTTGTTTGATTTTTCTTATGTAGATTACTTGAATGCTTTTATTAAAATATTTAAATAATTAAAACCCGGCATAGTAAAAATATCTTTATTGGAAAACCAATTAAATTCGCTTAAGTAAGCAAATATTTAAAAAATTTAATAGTAAAAAATATCTTTATTGGAAAACCAATTAAATTCTCTAAAACTGAAGAATGTGCAACATTGAAAATTCACGCAATATTTTTGCCCAAATTGGTACTTTAAATTTGAAACACAATACATTAAGATAATGCTTATTTTATGTGAATGTGAATATTTTATGCCAAGCAAACATCGAATTGATGGGCAAATGGCACATCGCTAACCCATCTGATTGCCAAGTATTGCAGATTATGTTGTCGTCGGCGATGATGATGCCAACTTTCAGCAATTCGCTCTCCGTTTGATGTGATATGAAGAACCGATTAACGGCACTGAAGTGGCCCGTTTACGGGGCACAGTCTGTGCCCGCATATCAGTAGTCAGTTTAGTTGCTCCTTGGCAGATTTGTGCAAACCACGAAAGCAAATTACGTTGACGATGAGCATCATTTCCACTTTATTGAATCACCCCCAAAAAAGCCAATGCAAAGTCAACAAGGCCAGACCACAGAGTGTGTGTGAGTGTGTGTGAGTGTGTGTGAGTGTGTGTGTGTGTGTGTTGAGTTGGTCTCCGGTCTCCGATTAAGGGTCTCCGGTTTTGGGAATTGCGAATTTAGTCCGTTTTTTGGACGATTTCGTCAGCGCGATAAACAGAATTTCAATTTAAAATATTTTTCCTGCTGCCTTAGCATATTTTTCTTACATTTTTTTTTGAGTTACGGCAAGGACCAAAGACAGGATGAGGGGGGAGGAGCTGTGTGTGTTGTGTCACTGTCAGCTGGCGCAGCGTCTTTAGTTGGACCCAAGACGTAAAGAAGCTATCAGCGGGACGTTTATGGGATCCTCTAGGTGGGGTGCTTATGGTTGAGAGGGGGGTGGGGGAGGGTGAGGAGGTAGGAGATAAGTTATTCGTAGGTTGACTGCGACTAATGAAAGCCGCGTGAAAGCCAAAGTCTCTGTCACCGTCGTTTTGTTTAGCTCTTTGTTTGTTTGCTTCTTTTTATTTTGTCACATTTTGATGAGAGGAGCCACAGCAGCAGTCAGTTATATAGTATATTTATATATATATATATATGTATGTATGTATATATGTATATAAATATATATGCCTGTATATAATCATCATTGTTACGCGTATTTGAGGCACTTTCGCTACAGACAAGCACAGCACCCAAACCGAAACCCCTCTCCCCCTCCTCCCCTTCCATCCCTTAAGCT
The DNA here is from genome assembly GCA_035042345.1 of Drosophila fungiperda. Classification (NCBI taxonomy): domain Eukaryota; kingdom Metazoa; phylum Arthropoda; class Insecta; order Diptera; family Drosophilidae; genus Drosophila; species Drosophila fungiperda. The sequence continues at coordinate 12,355,217 of JAWNLM010000145.1, forward strand.
CCTTTGCCTGGCTTTGCGGCGTGCTTAAAAGAGCATTGCCCGTCGGCATAATGTTCTGTGTCAGCGCAAAGGCGTCAGCAAAGGGGGTAATGGGCAAGAGTGGGTTGGCAGACAGAGAGAGAGGGAGGGAGGGAGGTAGGGTGGATGGCGGAAAGTAAGCTGTAAATGGTGTCGGCATTGCACGTTGTTTTGTGGGTTAGCAGGCCTTCGCGAGGCATGGAGCATGGGGCTGCGGCAGGGACAAAGCCAGGAGGCATGAGTTGTGGAGCACAAGGCGCCGCTATGTTGGCCATGTTGACTATGTCATTTGCTAATTTAGCACAAGCTGTTGGTCTACTTACTCAACTCGATGCCCCCTCCTCGTATTGGTTCAAGTTGCATTTGCCAGAAAGGTCAACACAATAAATGGAGAAGCCACAGCAGCAAAAACATCATCAAAGCAAACTAACATTAATTAACCAGCCACTGTTAGCCTGGCTTAGATGACAAACAATATTCTAAGATGGACAGCAGCATGTCTGAGTAAATTGATAATCACTCTTTGGGCCAAACAATGCCAACCACTCGTTTAGAGTGCCCCAAATATTTAATTTATCAAAATTGATATATTAACTAATAATAAGCGGAAAAAAGTCAACATTTTCGAAATGTAATAAACATTTTTTTTGTGCGCATATAAATTCGTAAATCATTATGATAAATATGTTTTTACATTTTTATTTTTTGATAAACATTCCGAAATTTATTGATACCATTTATCACAATTGTATTACAACAATTGCAACGATTCGAAATACATTTATCATTTGAACAACATTATTATTATATTAGAAGCTAGACTGAGTACATTGTAGGAGAAGAGATATCAAGATTAGATATCTAAAATAAAATATTTATTTAGAGTAATCATAATAGTAGGAACTGCAGTTTCTCTTAAATTTTTAGCGACTTTGACAAGTTGCCAAAATTCAATTTCGAATTTAATATGCTCTTGTTAACGGATTGTTCATCAACTGGTTGCAAAATATTTTACAACCAGACAGAAATTCATTGTTGTCCTGCGTCCCACATGGGGGATGCAACCAAACATTGTTTGACAGCTCCGATAATAATTGAAAAACTTCTCGTTGCACATTGCCAACTTGTTGAAGAGGTATTGCCAACTAAAAATTTGTACTATTTGTTCACTCGAGCTTAAGCAATTAAAATGCAATTGCAATTTATATTGGATTACTCGTTAACCAAAACTTTTATCCAGAGACAAGTCAAATTAAACAATCTCAAAGCGAAAGTTCAAATAGTCAAATAAATCGATATATTTTTAAATATTTAATTTTTTACCACTCAACAAATGTACATTCATTTGCTGCATAACATATTCTTTTTGTTAGTTTAAATATTAAAGTATTTTGCATAATATGCACAAAAGTTTTTTTCATTCAATTATAATGTGAATTTTGGAGCATGCTTAACAAAAACAAAATATATATAAAGCTGAGGTAAATTTTATTGTTTTAAATGGACCTTGTGGCCAGCCAGGTGAGCAATTAAAAGTATTAGTTTTCAGGCGACATTCCAGGGTTTTACGGTTAGTTACCCAACTCTAATGGATGGTCACTTGAGTCATAATTCACTTTATGGGCTATTTTATGAGCTAACGAGAGGACCATTAGCGGTTTCCATGTGACTGGCCAGCAGTGTGGCTCCAACTCTAAATTTGGGTAGCGTTGTTGCCACAGCTGTGATGCCATCAGCCTAATAGCTTGCAGGCTCCAAGGGTCTCACAGCCCGAGGGGCGTGGTGGGGGGGGGGGGGGGTGGGATTGCCTTGACTAAGACGGACGCGCTCTCCTCACACACTTTGACACATTGTTAGTCAAACAAAAGATTTCGCATGCTAATTCGATTCTATCAAAAGTAGCACAAGCCAGCAGCCCAGGCATAAGGGAAATAAACAAAAAGCTGTAGTCAGAGAGAAAGAGAGAGAATGATAGTTAGAAAGAGAGAGAGAGAGAGATAGGGAAAAGTAATACATCTACAGCTAAACCATTTTTGTGGCACATGACAATAATAAAATGGCTTGTGTCGATTTCCAGACTTGCCTTCGATGTTGATAAAGCAGTCGACCGCTTGCAGCCGGCAGGCAGCAAGTCACGAAATCAAAACCAGACCAAGCCCAGACCCAAACCCAAGAACCAAGACCGAGCCCAGGCCCAACCCTTGGCCCAACCTCCAACCTACCCGTACCCCGCACCTTCTCATGAGCAAGCCAGTTGCGTCCAGCAGCGTTTCTTGTAATGTTCGTTGTTTTAGGCCTTTCGCCTTCGCCGCCTTCTTTTTTTGCGGAAGTGTCATTTCCCAGCCAAGAAAGGGTTTGGGCTTTCGTTTTATGATGTGGTTCACGCTTGCCGCAAATCACCCAAGCTTCCAGCTGCCGGTTCCGTCACCCAGTCGCCCGCACAATTTATCTGTCTGCTTTTTGAGAGATTAGTGTTGCCATATAATATGTGTGTTTGTGTGGAAAATTTGAGGTTTTAGCAAGTTTACGTTTTAAATTTGTTTTTTATAATATTAATACGTAGGTTGACTGGTTCTGGTCTCCCAACCCTGGACCAGCTCTTGATCCGCGCTGATTTTGACTGCTTGCCTCGTTGCACGCTCCGTGGGGCGACCTAAATATGCTCAGATAGAAATTTTGAGTTAGGTTAATGGCACTTGCAATGTTGCTACACGGATTCTGATACAAAAAAAAAAAAGAAAGAAAATAAAGAAGTAAAGTAAATATCCAAGGGATATTTATGTAACACAAATAATGCTGCATAATTTTGGGGCGCTTTGGCGGCACTTAAGGCATTTAATTTGATTATGTAGAGTATGGATTTGGCTTATTAGTAGGATATTTTATTTGAGGCGGATTCAGTATGTAAGCACGGTAGGCCAAAATCCATTAGTCAGAGTCAAGAGCTGGCAAGGAGTCTTTCCCAAGTGCTGCACATAAAATATGCGTAAAGTTTTTGGGACAAACAACATTTTTTGGACAACTTGTAAAGTTTACTGCAAATTCTTGGATTGGTTTCGAATTTCCGGGCACACAAAGTAAATGAAAAAGTATTAATATTTTCTGTTGCCAGCCGGCGGCAGTATTCGAATTATTTTTCCTCAGGGAATACGACAATTTTCCATTCACATGCTATCCCGAACACAGACACAAGTCAGCGCACAAAAAGACATCAAAATTTGTACCCTTTCGGCAGGCAGCTATATAAAATGTGAACTTTTTGAATTGGCATTGTGTTCCAGAAAACGCATTCGTCGCAATATGCCAAAGTGCTTTTTTGATTGCATAAAACTATCTTTGGTTAATATAAAATAGACTTAAAACTTGCAGGCTTAAATAAATTATATTTAAATATATTTAATATATAAACTATATTGTTAAATATGCATTGATACTTTCAAAAAAAATATATGTATGTTTTATTTGAGAAAAAACCACCTTTTTAAATTTTTTGTTTACTTATATATTTTAAGTTCAAAGTCAGCGAAATTGTTTTCTGAAACACAGCCCACAAAATCTTTTTTTCTTGCCATTATTCTTAAAGGGTGCATGCAACGCTCGGAGCTGTGCATAATGTCATGTGTTTATTGCAAAGCAAAGTGTAAAACTAAAATGTAAACCCAGCGGCAACATGATATCCATTATCTCTCTCAGCAAAGGGACCGAAAACTAGGGAACAGGGACCAGGGACCAGGGACCGGGGACTAGAGACCAGACGCTGCTGCAACAATTTTGCCCGAAAACGCGTGAAAAAAATCAACATCAGCACTAAAACAAAAACAACTCAAAAACTTCTCGGTATGAATTTAATTTTGTGGCTTACACTCGTTGGAATTTCTTTTTTCTTGATACCCTGTGAAAAGAAATTAGTAAAATGGCTATGAATAGGTGGGTTCGTGCAACAAGTAGTGGCAAATAGAATAGATTCTAAACGGGGTTTTTTCTATAAAGATAAGGTTCTACATATATTATTATTCTGAGTTCTCTCGTTAATGGAATTTTGAATCAATTTATTTTTTTATTTTTTCAGAAATATAAATATTTGCAATTCCTGAGTAAAAATGTACATCGTGAAATCTGAATCCTGATTGCAGGATGTCTTTCCGTAGCGTTCATTTGCTTTCACCTCTTTGCTGTCTTTATTTTGTGGGTAAAAATTGTCGTTGCCGCAATATGTTTAATCAGCAGAGTAAACCAAAAAGCTGACCAGGCTTACCAACGCCACCCATCCAAAAAAAGAACACAAACACTTTGCGCCTTTCTGGCCTGCTCCTCTTGCGCTGCGGCACATAAAAGTTATTCATTTTTTATACACACAGAGACACAATGTACGATGGCATTTTGCTATATATATATGGTTGTGTATTTAATTTTAGTGCATCATAAAGTTCGGAAAGTCAATGACCAGTTGAGTCAACACATGAACCTGGCCGACTGGCCCACCGAGTGGACATTCGAGTGGCTGGGATTATCTACGTTTCGAGTTATTTGAATTTGCACATCGCTTACAGTTTCATATAACATATTTTTTTTTTTAAAAGGTGCATAAAGTCCTGAACTGCTCAACCAAAAAAATATTATTATAACATTTACATATATTTATTTTTATGACTCTGGCATAAGCATTATTTGTATATTATTGAAATGTATCCATCAAGCAGCGATTGAGCCGTGTAACATTTTTACAGTCCACATTAGCAAAATGGCAAAAAGTCCGCAAAAATATTTGTACACTCAAACCGAATGAGAATTTTGTTGGGTGTATATCCCATAATTTGGGATTTACTTGTTTTTTGAGAAAACTTTTTACATTATTGGAATAAATGTGATTTTAATTTGGGATAAATAACGTCGATTTGAAAGCATACTTTAAGGCATTGTCTTAAATTGTCGGAATTAAAATGAAGTCAATATGAAAATGTGTCACAGAAAAGAAAAAAAAAACAGTTGTTAAAGGAATTTTGGTATTAAATTTATTAAATTGTTTGTGTATTATATTAAATAAAGGAATGGAACGATTCTACTACAATCATTCAACAAGCTTATTTATTGTAAGAGCTTTTAATACCGTTAGTTGGCGTTTAACACACACACATGTTGAATAAAGTGTTCTTTACAGTTCTTTACATTATTTACAGTACAGATTGCTGAGACATAACTAATTTTTAGTGTGTTTCATGTCTGAGCTGTGTTAGTGTTATATATATATATATTTAAGTAGAGCGGATATTTCATAGTCACGTATCCAGAGCGTTATTTTTTTTTATGTGTTCGCACATTTGGTGGAAAGGAAGTGTCTCGCATAGAAGAGGATGTCTTTATGTATTGGGTTGTTGGCTGTTGTGCAACAGTGGCAGTAAGAGCAACAGAAAAGGCAGCTGCTTCAGCCCATCTTAAATTTTATGCTGCCACAGGTAGTAGCAGGTGAGGCAGTTGGTTTGGTTTCCTGGTTGTTGCTTCGGTTTTAAGCTGCCTAGCTGACTGGCTGGCTGACTGACTGACTGGCTGTTGAGGACACGCTTCCTCCCATCAGGATGCTTAGCGTGGGCGCCCGGGTACAATGCGTTTTGATTGATGTTGCCTGTTTTCTGTGTGCTTCCGGTTTTCCTTCTCGCTTGCTTACAATCAATTTAAATGTGCCGTTGTGCATTGTAAAAAAGTTTCTTGTTACGGCTAAATCGTTATGTGAAACCATAAAATGGTGAATTGTGGGGCAAGTGGATAAAGCAGCATTCGCCATGTATTTTTGGCATTTTGGTTGCACTGCCATGTCTGTTGCAAAATAATGCACACTTTTTTTTATAGCCGCACAAACCGAATCATTTATTATCTTTAAAGGAAGACTCAGTTTATCGGTACATCACTGTATGATACAATGCAAGACTTTGTCATTCCATAAATAACAACAATAAAACTAATCGATCATGTTGAGACAAACAAAAAAAAAAAAAACCAAAATGAAACTGCCTGAAATTTTAATTTAAATTTTCATTGATATATATATACTGTAAATGTATGCAATCTACACTTCAAAAAATAGATGTATATAAACAGTTGTGAAAATTAATTGCTTTACATTAAGTAAAACAAAATAGATTATTTTGTTATAAAAATCGAAGCATTATTGAAATTAATAATATTTTCAAAATGTGTTAAAAATTCGTATTTTCTTATTTTTTGTTACATTTAAGAATTGACTTGTGACCTACATTCCGTCATTGTTCAAATCCAATATTTTTTGTTCAATTAAATTTCTATAAATGCGCACAAGAACTTTTGGCAACAAAAGTGCCAAACTGTCTACAACAATCAGTTGGTCAATTTCTCAAAGTCAGAAGTCGGTCGAATAATGGTTTAATCCTCGGTCCTGCAGATTGTGGCTCTTCGGTTGGCCATTTGGCATTTGGCAGACTTGTTTGTTGGCCCCGCAGTCTTAATTCGGTTAACTAATTGCAAATATTCTAATTGAAGTTATTTTGGGGTATTTGCTTTACGGCTTACTCCATTTATCAGTGGGGCTGTCAAAAAGGTAGCCACAGGCCATAAGCCACTATACACATCTAATTCTCAAACAGTTATTGCACAAATTGAATGATGTCCTCCACTTGACAGTTATCTTATTTTAGCCAAGTTAGCAGAGCGACACACACCCAAAACCGACTCGTGTGTGTGTTTGGGATTACTGATAAGTGATGATTGATACCTTCTTCAACATATGATGAATCAGTATTGCTTGCCGAGCGAGTAAACTTCTCATTATTTGTATAATTTAATACCAGATTATTATTAGCACTGCTAACTCAAAACAGAAATTAGTCAGCATTAATCAATAGATAAAGACATAAACCCGTAAAAAGCAACTTATCATACTTATATATTCCATTTAAGGCCAGCAGCATAAAAATAACTAGTAAGAAATATTTATATAAAATCGAACAATATTTCAATTTAATTATAACAATTGAATTTATAAAATTCAATATTGAAAACCAAAATGGTATTGTCATTGAAAATTCCCATTAATGTTTGTTATATGTGAAAAGCATTTAAGTGAACTTAAATCTGAATACCACTAACCGGAATGCTTTTAAGCCATCTAATGCAGTGGCTTTCAAATTCTAACCACGTTATAGCCAAAATGTCTCTATTCAAGCTGCGCATTGCTAGCAAATTCACGCAATTAAACAGCAAACTAAATTATGCATTTCATATGTGTTCATATGTTGATGGAGTGTGTGTGTGGAGTGTGTGTGTGTGCGTGTAGTGTGTGAAGTGTGCGTGTGTGAAGTGTGCGTGTGTGAAGTGTGTGTGTGTGGAGTGTGTGTGTGTGGAGTATGGTGTGTGTTACTTGTTTAGTTGTTTACTTCTGTCGCCTGCGTTCTCAGTGCGTGTGTGTGTGCAAATTGATTTTGCTTTTGATTTATTCATTTATTGGCGCAATATGTGCACGCTTTCAATTTTTTGCAGTGCCAAAAACACAATCGGGCAGAAAGAAGGAAAATAAACGAAAAGGCACAAAAATCGACATATTGTTGACTCCGCTGATGTGGACCCAAAATGTTGGAGATGGTCGCAACTGGTTTTAGTTGGTTGGCGCTGGCCTAGAAACCCCCAAAAGGGCTGCTAAATCATGTGTTGTATGCATTGAACTGGACACTAAAAACACACACACACACACACACATACACAAACACACACTCACACATACAGACACACAGAAAACTGTAGAACACAGATCCTTTCTGTTGTACAATGGTCATCCAGTGCACATGCGATTGCGATTGCAGTGATAGAGACACCCGCAGCTCCTGTTTGCCACGCCTGGTGCTGCAACAACGTGCCACGCCCCTTGCTGCGGGCAATGATATGGAGCATCGCTTACAACACACCAGCTACTATCATCGCCGGCTATCGAATACCTCATCAGTGCTCTACGGCAGCTGTCCACAACTGCTGCCAGTCGAGCAGACCAGCCACAATCACATTCAAACACAGGCTGTGCCACAAAAGGAGCAGCAGCAGCCGGAGGAGCAGCAGCAGCAGCAGGAGCTTAGGCCATATTCAAGTCTTGTGCGGACCAAGCACAGAAGCTCCGTGCTGTGCAACAAATGCGCACTGTGACGAAGATACAACCTTACCTGTGAGCATCCAGAGGAGCCACAGCAACTATCCCAAAACAATCCAAAAGCAGCAACATCAGCAGCAGCAGCAGCAACATCAACATCAGCAACAACACTAGCAGCAACATCAACAACAGCAGCAGCCGCAGCTGTGGCAGCAACATCAGCAGCTAGTCCCAAAGCAAGACAAAAGGAGCAGGAGCAGGAGGCGAAGGCTGTGGCTGCCACATTCAATACGCCACGTTATTTGTGTCCCGATTGCCGTTTTAACAATCAGCCGCTGGCCTGGTGGGTCTCATGTCCGCGTCTCTCCAATCTGCACTGTGAACAGCCACAAATGACAACAGCAGCAACCGCAGCAGCAGCAGCAGCAGCAGCAGCAGCAGCAATGCAGCAGCCACCAACAGCGCGTCACTGTCATGCCACAAATCCGTCGCGATTTCCACTTCAACTGAATGCGAAGCGGCATTGTGACAATTTTGGCAGCTACACCACATTGCCCAGCATCGAGCAGCAGCAGCACCATCATTCGCAGAGCATCGGCGCTGGCTGCAGTCGTCATTGTGGGGCAGCAGCAGCAGCCGCCGCACATCCTGAACCATCACTGCCACTGCCACCGGCAGCTGCCGCTTCGCGTTGGTATGGCCCAAGCAATGCCAATCCCAATTTAAATGCCTGTTGTTACATGTGCAATCCCATGCCCCCCCAATATGCCACACAGCTTTGCGCTTGCGATAGTTGGTATCAGCAGCAGCAGCACCAGCAGCAGCAGCATAATCACCATCCACACCAACACCAACACCATCAGCAGCAGCAGCAGCACCATCACCAGCAGCAATTAAGGAGCATCCCGCCACCGCCCAAGCCACTTATGCCAAATGGCGGCTGCTATTTGGGTGAGTAATGAGCACCTTTTCGCTGGCATGCATCCTGTTTTCCATTTAATCAACTTTCAATTGTTTGGCGCCGCCAGGCTTCGATGCTCATCATCCCTCCCACATCACCGATGAGGAGGACTCCGCCTTCCCAGCACTAGCCGACCGAGAGTTTCATCTGCTCCATCGCAATATTCCCGCACTGCGTCGCACTGGTGTCGACACAACGCGTATTCGACAGGTGAGCCGTGCAGTGCATTTAAAACTGTAAATGCTTGTTTTTGCCCATGCCTATTCAAACTGTATGTTTTTAGTACTTCTACCCGGATGGCGGCTGGGGCTGGATCATTTGTGGCGTCTCCTTTCTGGTACACATTCTGACCACTGGCCTTCAACTGAGCTATGGCTTGTTGTTGTTCTATGCCGTGCAACATTTGCATAACACAAGTGGCATTGGTGAGTGAATTTATGTGTCCAAAAACTGTTAAAGATAAAAGCTGAAAATGTGCCACAGAAAAGTAGTTTGGAAAAGTATCGAATATCCATTTAGCAATTGTTTTTCTTTGTGAAGAAAATCAACTTTTTGATAAATAATATGCTTGTGAAAAACGTGGTCTAGAATTTAATTAAACAGATTAAGTTTAGAATGAAATTTGTGTACGTGTTTCATAGTTTTTTTTGTGTATTCCCTTGTAAATTCTTTGCACACGTAGAAAATGAACTTTTTGCTGAAAATATGTTGAAAAAGAATAAAGCAATGAGCAAAATTAATTTTGACAAAGCTATAAAAGTTTGAAGATTTTCAACTGTATTTTAAGCGTTTTAAGCTTTTGCCAACAATATACAAAGTTAAAGTTTCAATAATGTAACTTTATACAAATTACACATATTATTAATGAGGTGCACAAATGTAAAAAATTTAGTTTGTGAGCAACTTTGTTTGGACAAAGTTATGAAAAGGTTGAAAACTTAAAGCAAAGTTTCTTAAGTTTTTGAGTAACTGTTTTGTTTTTTAAGTATATTTAAGTTACCAAAATATGGTAACATAAAACAGGCTTAAAATGCAGCATTTGCTTTTTAATTTTAAATAGTTTTTTTTCTTAACTGAAATAAGACTTAAAATTGTGATATTTCTTAAAGTTATGCTTAATTTCTTGAAGACATTTAAAATTCTTCACTTAATGTAAAATAAAATGAATACTTTTGCAGAGCTTTTGGGCGCACTAAGCTGGTCCATCTCGATGCTGGCCATTCCGTTTGTGGTTTCCTTGTGTCGAAAGCGCTCCATACGGCTGCTCTCGATTGTGGGTGGCCTGGTGATGCCACTGGGCATTCTGTTCACTTCATTTGCCACGGAATTCGGACAGGTTGTTTTCAGTTATGGTGCGTATGTATATATTTATATATATATGTATATAAGGCTGACGACTTATGAGAGCTCAACACAGAGCGGCGGAAGTTGCTTACCATTTTCATTTGCCATGTCCTGTCTTGGAAACTTTCTTCTCTGCAGGCATTGTGTTTGGCATTGGGGTTGCCATGGTGCGTGAAGCCTCCACGGTGATGCTGGGCAATTACTTTAAGCGTCGACGGCAATTCGTTGAAATGGTGGCCATGTCCGGCGAGGGCGTTGGCATCGCTTTGTTCTCCGTCATCCTTAAAGAGGGCGTAGGCAAGGCCGGCTGGCGCCTGGGTCTGCAAATCGTTGCCGCACTAACTGCCCTTAGTTTTTTCATGGGTCTCATGTATCGACCAGCATCCCTATATCATCCCCAGCGTCGTGCCATACAGCACTTGAAAAATCAGCGCAAAAAAGTGAGTGAGAACCATTGAAATTTGAACTCGATTTAAAATCCCAAATGGAATTTTTTAATATTCTTTAGCTGCGCGAAAAGAAGCCAAAGTTGACGCCTGAAGTGGAATCACCAACTAGATATCTATTTTTGGACATATCATCGCTGAAATCGGTAACAGTTAAGATACTATTGATGACCTCCAGCGTGGCGGCATTCGGCATTTATACGCCCATGTTCCTTATGGTGTGTTTAAACTGATTTCAATTGATGAGCTCATCCACTTAGCCATGATATGCGTTTCGTTATAGGCCCTCAATGCTGCCAAGGAGGGTTCCGATGTGCAGGAGCTGGTGCTGCTCCAGACTTTCCTTGGCATCTCCATGGCCCTGGGCGTCGTCCTTGCCGGAGCTCTGCTGCGTCGCTGCTTTGTGATTCGACAATTTGTGATCAATACGAAAATTGTTGCTCAGGTAAGTCCTAACTAAATGCAACTAAGTTTAAAGTAGGCGAAAATCTGTTGATAATATTTAAAGTTAAATAAATTAAAAGCAAAAATACTTATTAGAATGTGTAGAATATAAAAATATATATGTCAAGAAATAAGATCTAAATAGGTGCTTATTAAGCCCGAAGATTACACATTATGCGGGTTTTGTTTTTTATTTGCATTTATTTGTATCGACTAATAATGCTTTATTCTGATTTTGTTTTTTATTTTCATCTCTTTTTATCGACTAATAATGCTTTATTCTTATTTGTTTTTTATTTGCAGCTCTTTATATCGATTGTGGCGTTGGCCATTTTATTTCTATCCTTTGTCATGGGCTACAAGGGGCTCTGCATACTCAGCTGGCTGTATGGGATTGGCCTTGGTGGCTTTCAGTATTCACTGAAGATTTTGGCACTGGAACGCATTAAGCTGAAGCATTTCTCCAAGGCTTGGGGTATGTGTGTGATTGTGCTAAATCTGACAGCATTTAATATTTATCGCTTTTTGCAGGCTTTATACGCGGCGTGGAGTCGGTGCCAGTGCTAATTAGTGTGCCCCTCACCTCCTTTCTCAATGATTACTCTCTGAAATATGGGCGTGCTGGCTATTATATTTGCTCAGCTGCAGCAGCCATCTCTGGCATAATCATTTTCTTCATCAGCGAACCCCAGGAGCAACACCAACACCAGCAACAGCAACATCATCAGCAGCAGCAGCAGCAGCAACGGGGACATCTCAATGGTCACCTGCCCACACCAATGCTGATGCGGCACTCCTCGGTGCGCCATAATCGCTCTAATCTGCATATGGACTATGGGGGCTATGGGGAGTATCCCGCACCCGATTTGCTCAGTCGCAGCTGCATTAGTCTCAATCAAATGGAGCCCTATCTGCACCACGCCAACAATTCCCATTATTGCCAACGTCAAATGCATCAGCAGCCTCTGCATCTGCCACCACAACATCATCACTTGACTGCTCAGCATAATCACGGCCATGCCCCCCATCACCAACAGCTGACCTGCCACAATCTGGACATGCAGCAGGGACGCTCCCCCTATCAGCTGGGCCAGGGCAGCATTGGCGCCAAAATGGGCAAGCGCCTCCAGCGCAGCCTCTCCTTCATCCAGCAGCACAATTGCTGCGATGGCCAAATGTACTGCAGCTGGCACAGCACCTACGAACTTGGCTGTCGCAAATCACCCAAGTGAGTAATATGATTAGTTTTATTATTATTAGCTGACATCAGCATTTTTGGCCTTGAAATAATCAGCTCATTGGAATGAGTCAAACTTGGCTTAAATGTTTTAGTCGATTATCTTTTGCCTGCCTGCAAGCAAATTGTTATTAGGCCAATTAAGTTAGTTAAAAAGTATTTAAGCAATTCCCAAATATGCAATTCGCATTTACAGAACTAAAATTCTGATTCTTAACAAAACTAAAGAGTTTTCAATATTTACATATTGTTTGGTTTGTTTGTGCAAACAAAAACAGAAAATGTGTAATTATTTCAGAATGGATTAATTCTTGGGGGCATCATTAATTTGTATGCAAATGGAATTGAGGTTGTTTGCATGTCTGCTGCACAATTAGACTTGCAGGATATTTGATATTTTATGGGAGCGAAAACCTACATTCAAATAATGCTTTTGTTTTAAGCCAAGTCAAGCCATAGAAGCGCAAATTGCTGAGTTGTTTGGCTTCTTGTCGGCGACAACTGAAGCAACTAAAACAACCAAAACAACTGAAGCAACATTGCTGCAGTTGCACTTGTGTGTGGAAAGGACCTCTTAAATTTTACCCCCCACCTTCTCGGTTACGTGGCACGTGCTACGTGTTTATTTGCAGATCTCAAGACCGGCAGCCACTCATATGCACTTGCAGTCCCAATTCGACAACGTATGGCGGCGGTGGAGGTGGAGGAGTTGGCGGAGTAGGAGGAGGAGGCGGCAGTTCGGCACGCAGTCGCAGCGTGCCCGAGGGCCTGTCCACAATGTCGCAGCAGTGTAACTGCCGTCATGGGGCAGGCATGCCAGCCGTGACAGCCCCCTCCCGTGAGTTTATCTACGTGCCGCACGCCTACGCCTCGCTGCAGAGGACGCCACATCGACAGCAACGGGCAGCTGGAGTGGGAGCAGGAGCAGGAGCAGGAGTGGGAGCGGGAGTCGGAGGTGCAACTAGCAGCTGTCTGGCATCAAGAAGCAGCCATCCGCAGTGCCGGCTAAAGCGTTCCCAATCGCTCTGCCGACCCGTGCACTTTGTGGAGCAAATCACCACATCGGTGTAGGTGGGGCGGAGGGACGGAGGGGCGGAGGGTAGTTTAATCGCCTAGCATATTTTGTAGTTGTACTCCAGTTACGTGAATCGAATTCCAAATTGTCACATCTCTCTAGTCTTTTGTCGTTAGTTAGTAGCACACGTTTAGTCCACGTCCAAGTCCAAGTCGCAACTGTAACTGAAATCCCACATGCAAAAAACAAAAAAAAAACAAGAGTTTTTCTCTAGAGAAAAGACAAAACAAAAAGAAACAAAACCAACGCAACTTGATGAATTTTCTAACTCTATAAACCTATTAATATACTACAATACTACTAAAATTCTATGCGGTTTCAGCGCATTGAAATCATCGATTTCTAACCATACAAATATTTATAATAAATAAATCAAACACACACACACTCACACACAGACTGTTAGCAGACGAAAAGCTTTATCTTTATTGTCTCGACACAAAAAGTATTTAAATAAACTTTGCTACCAGGCAAAAAAAACAAAAGAAAAACTCAACAATAAACGGAAGATGAATATTAACAAATGAGTCAGCATTAATGAAAGCATATTAAATGGTCCATTTTAAAACGTACACAGACAAATTATCCACCGATATCAATACAAAATATATATTCTCAATTCTCGGACTCATTCAGTCGTGTGGCAATTATATGGCCGACGGCACAGTTTCTGTTTCTCGGTTTTTATCTATATGCAACATATGTGGGATATATAACACAATATACGAAAAAATAATTCGTTGTGGTATTGAGCCTTATTTTTTAATAAAAACCAAGCAAAATGTGTATATATTCATTCTTGTAGTGATTATCTCAAAGGATATCACATTTTAACTGCAATAATCATCGAGGTTGAACAATTACAATTACAACTTCTGGCTCATATAAGTCATACGCAATAATATAATATTTCATAATAAAAGTAAGTAAAAAAAAATAAAACTTGGGGAAAATTTAAATGCCAACTTATAACAATTAAGCCATAATTAAATAGCCGTAAAGAGGACATATGTGCAAATATTTAAACGATTTATATTCGAAAATTGAAAAACACGTAAAAATTTGTATCACAAATTCAGCAAGTAAGCGAGACGTAAATTCAATTATATTTAAATAATCTATTTAGTATTTGATTCATTAAATTAATGAATAAATTAATACATTTTTAACAAAGACTAATTGTCCTCGGCATGCCGAAGATTTAATACTCTTGCAGTGAAATATGTTTAAATTATATTAAATTTTGATTAAGCTTGTCAATTTTAATACATTATCGAGAGTTAAAAGCCATTAAATTATACTTTATATATTGTTAAAAGTGTTCGTTTAATGGGCATTAGTGAGAGCATTAAATGCAGACAGTTAATTTAATGAAAAAACATGCTGCAAGGGTATAATTAATAACTGAAAAAAAGGAAAATTAATGTAAAGAGATTGCCTTGAGCAAGAAACTGCCATAATATGCAATAAAGATACAGATTAACTATGTAAGGCTCATTAATATTTGTATTAAATGACAAACGATAACTGCAATTCTCGAGGACATAAAATTAAATTATCCATAAATTCTCCTCCCAACTGTAAACAATTTTAATATCTTCACTTTTTGTTTCTGTGTTGTTGTATTTCTTTTGCAAGTTGCGCCGTTTGTGTTCAGTGAAAAGTTTTCGTAAATTTAACATAAAATACTTATGACTCACACACACACACTCAGACACACACGCACACTCACTGACACTATCATGCATATCTCAATGCCTCACTCTTATATCTATAAAAACACAAACTATTTCAATTTGTTAAAATCTTTTTAAAGTTAAGATACAATGGTAGCTAAATCAATTGCCAGACAAGATGTAATTTAGATATGCAAATTTTCAACTAGGACTCGTCGTTTCAAGGACTCGTCGAACGCAAAAAGCAACTCATAAATACTTCTACTTTAATAAATGAATTTGTAACTCATCATCATTAGTAGTTTAGTGATAAATGTTAATAAAAAACCGAAATGCGAATGCAAATAAAAAATAAACTAATTCAAGTGTGAACGCAAATTGAAATACCCTCATTCAACTAACAACAAAATAAATTACGGACAAGCTTAAATTAAATTCACAGCTTGGGGTTAACCACAGGAAGCCGGATATTCGAAATAAAGTCTCATTTATTACGTGCTAAAAATTAATAAAACGCTCGGCAAAAGGTTCAACATTAGCCACAAAAATGTCATATATTATTTATTAATTAATCGCATTAACATAAAGCGTCAATTTGTGCACACCAAACACATCTATCAAACTCTAATGCTGAGGCGATTATAAACTTTGACCCCCTCCCCCCCCATGCCAAAGAGGAGTCAAAGTGAGGTTCCGTTTCCGTTTTATAATATGTGCACATAACCCAGGGCGCCATTTTCTGGAACGTGCCTAGACTGCAAACAGCTCGAGCAGCAGGCAAATAAGTTAACAAAAACAACAGCAACAAAATGTTGAACAACAAGGATTACAACAACAACAACAACCATAACAAACACAACAACAATGGGGAGGCGTCAATGACATGCTCAATTTTTCATGCATTATGCTGGCGCATAGTGCGTATGCTTAATATTTGCCAGATATTGACTTTGGCACAAAGCACAGTTAAGCTGAGCAATATTTGAGCTGTAAGCCTCGGATGCCCCAAGGATTCCACACATTGAAGCCGTAAAGCCAGCCTAAAATGCATAAGACAATTTGTGCCAAAGTCTATATAAATGCCTTGCGACTTTATATCTGAGTGTGTATGTGTGTGTGTGTGTGTGTGTGTTTGTGTGTGTTTGTGTGTGTTTGTGTGTGCAAGCATGCGTGACTGTGTGCGGCAAACCAATGTGAATGTGCAAATATGTCACAACATAGATGCCAACTATACAAACATATCTAACGGTAACTATTGCATATATAAATTTTGTATGTGGCTCTAGCCAAATTCAGGGTATTCAAATTCAATTATTCAGCTTGTAGCTCAACCAATTGTGATAACAAACAAGAGAAACAAAACATTTACAAATTCGACAGCACAAATTGTTGCCAAATATGCAAAAATCAAAATAAAAAAATAATATGGATAAAATCACAAAAACACCAAATTTTGTGTATTCGCAGAGAGTTAAGTGTAAGTAGAATTATTTATGTTCAAGTTCTTAAACGTAATAAAAGTTTATTATTTATTTAAATTAAGACAACGAAGAAGCGAAAGACAAACTTTTCGGCATATAATTTTTCGGGAGGAAAGCAGAAGATAAACACCTAAATAAACTCCAAATCAAATAATGATGCCAAGTGACAAACAAACGTTGCAAGCTAACTGAGTGAAGGTGCCATGAAGAGTGAAATTAAGTAAATCATGCGACAAATTCCAAGGAAAATAAAAAAAAAGATTAAATTATGAAAAGTTGTACGTTATTTAAAGATACACAAGTTGAATGAAAGAGCATAGCCGACACGCTGTTGCCGGTTTAATATCCGTTAACTGATTTCGGGGGTTGGTCGCCAGCAGAATCAGAGGCCGCGTGAAAACAGTCGCAGGGCAAAGTCAACTTTACGCCAAATTCTTGTCAAACTTTTGTTCTGTCAGGGGAAAGCTCGGAGAGGGGGGGAGGGGGTGTTTGAGCTGACAGCCTGAAGCGTGTTCAGTGCGATGTTTTAGCCAACTGTCTGTGCTGAGTTTTTGTTGACATAGCTGCCGTTGAAGCAGCAGGAGCAGCAGCAGCAGTAGCCGCAGCCACCGGCAGAGGCGCCTCTGCTGAGTGTCATGCGCACACGCACGCTCTGTTGCCTACTTCCAGGCGTGTTTGAAGTTGTCGTTTGTTCATTGTTGCGCTTTTTGCTGCCACACACGCACGCACACACACTCTGGCACACACAACTAATTTAGTCAGTATCGTAAACATCTGTTTTGTGTTTGCCTTTCATATTCCAGTCGGCGCGCGCGTGTTGCGCACTCTGCTCTCAGTGCTCTGTGCTCCGTACTCTGTGCTCTGCTCACAGCATCCTTACAACAAGGATACACGAGCAATGTGCGTCTCTCGTCAGTTTCAGCATCAGCGCCACGGTGCACGGAGCGTGCTCGCATAGACACGCAACTCGCAAAAACGGAACACGCAGCAGCAACGCACACACACACATAGAGCTGAGGCAGTGGCAGACTCAATGAGAAAAAAAAAACTAATCCCAAATGTAATTTTCAGTCAAGCCAATTTTGACTTTATCCACGAGACAATTAAAAACGCATTAGTTGTGCCAACTCCCCCAGTTTATTCGGCAGCCTGTTAACTTGCTAAACTTGACGAAGTTACGCAAAGTCTAAATTTGATTTCCACAGTGCGTTTGGTGTTTCTTCATCAGTATTTTTTTTTTTTTCTTTTCTTATTTGGGCAATGCGAATATCGATTGCTGTTGTGGCTGCCTTGCATAAGTCCTCCAGAGATTGGAATACAAGCGCAGCAGTAAAACTCAACTGAAAGGTAACATCAGAAAGTAATAAACATAAAAGGAAAAAAAAGAAAGAAAAACATTAAAAAAAAAGGAATAAAGAAAAACAATTTAGAAGGGGGCGGAGAAGAACAAGACACTCTGCAACGCCCAGCGAATGCACAAGAACAACGAAGGCAACTTGTAGAAATTAAGTTTTAATTATACATATTGAACTCAGCATGTGAATAATGATGTTCAACAGCAGGATGATAATGATGATGATGATGCACCAACAGCAGAGGCAGATCCAAACGTGAATTTCAAACAATTGACAGTAGCAACAACAACAAGAACGAAACCGTTTATATATAGCCTTAGCAGATTTACCTGGGCTGGTTGTGTGTGTGTGTGTGTGTGCTTGCTAACATTTATTTTTGGGCCAAAATGGATATCGCCTTGCGTGGCACAGCGTCAACGACTGGAACTGGCACGCACACTGGCACTGGCACTGGTAAGTCCTTGAGAGTCACTGAACTGACTTGCACACAACGCAAAACATGACAGTTCAAAGCATAATATAAAACACACAAAAAAAAAAGAAAAACACTTACAGTAAAACACATGTAATCATGCATATGTATGTGTGTGTGTTGGCATTCATATTGTGATTCATTTGTCTATCCACTAATGGAAACAAACGCAGATACTTACCAAAAGCAACAACAATTTATTTTACAGGTTTACACCATGCTGTGTCATTGGGCAACATTGAAGTCACCACCAAGGTTGGTACTCACATAAATAAATAACTGTTTTTGGGCACTTACTTTCTGTAAATTAACTTGCATATTAAATGACTAACAAATGAAATCGCTTTGTTCACTGTGAATAGTTAAACTCAAGTTAAAGATAACCTGTGTAAAAAAAGCATATTTATTTGTATATCAATTCTCAACTTTATGAATACGTAAAAATCTAACAGTAAAAGCACAATTTATTTTCATAAAATGTATATTACTAATTCTATGTAAACTAATTACGAAATTATGCAACATAATTATAAATTGTGCTTTAGAAAGTAATTTTTAACTACCATTTAAAATAATTATTTTTAATTTGGTTTTATTTACTCTTCAGTTTTGGTTTAGTTTATTACAGCTTTTAGGCATTTCAATTGACAATAAAAACAAGCTTTAATCCTTATTAGGCCACCTATTCCAGCCACATGGATCGCAGCTACGACTCTGAGGATGAGCACACTGGTCGCCGACGATTACGTCAAACTCTCTCCACCGAATCGCAGCCTCGCACTTCAGTCTACTCGCGCGGAGACATAAGAGAACAGGTGAGTGGATCTCTCCAATCTCTGTTTACCAGTCTAATTAATACCATATACTATATCTTTTATATAGTACTGTCTGACGGATCGTCAGTTGCATAGCATTGAGCAGCGTCCGCGTAGGGAGCGTTTCTTTGGCTGCCTTTCGCGCAGGGGCCAGGCACATGGTGGCAGCCTGCTAGGCGGCTGTGTGGGTCGACGTGTGCCCTCCGATGAAAACTTGGCTGCCTATGCCCCCTTCGAAAAGTATCCACGGTGCGTATGCATAACGTTCTTACCAATTTGTACAGCTTTGTTAACATTTTGTTTTGGTTTAGCTATCAAAATAACTACACAGACACACACGAATTGGATAGTTCCTATTTTCGCCGTCAACCGGCATCGATCTTAAGCACTGGCAAATCGAATGAACCGGATTTGAGTGGCGGCTACTCTTGGATAGGTCCAGCTGGGCAGTCGAATAACAACAGCGATTACCAATCGGAAACGAGGTACGAGTCTGTTAATTGTAGAAGCCCCAAAAAATCCAAAACCAAAAATCAAAAACAAAATTTGTAAAATGTTATGCCAAACTTTCGCTAGAGATCATGCTTGAATCTAACTGTCGCACTCTCTGTAGAAACTGTCTCTGTCTCTGTCTCTGTCACTGTCTCTACTATCAAACACACATCCAAAACGCTTGCAATGCCTGCTCTTAACTCTTCCCATGCAACAGCAACAACAACAACAACAACAACAGCAACAACAACAATAATTATATTAACTAATTACAATTAAAAACAATAAATAAAATATCAGCTTGTAAATCATCTTGCATAATGCCAATCGCTTATTGCTTTCAAGGTCTTTCGCTTTCTGTAAACTAAACACTGCAATATGAAAAATCTAAAAAAAATAGCTGTAAAATATATTTCCTATACTTTTCGTTATTCATTCACCTTCCCCCTTCTCTCTAAAACGACTAAACAAAAAAAAAACGAACCAATTAAATAATTGAAACCAATCCAATTACTAAATGAACAAAAAATGTGTAAAAAAGGGCAACTTGTTGTACAGCACCACTTGAATCCTTTTACCAGGATGTTTTGCTACGGAATTATTATGTCGAGCTTTGCGCTCCACCACATCCTACACCACCAACATCACACACCAATCAAATCGCTAATGTAAATGTTTGGTATGTAAAGTGATATAAAAAAAGAAAACAACAACCATAACCTTAAAATCTAAACTTAAAATAATTATCAATTAAACGAAATTTTAAACTTAAACTTAAATTAAGAAACAAAATTTAAAAAGTGCTCTAATTAAATATGTATTTTTGTATTTTTTTTTTTAAATATATATGCTATGTGTCTGCACGTGACTAAAGAACCAGAAAGCGAGCAATGTTTGTTTCTACCATGCCCAGAATATTATTCAAATAGTTGCTAATAGTTTTGGTCTGTTCTCTGTTCCACAGCTCGTATCACTATCCCACATATGCCACAATGCCGACGCCACACCAGCATCAGCAGCAGCATCAACAACAATCTGGAGGTCTTCCCAGGTGTGTAATTCAAATTGAAAAAACTTGTATTGAAATGAAATTTGCATGAGATTTAAAAAGCAAAGTTGCTTTACACTTGTAGGGAACAAATATATTAATATATATCTTAAAATATTTGGCTTCTCAAAAACCAACATACTGAATAGATATATAAACATCTCGGAATATCTGTCTAAGCATGCTGATAATGAAAGTATCTTTTTTTGCTCGCAAACATTTAAAGTATATATTTTATAGTATATAGTTGGAGGATAGATATTTACTTAAAGATAGATTGTTATACAAATAAATTACCAATATTTCCATTCAGATAGTTTTTTTTATTATTATTTAATTCACAGAACCAAACATGTCAGCTTTGCCAGATCACATACGCTGACCAGTTTCGACACTGTAAATGCGGGTTTTCGGTCGTCGGGTCGCTTGAAAAGCGCACGCAGTCAGGAGCGTTTGATTGGTGGCAAGAAGCCCATCATTGCCACGGGTTCCATGTATGAAACACTACAACCTATGCTGCCACATCAGCACCAGCAGCAGCAGCAGCAGCAGCCACTACAGCAGCAACCACAGCAAAGTTCCACTTTGCCCAAAACATGGCTGCCAGCTCAGGTGCAACTGCAGCCCTGTCAGCATCATCATGCACCGATTCACCTACATCAACAGCTGCCAGGTAAGTCAATACTAATCACATATACCCTAATCCTAACTCGAACTGAACTCAAATTGAACAGATAACATGCTGGGATTGATAATACCACAAGCGCTGCCAATGGCACTGCCGCCACCCAGTCCAGAAGTTCTCATTCTGGAGAAGAAGTTTCGCAATGCAATGAAGACGCAGGCCACCCAAACCGATGTGGCAGCTCGTCGCGAGGGCCTATCCAATGCACAGATGCTGGAGCTAAGTCCACGTGCTCCACATCGCATTAAGGTCATGTCCCAAGGTGCTCAGACAAATGGCTTGCAGAATGGCAAAAAGCTGACAAAGAGCCTGTCTGAGATACCCAATGGGAAGGATACGATGCATCAGCATTATCCACCGGGGTAAGCGAACTGAGTGAATTATGGTAAATTGTAGATAAGATATATATTGAAGATGACGCTATATCATACAAAAAATCTATATAGGACTAGCTTATATAGTTATCCTCTGAGGGATATTCTACGTTAGAGGGATCCTTCCATAAAACTAAGATTCTATCAGGATCAGTACTCAGTATATTCTTTATAAGCTGATATTAAATCAGTCTAAACCCTTGAAGAGCAACCCATTCAGGATTCAGAGTAGTCAAAGTCCTCAGTTTATATCAGTGATAATTATTATCATCTTTCATCTTGCAGTTCTGCGTATCCCCACGAACTGATTTATCGCACCCAGTCGCAGGATGTGGCGCCACTGCAAACCCTCTCAGATGCCCAGAATAATATTATGTACTACAAGCCACCACCTCCACTGCTGGATCCGCACAGCTATGGCCACGGCATGGAGCACTTGAGTCGTGGTCGCGTGGAGCAGAATGCGGAGTACGTCAATGTGAATGCAGCTGCACTGGCGTTGAATGAGAGCTTCGACTACGAGAGCAACAGCTTGCCACGTCGGGCATGCACCTCACACGTGCGCACCGAGATCGATTACTACTCGAACAGCTTGCCCCGACGACCGGATGCACTGCACAACCATGATGTGTGCAAGCACATCACGGAGTGTGCCGAGCTGATGACCGACAGCGTTCCATTGGATTTCACACGGCCACATTTGTTGCCGCCGCCCAGCCAGTACTGCAAGAATGACGAGGACCCTGTGGAAGAAGATTACGAGGACGAGGAGGAAGAGGAGGAGGAGGAAGTGAGGGCCCACGAAACGGAGAGCTACAGTTCCGAGGTGTGTCTGGAGCAGGTGGCGGCTGGTAAAAATCGTCGCATGTCCATGTTACCGATGGACGACTACTCGCCATTTCGAAGGGATGATGTACGTCGGCAGTCCATGCCCGTCTATGGCCAGACGGAGAAGCTCATCGATGGCTTTGGGCCGCGCAGTTCGTTTCGGAGTCGGGATAAGGTCAGTTGCTTTCCGGATTTGCCGTCACCGCGGGATGAGCAGGAGATCTTCATAGACTTCAAGCCGCACGTCTCACCCAAGCCCAGTCCCAAGCACCAGGTGAAGCATAGGAAGCAACACAAGGCTGAGATTGCAATGCGCAAGATGCAACAACAGCGGATGGCTCAGGCGGCTGCCTTGACGCTGCCCAAGCTGAAGCAACAGCAGTCAGCGCCAGTCGAGATTGAGGCTAGAAAAGTGGAGCTTGTGCACAGCGAAGAGGATGAGGAGGACGACGATGAGCAGGAGGAGGAGGAGGAGGATGAGCAACAGGTGGACGATCAGACCCATCAGGAGCAAGAACCCGACTCGGAGCAGCCACAAGGGGATGATGATGAACCTCTCTACGAGAACATTACTCCCTGTGGCTGTAAAATAGAGCCAACTGTCACCGGTGCAGTCCAGGACAAGCGGATGCAGTTCCGCAAGCGTTCCGTTAGCCTGGATGATGATTATGCGGCCATGACAACTATATCCGCCCCAGCACCTGGCATACGTCTGCCCTCCACACCAGCGAGCCCCTTTCGCGATGAACTGCTGCTGGCCAATGTCTCCACTTATCCATCCTCAGACTCGCTGGCCAATGATAACACACGCGATCACTCCGATGGCATTTGGAATGAATCCCAGGTCACCGTGCTGACAGCCGAACAACGAGACATCTCAGATACTTCCTTTAGCTCCAATCTCTTGCTGACACCCTCATCCAAGCGCAAGAATCTACTGCTGCAGCACCAGCAGCGCAGCTCCGTGGACACGGATGTCTTGGACTTTGAGGAACTGGTGGGTGTACTGGAATTTAATCAGTATTATGTTCATACTATATCATTGGTAAATTTTATTAGCAAGATTTCCAACCTATTTTAAATATCTTTAATCAGCTACCTTTTCCCTTTTAAAGTAGACGTATTTTGGGAAACATCAGAGGGAGTTATACCGGTTATTCATATTCCTCTCTCCATTCCCGCAGAGTCCCACCTATGGCCTCCAAACACTGCCAAAGATTATCAGAACGCCCACGCCAACGACAACCAAACCTGCGACGGCGCCAACAGTACCGACAATACCGATCATAATGCCTGCCATTGCTGTGACACCCTCCAGCAACCAGCTGCCGGATACCATTAGCTCACCACTGCCCAAGCGCAGTATGGTGGCTCGCGGATCCGTGCCAGATGCTCGCCAATTGATGTATGTGGCGGGTGTGCCCAAACAGCGGTTAGTATATGTCCCAATCCGCAAGGAACTCTAATGAAACCCGTTTTCTATCCAAGGCACTCGGACGCCTCGTTTTTGCCTTCCGGTGCGGATTACTTGCGCAGCGCTGATATTTCAGAGTGCAGCACAAATACAGATGAGTATGCGACGTGCACGGACACATCGAAGCGCACACCAGGTATTAAGACACCGCCGACCACGACTAGCTCATCGTCGACTACACAAGTGCCAGGTTTGGGTGCCTCCCGACAAATATTGTGTGTGTGCTTGTGTGTGTGTGTGCTTGTTTAGTACGTGTGTGTTCGTATTTGTCGTAATTAAAATATGTTGTGCCGTGTCACCCCTCAGCAGGTTGCAGTCAGTGATCATTCAATCCGTACACCAAATGCCTCTCTCACGCTTGCCGCCTTAAATAGTACCTCTTTAGCCAATAGCCAATAACCAATAGCCAATAGCCTGTAGCCTGTTGCCTCTAATGCCTCTTAGCTCTCATCCACATACAACTCTGTCTCTCTCTCTGTATTTCTCGTTCTCACTCTCTCTCTCTCTATGTCTAAAGTTTGTTGTTGTTGCTTGATGATCGCCTTGCCCGCAATTGCTTTAGCTGTCTAAAAAGAAAGGAATCCTCGGAAATTCGTATTAAAGTCTCTCTTTTTTGGTCTAGTTTCCACCCAGAGTTCACAGCTGGAGAAGACAAATGCAGGCAGCTCTTTCGAGAGTGCCAGTTCCCTGTACTCCATGCGCGAGGAACTCCTACAGCATGACGAGAAGCCGCCACCAGTGAAACCCGCACAGCAGCTCAAATCCCCACTTGGGTCGGCTGCAGAGCTGACCAGAAAGTCGCCGTCGCATTCGATAAGCAGCACTACCTCATCGGGTAGCTGTCAGATCTCGGGTCAGGCCATCAAGTCACCCGGCAAGGAGTGCGAACCGCAAACAGTTAGCAGCGGGACCAGTAGACAGATGAAAGTTAGCGCAGCGGAAATGGTGCCGCAGAAGCCCAAACCAGAATCTATATCGGAGGATGAGCGCAGCGAGATTCGGTACTCCTCCTCTGGCTACTACGAGAGTCCGCACGAGGAGGACGACGAGGACCAGGTGACGCCCAGTTGCAAGGGCCGTCGTCAGCGACAGGACGATGAGCGAAAGCGTCGCAAGACCAGCATGAAACTTGACATCGAGAAGGAGAACATGCGCGCTTTGACCAGTCCCATTAAGAAGCCTGGCGGCGGCTCTGTGAAGCTGCAATCGCCGGAACAGCACAGCGTTGGCACAGCTCCCGATGGCGGAAGTCCAAGCAAGATGAAACGTTTCCGTCCCAAGATACGACGTCAGTTGCGAAAGAGCTCCAGGGAGGATGTGCTCGCAGCGGCCGCTGCCCGCAGATCCCGTGGCACGCCCACTCTGTATGGGTTAAGTAGTGTCAGTGGCGATACCGAGTTGCTGCTGGATGCCAGCATGACCAGCACCATGGGTCCGAGAGTTGTACCAGCAGCAGCAATAGTTGATCCGATAGCTACAACGACAACAACCTCGGCCTCTTCAACGGGTACCATTACAAAGCAGGAGCCAGCTGCTTCTGCAATAAAGAAGCAGCATAGCTGTGCCACACCCACATCGCTACTGTCTCCCAAGTTGCAGACGGCTGCTTTGCCCGCCATCAAAAGTGCCTCGGAGGCAAGTCATCTGAAAGCGAAATCGATTGAATCACTGCGTTCAGTCTCGCCCGGCTCGGATTCGGTGTTCTACAGTGAGGCGGATGGTAATGCGGCAAGTGCGGATCAGGGGCACTGCCTGCACTGCGGCAAGGAGGTGGAGGGCAAACAACACAACAACAACACGGTCAGTGAACTTGCTGGTGATTCTGTGGAGTCCATACCCTTTATCGAGCAGGAGGTGGACATTGTGAAGCCACCCTCAGATTTCGCTGACTCCCCGGTAACAACGAAAACTACACAGCGACTCTACAAAAAAATGGACAAGCGTTTTCGATCCGAGGAACGCTACCATGGCGAACGAGGCAGACACTACAAGACCAGGCAGGAGAACATACGCGCCAAGGTAAGTGCGGGGGTAAATTGCAGCTAAATGGGACTATTTTCTCGGAATCTTATTCAAATCGGAAATCCGCTTTTAATGATATTATATATATATATTCTTTTCCTTTCCACTCAGAGCGAGGAACGTGGCCGTGTTCCTAGTCTACCCAATACACCCATACTACGACCCGCCGGCTCCAGTCCCTGTGTTCTGCCAGATATTAATACGGAACAGAGTCAGCATATCATCTATAAGGGTCACTATAATGTGGGTCGCTATACGCGCTTGACCGATGATGATTTGTGGACACAATTGGATCATCAATGCTTTGGTAGGTTTTCGTTGTTAATTTAATAATTTTCAAAAAAAAAAAAACATTAATCTAACAACGCTGCCCTAACTTCAGATCGATCTCGCGAGCGTCGCGCTTCCACGGAGTCGGAGAAGGGCTTCCATGCCAAGTACCAGGTGATTCTACATCGTCTGGTTCAGCGTCGTTGCACACTTGAGATGTATCATCGTCAGAAGCACAACAACTTCCGTAAGTGAACGAACTACACCTACCAAAAAAACACCCTGTTTTATTTTCTATATCTGGCGCAACGTGCGCGCTGAATTGTTGCGAGAGCGTTGGGAGAGCTTTTTTTAAACTTAAGGGGGGTACTTTAGTTTTGTGGGGAATGGTGTGACTAGAATAATAAATAGCTATTTATATTTTGGCAAATTTTGATAAATTAAAAAAGATTAAGAAATATATATAGTCGTGATCTTTTCCAAAGAGAATTGAGTTAATTTAAAATAACAGAATTGAATAATATTGCTGCCAAAGAGAATTGAGTTAACTAAGAATAACAGCTGCCAATAAAATATTAAAAATACATAGAAAGAAATAAAATTAAATTTCATTAAATTAACACACAGTAAGGGTATTCCAATGTCGGTTAGCCAAGAGTTGCAACACTCTCTCTGGTTTTCCACATGATAGTGGGCCGGTGGCGCTCTGACGCTTTTCATGACCGGCACTTGGCATAAAAATGAACCAATAAAACCAAAAAAACAAGAATGCCAAATAAAAAATAGTTTTTTGTGTTTGGGTCTGTTATCGAAAATAGTTGAGGTGCGTGTTTTGTTGTGTGCCGTTGCCACGGATCTCGCCATTATCAAATGCGAATAGTGCAGAATACGAGTGTGCTCCGAGTACTCCGAGTGTCAGTTTGTGGTGTTCAAGGCGAAAGTCGATTCAAAAAATTAAATATTTACACAATAATTAATCGAAATGATTGGTGGGTAAACAAAAAAATATAGCATTTAGCAACAATTGATGTGTAGACTTATATTTTGAAATGCCACAGAATTAATATCGTCGAATTCGTCGCCGGATTCGGTGCGGCGAAAACTTGAGGAGGTCTTAAAGCTAATGCTCTTGGTGTGGGCACGTGAGAGTTTCGTCATAACCACGCTCAGCAATGGTGCGCACGGTAATGTGTCCGGAAATAAAATCACATAAATCATATCACACATACATACACACATACATACATACAGATGAGCATACATTTTATGTATCTTTTGAATTAAATCTCTCGCGCAGGCGTAGACAAAACTGTTGTGGTGAAGAGCGATTCGGGAGAATTTGGTTTTCGCATACACGGCTCCAAGCCGGTGGTGGTGGCTGCCATTGAACCGGAGACGCCAGCGGAGAGTTCGGGCCTGGAAGTGGGTGACATAATCATATCGGTGAATGGCGTCCAGGTGCTGGACAAGCATCACACAGAGGTGGTCAAGATAGCGCACGATGGTTGTGAGAAACTGGAACTGCAGGTGGCTCGCACCATTGGCGTCCTCATGCACGAGCAACTGGAGCCACCCAGCCAGCCCATCTTCAGCGGTTATCTGTGGCGTCAGAGCGGCCAGGCCAAGGGTGCTCCAAATACCAAGAAATGGGTGAGACGCTGGTTCTCCCTAAGGCCAGACAATTGCCTCTACTACTACAAAACGGAAGATGTAAGATGAAAGATATTTGAAATATGCTCAAGCTTTGAATTAATATTTCATTTTATTTAATTTAATTTAATAAAAAATATCTGAATTTCTTTTAATAGCCTTTTATAAATTCTTTTTACTAGGATTCACAGCCCGTGGGTGCTATGATAATGGCCAAGCATACGGTGGAAATGTGCCCACTCGATATAGGTAAGCCCTTTGGCTTCAAAGTGGACTCCGGCGAGGGAATACCCATGTATGTGGCTGCTGACACCGAAGAACTGGCCAACAGATGGTTGAACTTGCTGCGCCAAGCAGCCACGCAGGATAATCAGTGGCTGGACAAAAGGTAGGAGAGAACACATTGATCAGAAGAACTCTCTAATACTCTCTCTCTTTCTCTCCATTTCTCTTTCTCGTATTTAACTTCGTTTTAGTGCCCGCTGCTTGTATCAGAGCCCCGGCAGCATTGTGCGGCCGGATTGCTTTGGGTATCTGCTCAAATTGGGCTCAAGGTGGTGCGGTTGGTCGAAACGCTATTGTGTACTTAAGGATGCCTGCCTCTATTTTTATCAAGATGCAAATAGCAAAAATGCATTCGGTGAGTCACTCGCAGACCAACTATAAAGTAGAAGTCTGCTCTAGAAAGTTCTTGTTGAATTTAATTAACATGCAGATACCCTGTAAACCAAATAAATAACCAAATTCTATTTGTGGATTGATGTCTTAATTTAAGTAACTTAGTCATTGACATTAAAAATTTATTAGAAATACAAAATGTAAGGTCGAATAAGATCTGAAATCATAGCCGTTTTTCATACATTTTTACTTAAAGGGTATTATAAGTCGCACACTAAACAGACAGCAAGCGCATGCTGCTAATTAATTAATGTTTGTGAATCAATTTGCTATCTTTTTTTTCTGCATTTGTTTTTTTTTGTTTTGTCTAGGCATGGCCTGTTTGCACGGCTATAAAGTGGCCTCAATGTCCGCAAATGCGTCCGGCAAGAAGAACTCATTTGAGATAATACCACCAGAAGCGAAATTGCGTCATTATTATTTTTGTACCGAAAGCGAAATGGATAAGAAGCGGTAAGTCAAAATGCTAAATTTACAAATAAATAATCGTAATATGTATAATGTGTTCGATTTTCAGTTGGATATCCGCACTGGAGTACTCCATAGATAGGTGGATCAAGTCCGGGTAACTAAGGTTAAAAACACGCTCCAGATCGGCGCTGAATAGCCGACGGAAGCGTCGAAGTTTTAGCTACTACATGGATTAGTTTTCGTCAACGTCAACTGAGCTCTTGGAATTCATAATGGGGACATTAGTACGGGTACTAGGTACTACTAACTACCACATAAGCAACAACAAAACAAACAAACAAAACAACAACCGAACAAAGGAACAACAAACAAACAAAACCAAAAAAAAAAAAGCATATAGTAAATAGTCCAGAGTTTTATAGCTACTAAGACAAGGAATTTAGATCAGTCAGTCAGTCAGTCAGAATCGGGTTTGAAACTATTTTGAAATGTGAATACACACACAACATACACACACATACATAGATAGCATAGAAAATGTTGGTGTGTATTCTTGTTATATACTTATTATATATAGCTTATACATACTAATGTTTAGTGAGGTTGTCTGGTTATACACACAAACACATTACTTGCATATATATATCTATGTGTATAGCTTACGATATAGTAACTTATCTATATATATATATATATATATATATATATATTTAGGTATATGTATAAATGCATGCAGCAGACCAAAATTATTGTCTAAAATGTGTGTTCGGGTTCAAACAAAAAAAATTCATTAGGCTAGTTGGTATTCAACGCCTCATTGAGAACCTTATTAGACGGGTATCTATCTCATCAGTGAGAAATAATTTAGAAAAGCATTGCTACGAAGAAGATTGAAACTAAAAACTGTTAAGAAAATTATTATTCATGACCAATTTCATATGCAGCTAATCCAAAATTAGACTTATGACTAACGAATGCTATAAATCATCTAATTAGAACTAGATTAGAATATTTGGGGGCGTGCCAATAATGGTTAAATATTTGAATGCTTAGTTTCACACTAGATACAAACAATTATTGCGCATATATTTATAAGTCAAAACGGTTTTCGTCCTTATTGGAAACAACACAAAAACAGAATAAAAACAAAACAAAAAAAAAAAACGTTAATGGTTTATTAGTTAGACACACTTATTATGATATGTATAGCTTTTTTTTATAAACATTTGTAGCTAAGCTTAGGTTTTTGATAGGTTGAGGTTTTTTGGGATTGCCATCAAGTTTTCGTCATCTGACTGGAGACTCAACAGATAATATGGAAAATGCTTTATGAGTGTACATTGAATACTTCACAATCCAGTAATTACTTTGTCATATATGCAATATATGATCTTTAAATGAATGCTGATTTCCCCTTTTTTTTGTGGATCAGTGTGTGCATATTGAATACTAGTTTTTATTGTTACACACACACACACATCAAATTCATAAATACGTTTTTTATATACACACACACATATATATATATTTGATATATGTTAAAAATAGTTATCCAATTAATGAGTGTGCTGATTAATTTAGATAATTCGAGTACTTATTACTTATATATGAATGTATACAAGATTAGTGGGACAGCCATTTTTAAGTTATGTGGAAACTGTGAGCAAAACCAATAGTGAGCAAAAAAAAGAAAGATAAATGAAAAAAAAGAGAGAAAAAAATAAAAAAAACAGACACACACTTAATAAGAGCTTTAATTATTAAATAAAAAAATATATACCAAGAACAAAAACGCAATTTGTTGTGAATTTAAAAATCATATCAATTAGAATTTCTTAAGATTTTTAAGGAATTTTCAAATTAGTAATGACAAATGTTGAAAATGCTATTGTCGACAGCTCGAGGGCATTCAAATGTGCCTAAGCATCATTAATTAGGCTCAATAATGCAACGAACTCTATTCCTACCTGCAAACAATCTCCACTCCCTGTCCCTCTGCCACTCCTCTCCCCCTCTCCTCTCTCTATGTGTATTGGCCCCTGGGCCAGTCAGTCAGGCGTAAACGAAGCATTTCGAATGCGATCAATGAACCTGTCAGCTCAGAAACTGGCTATATGGCTATATGGCTATGCTGGCCACATCTTTTACGTTTTCCACAAATTTTGAGTAATTTATTTGAGATCGTAAAGAGCTGCAAAATATGCACACGGCAGCCGGCACTGAGAAGTCAACGACTAGCATAACAATTCGCTCGCCCTATGAGACTGCTACCGTTTTTTTTCTTTTTCTTCATTTTCTACGTTTTGTCTGCCTTTTTCACTACCTTCATCTGTCGGCCAAGTGTATTCTATTCGTAGCTGCATTCTGGCTAGTTCGAGTCGTTTCGTATTCGAGTCACGGCGACGACAACAGCAACAGCAACAGCAACAGCAACAACAATAACAATTTAGTTCCACTGTGCGGCCCCTGCCACTGCCTTAATTATCTCTTCTGTTTTTCAGCTCTCTGATTTATTTTATTTCTTTTTCTTTGCATTCCGTTGCTACTTTTCAAACAGTTGGTGGTTCATCATCATCACCAAATACATCGTTGATGGTCATCATCTTTACCATCATCATCATCATCAGCAGCAGCAGCAGCGTCATCCAGGCGTTTTCATCAAACGTAACTCCCTCTGTTTTGGACCACAGACTCTGTGCAGTGGCAGCCCGCTAAGACCCCCCGACTGTCTTTTCTTTTTTTTTTTCTTTAGTTTTGTTTCTCTTAATACTTAGCCGCATACCTTTGTTGTATGCTGTACATGTGCGGGAGCGAAGGGTTGCCAGACTGTGAGCCAGCAACCTGTTGGGTTTTTATAGAACCTATTTTATGTATGACTAACTAGAGTAATATTTGGAATGGGAAATTGTTATTGGTTTTCTCTGGAAATGTTATCAATTGTACTAACTCTTAACGTATTTTATAGGGATTTTTAAAAATGACATATTATAAATCACATCCTGCTAGTTACTCCCTCTTACTAAGTGGTTTGCTAAATGCAGTCTGGCAACCCATGAGTTTTGCTGCTTTGCTTCTACTGCGCTGCTGCTACCCTCGAAAACGGTAAGCTGTCGGTAAACAGGTAGCTCTCTAACTGACAATAACTCGTCGTTCGTATGCACGTTCCGTGTGTCTGTCCGCTCAGTCTGCTTGTCCGCAGCGTGCGACTGGCGGTCGGTTAGTTGGTTTGCCCAGTTTGTTGCTGGGGCTGGTTTCGAGCGCGATCTCCCTCTCTCTCTATCTCTCTCGTTCGCTCTCCTCTCTCTTTCGCTACTCGCTGTAACTTGCGCTCTCTCACTTAGTCTCTCTCCTTGAATGAGCCACGACGACGACGACGACGACAGCGGCTCGACAATGTTGGATTAGTCTTTGAGAGTTGATCGTAGCTGACGCACCTGCGCGCGGATCGTGGACCCAACTGGAATATTACAGACGTATGTGTGTGTGTGTGTTGTGGTGTTGGTGTTTAGTTAGTGTATATGTGAGATACATAATGGGGGGGAAAATGCAGGCACAGTGAACTTGTTGCAACGTCGCAAGCAACCAACCCGCTTACCGATCACAGATCGCTGAAAAGCGCTTTTCAGTCGGCGTTTCCAAGCGTGTCGCCGTCGTCGTCGTCGTCGTCGTGTTGTGTGTGAGTGTGTGTGGGAAGAGTTTGGGACTACTTGAGGAGCGAATTGGTAGCTGCACTGGCTTCAGCTCCTATTTCAAACAAAATGTAGAAAAACACATTTCAGCTGCCGTATCTCGTTTGTTGCTTGGCCCGTTCGCTTGGCCGCTTCGTGTTTGTTAGTTCGGCTCGTTCGTTTGTTCGTTTGTTCGTTTGTTCGCTTGTTCGTTCGGCTCGTTGGCTGGTTTCGTACGTGGTTTGATATTGTTTTGTTGTTGTGTTTTGTTGTTGTTATTTTCGCTTGGCTTCTACGTGGTTTGTGGTAGCTGCTGCTGCTGCTGCTGCTGCTGTTGCCGTTGCTCCAGTAACACCCGCGACCCCGCGCGACTGATCGTGCCGTGATTGTGTCTGTAGAGATACATTTGTATCTGTATCCGCGTGTGTGTGCGACTGCGTATGTTTTCCCCTATCTAAACTAAACGTGTATATTTTGCAAGCCACACCAAAGTGCTATTTAAAATTACAAAAAAAAAAAACTTAATTTCGTTTATACTAAATATTTTTATTCACAACCAAGTCTAATTTTAAACACCGTTTGCATTCTAGAAACCCCTATAAAAGTAACCCGACAAAAGTGCCACAAAATCAAAAGCGAGGAAAAAAAAAACAAATATAAAAAAATAAACTAAAAAAAAAACAACAAAAAACTTGTTCAAAATACTTGGAACACTGGCCAAGCGAAGCTTGAAAGAGCCTAAAGCGCTCTTCGCCACAGCCATCAAAATTGTTTACAGGTAAGCCAAAGCTAAACGCCCCAAGCCAACAAGCCAACAGGCAACACCCCCTACAAAAGTGGGCGGGGGGTGCAAAAAGAAAAAAAAAACAAACTGGAAAGATTCCACTCCACGAAATTCCGCTGCTGAAATTTTTTGTTTTAGGGTCTAGCTAATTATTTTCTTTTCATGATTTTTGCTATGGCCAAAAGCAAATCACAGCGAGTAACAGCCACAACGAGTGGGCGAGAGACTGAGAGCGAAAGAGAGAGAGTCGCTCTGCTCTCTCAGCGAGTAGCAAAGTAAATAAAAAATAAGTTGACTGCCAAAAACCTGCTCCAAACACACACACACACATATACCTTCTCACATATTGGAGCCCAACGTTGGCGGCTCTCCGAAACAGTTGGCGGTTTTTTTATAGTTTTTTTTTTGGGCGACTGGCGGCGGCTGCCGCAGCGGCTTCCACTACAACTGCATGTGCCACTGTCATTGCCACCGAACTCAGTGTGGTGCCTGTGGTGCCAGCGCTCCATTGACAGGCAGCAGCCTGGCGCTCGACTGAGGCTGAGGCAGAGGCTGAGGCTGACTCTGACTTGGCTTGGTTTGCAGCTAGAAAACCTTCGTTTGGAATTTTTTCTTTATTTTATTTTGTGTTTTTGTTTTTATCTTTTGGTTGTAGTTGTTGTTGCTGTTGTTGTTGGCCGTAAACCAGTTCACTTGTAGCCAGTGCCAGTGGCCAGTGGCTCTCCGCAGCCTCAGTTTCAGCAGCAACTCTCGTCGTGCTCAATTTGAATCCGGTTTTTTTGGACTTGGTCGTCGTCGTCTTGGCCGTCTTGGCCGTTTTGGCCGTCTTGTCCGTCTTGGCCGTCGTTGCCAGCTTGGCTTGCCGCGCGCTTTAATTGTTCAGAACGTGTGTCCAAAGAGGAAACGCAATTGCCGCAAGCTTCTGTTGGTGCTTGATGCTTAGGGTTCGGATTCGGATTTGGATTTGGATACGATGCCATCATCTGTGCTCTGCCATCTACATCGCTCCAGCATCTTTGTGCTTATTTTCCTCTGATTTCTTTTAAATGCTTTACTTTTTTTTCGCTTTAAAAGAAAGAAAAAAAATAATAAAATAAAAAAACGCCTCCCGCGCTCCCACAGTCTTGGTTTTCATTTTGTGCCTTGGCTTTGGGGGATTTGGTGGGGGAAATTGTTGTAGTATTTGGTAGTATTTTGGTATTCGGGCAACATTCGCTGCGGTTCTATGAAGCCATTGGCTTTTGTCTCGCTTGACTGAAGCTGCTCCAGCTTCGAAACTCTTTGAATTTTCAGCATCATTGTTTGTTTATAGGCAATTTGGTCTTCCTACTTTTTAACATAAGAATAGCCACATTCAAATTTATGGCATACGGTTCATTTTCTGGGTGGGTTTTTTCATAATTCTTGCTATAAAAACTGATATTGGTGCAACGGTTGCTTGCAGTATAGAAATTAATTTAAATGCCTTTAAGTGGGCGGAAAATGGGCTCAATAAAAATTAATTTAAATAAATTATCAAAAACAAATTAATAGCATCCAAAAGTTAACTTAAACAAAAGAGACATATACACTTAATAATGGCCCATAAAACCACAAAGCAAACAATGGCCCCAACATTTGGCCATAAAAGTTATAGTTCGTCAATAATATGCCACGCCCATTTTGGCACATGTGCTTTTGTTTTAAGAGCCACTTGATAGATTCGATAAATTTTTTTAAAATGTTTTCAATCAGTTTTGATGATGACAATTAATTCCCTGATAAATAAATGGGAGAGTCTCAATTTGAATATTTAACAGAACTGGATTTAAGTCGTTGCTTCTACAGCAAAATCTCAGTCTGAAGTAGCCAAAAGATTACGAATTATTAACAATAGAACTGAGTAGATTTTTTTTCTTTTTTTCTTCTTTTTTTTGGTGAGTGGGTCTGACATAAGAAGCATGACAAACGATCGGCTTAAGGGGATTAAAATGCTCAAAAGGCAAAGGAAAATATCCAGAGAAAAAGGAAGAAAATACTTCATCGTAAATTCAACGATTAATTTAAATTAGAAAAGCAACAGATTTTGTGTGGGTTAAGAAGTCACGTAAATTCAGAGATTTAAAATTTAAATATGCAAAGCAGGTAAAATAAAAAAACAAAATATATTGTCAGCTTAATATATAATATAAGGAAATAGTACTGGGATTTCCTCATTGTCATCAACTGTTGACTGTTTATATTAGCCAAAACTGATACGAATTTATTTTCCAATTTTGGTTCAGGTTTGTTAATTAAAAAATATCCGCTAAAGATTTCTGTATTTTTTCCATCTCTTTTTCGGTTTACGGTGACGCAATACTATCTTGATTTTTACCTGTACGCTTCCTGTACGAAATTTATAAATTGATACTATTTGAGCAAAGAAAACATATAAGATTTTTGTTAGTTTCTTATAAAATTTAGGTGTTTACAGTATCTTCTTACACGCTGAGCCTCCAGCTCCATTCTTGATCAGGCTCAATTCTCTCGATCTCCAAATCCGTAAGAACAAAAGGATCTCAGTGATTTTAAATTTTTGTAAAGATTCTCTGATTTCGATTCCAATTCCAGGTTTCTAAATGAAACGTCCAAGTCATTAACCCAACTACTGTAATGTAGCAGCAACATATATCTAAATTCCTTTTATTATATTTCGCCAATCTGTTTCTATGAATTCCGCCACGAAACCATTAATCAACATGCTGCTTACAGACCAGTTTTTTTTATTATGCTCATCTCGCAGCACTTTGATAACAACAATTATAAATTATGTTTTTTCAATAACAAGTGAACAAGCTGAGAAATCTGAGCAGTCCGAGCAGTCTGCAGCAGCAGCTGCACATCGAATCCATAAAACATCATTAGGAGCACTCCAGAATGGATTCAATACTTGGCTTTGCTGCAGAATTAGCAAAGCTTTTAAATTAATGACAGCGCACTTACACGCAACACAACACACACACACACACACAGCTGCGGGGAGGTGGGGTATGTGTAAATCGCCTAGATATTTATCAAGAAAATTATAGACAAGCAGCTAGGTTGCCCCGGGAGAGGATCAGGGAATGTGCAGGGAGGGGCTCTGTTGATTATGGCTACAGATTTTAATAGCTTTGACTATTATCTCAGCCAAAGAGTTGCCAGACTAACGCATATGTGTGTGTGTGTGCGTGTGTGCGTGTGTGTGTGTGTGCAGCAGGCAGCGTCTATAATTACAAGTTGTTTCTTTTAGTTTTATTTTAAGTTTTTTTTTTATATTTTCTTTTCTTTTTCTCCTTTTTTTTCTGTTGATTATTAGCTACCTTCGCCTGGGCAGCGAGCCTGGCCCGAAGGGATTAAAACTGAAAAAACACACACACACACTCGCTGACCCTTTCTTGTCGTGTGTTGTTTGTTGTTGTTGTTGTTGTTGTTTGTTTTGTAAGCAAACTGAAGTAGTGAGCTAAGCGTCTTGGTCCAAGCCAAGATATGAGCAAATGCATTGGACATCAGCGGCGAGTTGGGACAAAACTGCGTCTCGTTTCTATACAAATATTGAAACCCTCTGCGCATGTGTTTTCTCATATCTCCCTCTTTCGGTGTGTGTGTGTGTGTATGTGTGCATGTTTGTTTTTTCTGTTTTAGTTTTTTATCAACTGCTTTGAACCTTTTTTTTACTGCGTCTGCTGGTCTCTGCTGTGGCTGTTGTTTATTTACACAAAGCCCAGACCCAGACACAGATCCAAACCCAGAGCAGGCAGCGAAAAAAGTGGCAGCCAAATTGCTCCTCGATATCTTTTATTTTCTTCGCCAGTAGTTATTGTTGTTGTTGTTGCTGTTGTTGTTACTGTGGCTTATACAATTTTTATACGCTGAACCCATTAAAAATTGTTTAAAAAAAGGGTATAATCGGTTTGTACAAAGCTGTATAACAGGCAGAAGGATGCTGCTCTGAGCCCACAAAAAAAATATATTATATATATATATATGTATTTATTATTCTTCAGATTAAACAATGGTGTCTTGATGACTATAATATAGAGCGAATTTAAATTATATTTTCAATCTCTCGTAAACCGAAGTTCAGATTAGGTTTACTTCAGTTTATCGATACATATCGATTTCAAAATATATAGCAATTAGAACCATAGTTTTAGAGGAAACGCTTTCCAATTGTTTTTATTATAAATCTTGACAGATGCAATGCACTAATTTAATCATGATCGAATAGGAAATATTCATGTTATATAGTTCAACACGTATTCTCACAATGCAAGATTTTTGAATATGACTAGAATATATTTAATGGATTCAGCTATATTCAGGGTGTATCGCAGTCGAGCATTTTTACTTGTTGATTTGTTTCTTCTTTTTTTTTGTACACACTTTTAAGCCTTTGGCTTCATTTGCTGGGCAACCGTTTGCGCAAACGTTGGCCATGCGAGTGTGCGTGTGTATCTGTATCTTAATATTGTATCTGAAAGTACACAGCTCACTCTCTCTCTCTCTCTCTCTCTCTCTCTCTGTCTCTTTCTACCTCTTGCTCTTGATCTTACTCTTTCTTGCGTTTTTCTTTATGGGCAACAACAGCGACACAGCAAGTAGTACGTTCAACGTTGCCGACTTCGCATTTTGCTGATGATGTCCATTATTTACAAACATTTTATTTGTTTTTCTTATTTGGCTTGACGTTTCAAAAGTGCCGATGTTTCAAAAGATAATGAACGCTGAATCGCATTGTGTGTACAAAGAGACAGAGCGAGAGAGAGAGAGAGAGAGTGAGAGGGGGTCAAACGGTCGACGGTCGACTGTCGGACAGTTGGATAGTTAGACAGTTCAGGCAATTCAAACAGCTTAAACAGTTAAACAGTCAGCCGGGCCCCAGTCATAAATGCATAAGTGAGAAGAAAAATACGACCGTAACGCCTAGTAAAAAAAAAAGATATAAATAATATAAAATACGACAGCGAAAAAATTCCCAAAACGTGTTAGCATTTCTCGGGGCTACCACAGATACGTGTCTAATACACTCCATGTACCCAAATGTATCCTCTTACGTATGCGCTAAACGACTTTTCAGTTAATCGGAATTAGTCGAGGGATGCGTTAAGATCAGATAGCAAAGTACAGGAAATGCCAAGTTATACAACAAGCGAAATACAATAGAAAGGAAGGAGTTGAGATGAATTGATTTACATGATTTCGACACGAATTCGAATAAAACTCGTAGTAAATCAAAGTAATGTTCAAAAGGTTGCAGTTGAAATTAAAAATATATAAATATATATAGAATAAAGTAAATTGAAATACTTATACAAATTATTTAAGGTTTGTATAGGCTCTTTATTAATATCTAATTAGAAGATTTAAAGAAATCTTATAAATAGTAACTAATATTTGTAAAATCTTTTATGTTTAGAGCGTGTTTTATTTTTAATATTTTGAAGAAATTTAATACATTTTGTTAGTACTCAAAATGCTACATTCATAATTGACTTACATTAATATATAAATGAGAATTTAACAGGCCAATAAATAATTAAATTATACTAATTGAATACGCCTTAGTTTTCAAATAATATTTACACCAAAGTATTTTTAAACAAATTGTCATTTATATTTTAGCTTATGTCAAGTCACGTTGTCAATGAGTAGATAAAACTTTTCCAGTCAAGCTAATCAGTATTATTCCAACAGAGAGATTTGTGTGTCACTTCTAATCAGAGATCGCCATAAACTATCTATCTTAGTTGCTCAAATCTAATCTAACAGCCATACAAAAGTCACCATCTTCACATCTCGACATCTTCGCAACTCCAACATATAAATGGGCACGTGCAACGTTTAGTCGTGGCAGCCACCTAACAATGACTGACTATGCTGAGCTCAACCCACCAGAGTATCGTTGCCACAAGCTAAAAAAAAATGCCTAAGCTATGCATACCATGATGCAGCAGTTTCAACTATCTACTTATCAAATTCACAGACAGACACAACAAAAAAAAAATGAATAAAAAACTAAAACCTTAACTGAAAATCACGAAGTGAAAACTCATTTCAAGTCACCACAAGTCGAGAACAGTTCCAGCAAATGATAAGTAAAGCTGTCATTGCACAAGCTGCGGGGGGGTTGGGGCCAAGGGAAAGAGAGAGACAGAGAGAGAGCGAGAATCATTGTCGTCGTTTTTTTTTATTAATTTTGTTTTTGCGCCTTATGTGCAACTGGTTCTACGTTTGTTATATTTAAATGTGGTTTTAGCGCAGTAAAGTTTTATGATCGATCCAGCGACAATATGAACGTCATTATCATTGTAATTATCAGCATTACTTGTTGCACTGCTCTTTTTCTACATGTTGTTGTTGTTGTTCTTGTTTCTTCTTCTTTTTCATTTGACTGTTATTATTATCGTGATGATCACGTTCCATGCAAAAGAGCCGAGAGCCAGAAGCTGAAGCTCCTGTTGCGTAAATCCAGTAAGCAGTCAGTCAGTCATTCGCTCGAACGGGTCGCATCGGGTCTCTGTTCTTAGTCTCGGGATCGAGTTCGAGTTCGAGTTCGACTTCGAGTTCTACTTCGACTTTGAGTTCGTGTTGGTGTTCGTGTTCGTTTACGTGTTCGGCTACCAAAGAAGAGTCAAGGCTTGCTTGCCTAACTGACTGAGTGACTGCCGTTTAGTTCGCTTAGGCTACCAGTTGCATTTGTATGGCTGCCAAATGCTACTACTATCTACATATATACATATAAAGATAAATGAGTGTATGTGTGTGTATGTGTGTCTCACTCTCTTTGTATAACTCAGTGTGTGTGTGTGTATTTATATCGCTACCACTACTGTGTGCTGCGCCTGACTCAGTCAGTCAGGTTTTTTTAGACGCACAATCTTATCTAACCTGGCAGAGTCGACAACTCCAATGACTCCGGTGACGGCGACTGCGACTCGTTTCTCGTTTCTCGTTTAGTTTAGTTTCACTTGCCGCCGCCGCCGCCTTTGCTGATAATAAGCTAAAACAACAAAAACAACAACCAAAAATATAACAAAATTCATACAAAAAATAAATTAAACAGTAAAAAAAAGTGCAATGAATTGGAAATAATTAATACCCTATTTGCAAAAGTGTAATGCTTAAATAAAAAAAATAAAATAAATGTATATAATATTTAAGTACTGATCAAATGTGTTGTGCAGTAAATATTTGCTTTGGTTTATAGTTCTTTTTTTTAGCACTGTAAATATTGTTTCGTAATTTTCAAAGATACTTTTCAAATATACTCGAATATAGTAATATTTAATTCGTTGGCTTCCAAATATTTCAATAGTTTGCAAGCATTTAAAATGCCAAGCAACTGGAAATAAATGTATATTTTTATAGGCAATTGTTAAAAAAAAATATAGAAATAATAACAAAATTTTATAACAATATTTTGATTCAAATTTTTGGCTTAGCTTTTTATGCTAAACTCGAATTATATTTGTGGAAAGATTATTTAATAAACTCTGATTTAAAACAATTTAAAAATGTAAATTTTAATTTGTGCAAAGTTTTGTGTAACTTTATGGACTAAACGCATACGAAAAACACCTGTGAACTGTTACAAACCCCGATCCTTCGTATATATGCTCCCACCCAGTCCAATAGTTAAGGGGTAAAATTAGGAAAAATAAACAATAATTTTATTGAACTTGACGAGCAATTAAGATAAGCCCAATAGAACCGAATAAGTCGCAAACAATTAACACAACATTTGACTAATTGTTATTTCTATCCCTCTCTCCCCCTCTCTCTCTCTCTATCTCTCTTCTTATCTGCAGCTGAAGGTCTGACGGCATGTGAGTAGCTGAATAGAGCTCAATATGCCCACGGATAGCACAGCCAGCGATGGCGGAGTCGCCATCCCAATGTTGCGCGCCTCACGCATGGATCAGTTCATGTCCGCTGTGGCAGCCGCTGCAAGTGGTGCTGGCTCCGGAACTGGAGCCGGCGGTACAAATGCGGATGGTTCGGGCAATGGCGGCGATTCGAGGAATTCATCAGCTAGCAGGATCTCGGCCGCTGTCTACGAAACCCAATTGGCTTATCAACAGCATCTGGCCGCATCGGGCTTGCACGGCGGTCCGCCGCATCATCGGGAGATTTCCGCCTTTGTGCCGGTGCTGCCGACACGGCAGGCGCTCGAGGCGAAGGCTCGCGCTGGCAGCAACTCCAACTACGAGATCATCGCCATGATGGCCGACAAGCGCAAGGAGCTGGCGCTGCGAGAAGCAGCCGCAGCGGCTGCTATGCTGGGACGTGGCGGTCCGCCTGGTGGGCCGCCGGGTGTGCCGCCACCGGGTGTATTATACGGTCCGCCACCACCACCGCCATATCTAACCG
Organism: Drosophila fungiperda; assembly: GCA_035042345.1. Lineage (NCBI taxonomy): Eukaryota > Metazoa > Arthropoda > Insecta > Diptera > Drosophilidae > Drosophila > Drosophila fungiperda. The sequence goes on from JAWNLM010000145.1 coordinate 12,397,402, forward strand.
GACCGGGACCGTCGCCAACGGGCGCCGGCAGTTTTCCATTTCCGCCCGGTGCGGCAACGGCCGCTGCACTGTTCCCGCCCGGACTGGGGCCGGGCATGCACGCCGGTTTGGACAGACGCCTGCTGCGCGCACCCGGACGCGCCTCCCGGCCCAAGAAGCAGTTCATCTGCAAGTTCTGCAATCGCCAATTCACCAAGTCCTACAATCTGCTGATTCACGAGCGCACGCACACCGATGAGCGGCCCTATTCCTGTGATATTTGCGGCAAGGCATTCAGGCGACAGGACCACTTGCGGGACCACAGGTGAGTGTCTGCCCAGTGTGGCAAGTTGGTGCAAACGTGGTGCTGGAAAGCGATCAGAAAGAGGCAGCGGCAGTGGCAGCGGCAGAGGAGGCGTGTCTGCTCGCTCGTAATTGCTGGCATGCCTCAGGGCAGCATGCAGCAAGAGGCATGCAGCAAGCAGCAGAAGAAGCAAAAACTTGTAGAAAAGTTGTTTGAGATTTGTGGCAACGCAGCAGAAATACTCTAGGCCAAAGAATGGGCGGGTTATTTGTGCAGAGATCATAAATTAATGAGATTTTAATTCCCCAAAAGTCATTTTTTTTATTTATGTTTGAGGTTTGAAAAGAAAAATTACAAACTTACTTTTTTAAATGATTTTTTAACTATTCTAAAAATTCTATTCTAAAAATTTACTCTAGTCAAGAGATTTTTTTTAATATTAATGGAAATTACGTAATTCATTGAACTTAAAATTGTGATTGGTTACAAGAGAAGTTTTTATAAAGACTTATTTTAAAGAATCTGCATTTAGTTTTTTTTAATCTAAATTTAAACATGAGCAATAATTTCCAATTTATATAAAATCCACAAAAATATTCAAAATTTTCCATTAATGTTTTTTTTTACATATTTGCATATGTGAATCGATAATATCCATTAAAATTATTTAAAAAAAAAAGGAACCAACAGCTTGACAAATGCAAATGGCTTTGACTGTTAGCCAAGTTATGCGAAGAGCATGCCGTAAAAGACAAAGTTAATTAACTTTGTGGGTTTACACATTTGGGGGCCAGCCAGCAGTTTATGTGTCGGTGGTAGGTGCTGCGGGGTGGGGCAGGCGGCATGTATTGGAGTACTTGGGGTACTGAGAACGGGGCAAGAGCAGACAGCATGTTGGCATTGGCCTTATGCCTCATGTGTCTGTGTGTGTGTGTTTGTGTGTGTGTGTGTTGGCCTGTCCAATACATTGTGTGTTTTTTTTTGATCGTTCGGTTTCGGTCCATTTGTCGTTTGTTTGCTTTGCCGCGGGGCTAATTTCTCGGCAACAGCAACAGCAGCCGCAGCAGCAGCAGCCGCAGCAGCGGAAGGGGTAGGGGCAGTAGAAGAGCAGGCAATGGAAGAAGAAAACAGCAAGAAGAATCTCGGTGCGCCTTGAAGCCCCCCGAGCTAAAAAGGCAAAATCAAAGGCCGACCCAGGCCGAGAGCTCAAGTCAAGAACCTGTTTTATGTTTTTTTTTTCTCTTTTTACCAGTCACAGCAGCTGCTGATGTTGCTGCTGCTGCTGCTGCTGCTGCTGGTTGCTGCTGTTGCTGGTTGCTGGTCCAACAACAAGTGGACGCCATTTCAAAGATGGCTGCCATAAACATAAAATATATCAGCGCACTTTATCTGCGCCCGGGCAATAAGAGCGGGTGCGGCAGCGGAGGCGGGGGAGATAATGCCTGGCTGTGAAGATAACTGTCAACTTGAGCAGCAGCAGCTACCAGCTACCAGCTAATAATAGTTGCTACCAACAACAACAACAACAATATTAACGCCCACGCAATATTTAAATTATAATATCCCGTTACTCACCCATCCCTCCCCCCTTTCGTCATAGGTACATTCACTCCAAGGAGAAACCGTTCAAGTGCACGGAATGTGGCAAGGGCTTCTGCCAGTCGCGAACTCTGGCCGTGCACAAGATACTGCATATGGAGGAGTCGCCGCACAAGTGTCCCGTTTGCAGTCGCAGCTTTAATCAGCGCTCGAATCTGAAGACCCATCTGCTCACCCACACCGATCACAAGCCCTACGAGTGCTCCTCCTGCGGCAAGGTCTTCCGACGCAACTGCGATCTGCGGCGTCATGCGTTGACGCATGCCGTGGGTGAGGTGAACAGTGCCGACTATGTCGATGTCGGTGAGGAGGATGAGGCACGTCAGCTGAGTGGCGATGAGGAGGATTCGCTGCTCGAAGTGGACTCGCCGCGGCAGTCGCCGGTGCACAATCTGAGCGAGAGCGCCGAGAAGGATGAGGCGGATCGTATGCGCCTCAAGAGGAAGGCCACCAACAGCAGCAGCAGCAACAACAACAACAATAACAACAACAAGAGCAGCAATGCCAGCTATGAGCATGAGGACAGCGAGGAGGAGTTCGATGACTACGACGAGGAGGAGGAGCTGCACGAGGCGGGCGCCTTAGATCTCGCCGAGGATGAGGAACTGGAAGCGGAGACCGAGGAGGAGAAGGCAGAAGTGGCGTTGGTAGCGGCACGCTTCAAGGCGGGTCAAGCGGTTCATCCAACCCCAGCCGCTGTACCCGTTGTGTCCAAGCCGGAACGCCAGGGCGTCACCCATTGCCATCACGAGGGTGGCGAGACTTACACGATGCGTCCCCACGGTGAGCGACCGCTCGAGGAGCTGCCACCGCCAGGATCAGGCGTAATCGGTGTCAGTTTTATGCCTAGTTTGCGTTTTGCACCACCGGGTGGTGCGCCACATCATCACTTGCTGCCGCCGGCTAATAATGATCCCTATTTGCCCATGTTGCACGTGCGTCGCGATCTGCACCACAAGTCGCTCAACCTGAGCAAGACAGCGGCAACGGCGACGGCAACGGCATCCCCACCCAGCATTGTTACCAGCAACAGCAGCAGCTGCACCACCCCCACTGAGCCATCTCGACCACCATCGCAGCCGCTGCACTCACCGCACGAGGTGATGCCCAGTTTCCTGGGATCGATACCCGTGCGTAAGCGGATTTTGCCGCCACCGCCGCCGCTGGTGGAGCTGGTGGATCAACATCATCATCATCACCATCATCATCAACATCAACATCAGCGTTCGTATCTGGAGAATCCGAGCATTTATGCTTTGAATATGTCGCGTCATCCGCCCAGACAACTCCTGTGCAAGCCACCGGCAACGGGAACGTGTCCGCCACCCGACAAGGGCGCAACTGCAGCAGTGCCAAATGCAACAGTTGTTGTTGCAACGTCACCAGCAGCTGTAGCTGTGGCACCAACAGCTACAGTAGCACCAGCTCCGGCTCCAGCTCCAGTTCCACCTCGACGCACTGGCTTCAGCATCGAGGATATAATGCGTCGCTGAAACCTATTCATTTTTAGAACACTAAGCAAGGATTCTTTTCATAGATCCTAGAGAGCCTCTGCCCTTTCCCCCCCCTGATCTGTGGCAGCTTGAATGCTACTTAGCCATAAGTGCACTTTTAGTACATTTTAGTACAATGGTAATAAGCAGAATACTTTAAATACTGTTTAAGTTAAGTTTTAGTACATCGTTTATTGGAAGTGCCACAAACTGTTGTTGCATGTTGGACATCTTGCTTTTAGTACATTTAGTACAACATTAAAGCATTGCATTGTGCTTTTAGCACATTGGCAGTATACCTACATTTAGTACATCCTAGTTATATAGTTATACATACATATATATATATAGATATATAGATTGCGAGAGTCTATCCATTTAGTTTAGGCCAACACTAAGTGTTGTTTGTTTAAACAAAATCAATACTAAATTCATGTAAACAAAACCTAATTTATGTTCTAATGTTTAAGCCAATCTTGACGGATCAAGAAACGCGCTGGGGAAATTAAAGGTTGAAAGTAAAAGTAACTGAGAAAAAAAAAAACACAGAAAAAACTATTGAGAAGGGAGAATTGAGAAACGAGTGCATTCCAGTTAAATTTTTATAGTTTATAGTTTTTAGTTTAATTATAGCAATCTTAAGTATATTTTTATAGTTTAAGTGCAGCCTTCTAGCATTCCATGGTCTTCCTTGAATTTTAAATGACTTCAAAACAAAAACAGAAAAAAAAAAACAATTACAATTAATAGAAATATACATATAAACATATATATATATCTATATTTAAATAAAGTTTTGCATTGAAATTAATCGGTTGAGTTTTTATTTGTGGGGTTTCGCTGGCGAATCACTCGGTTTATCCATCCATCCATCAATCAAGCCTCCAACGATCCCAGTTATTATAAAGTTGTGCTTAAGGCACGTTTTGCTGTAGACAGTTTTGCGGTTTTTATTTCTTTTTTATTAGTGGGCGTTGGGTGGGGTGGTGGGAGGGGTCTACGCGCTGAACATGGCCACGCACAATTTGGTGCTGAAATCAAGGCAGTTTCCAAGTGCCGCACTCGAACACGTAGAAAGTTCAATTAATGTGGCACGTAAATTGCTGTCATCAGCCAACTGCGGGCATTTTCAGGAAACTTTTTTTTATAGGTGGCAGACCCATGAGTAAGCCCCCTCTCCACGCCACTCTCCCCGCTCCATGCGATGACATCAATCGGCAAACTAAGTGCACATAAAAGAGAAATAATTATTTGAGCAGAAACAGATGAAACAATGGTGATATCACCAGTTGCCGCCGCACGTGAGCAGCCTACTCAAAATCTCTGTGCGAATGCGTGAGAATCTCCACAAATTGACAAAGTTTGACGAAAGGAAGTCGCCAAAATGAATTCATAAATAGTATTTCCCCTAGCGCAAACAAATGACTCATAATTATAGTAGGCAATTCAACGCGGGAATAATAAGTAAACAGATTTTGCAAATTCATCAGAATAATTTAATTAATTCTGCAGATTGAAAGTTATTTCAAATGGAAATAAATTATTTGGCATGCCTAAAAGTATGCAGCAATAAACGGAATGCAAAAAGGCGTTCATCTATTTAAATTTGATTCTGTAGAATACACAGAGTATGGCAATATAGAGTACACAAGGCAACTGCTGCTTAGTATGAGACTTATTTAAATAATTATGTTTGATTTATATTTATATTCAAGCCGATACGCCCCCACCCCCTTCAATCAGAAAATAATTTATTTAAATTCTACTTTATTTATTATTTCTACATAGAAGCCTAAAAGTATGCAATTTTATTTGGAATATCTGTTATGCGCACAGTGGAATGCTTCCATTGACAACGCGAAATGGTACCACAATTTTAATATACTTTGTTATATATTTATTTTAATCATTTTTAAATGTGAGTAAAAGAAGATTTCTGTAATCATCATTAGGTCAATAAAAAACCGTATTTGCCTTCTGAAATTTGCTTCTAAATTATTTATAAATATTGAAAAATTATATTATTAAAATAGTAATTAATAATATTATTATAAACAAGTTAAATCCGTTTACTTTCAAATATGTAAATATGTACGAAATATATTTAGGGTATTTAAATTAGAGCCCAACAAATGTTTAAATGCATTTTGCTCACACTTTGTTCGCTTTTGATAATGTTAACCCAGCGTTAAATCGAAGCACAATTCTCAATAACAGACAACAAACTGTTAGCTTAACATTAAACACAGCTAGCATTCGGGCGACTGTTAAGGCAACAGATCTCAATCAACAGGTAATGATTCAAAAGCTGTAAAAGCTGTTGCTGCTGTTGCTCATGCTGTTGACATTTCGGCCAAGGTAACTTCCACAGATGCGCTCAGCACAATCAAAAGCAACAACAACAAGAACAACAACTGACATTTTGGCTTTGTCCGCTGAGAGCGAACTTTGAATATTTATTTCGCTCGCTCGCTCGCAAAGCTTCTGCAGCGGCTGTTTTGGCTGTTTTTGTCTGCACAACGGTTGTGGTAAGAGGTGCAAGAGAGAGATAGAGAGAGAAAGAGAGAGCGCGCGCGCAAGTTAAACTGACTTGTGAAGCTTCTCTGGGCGACTCAGTGCGCTCAGAAGGTGTACGACGACGCTGCCAAGCAGACGTGTTCGCGCTAAACGCAACTAAATTTTGATCTCATCGGTGCTTTTCTCTCTCACATATTGAAAAGTTGGTCTGTGTGTGTGTAAGTGTGATCGCCGTTGACCGCGCCTTAAAGCCAACGAAAAGCGTCATTTCAATAAACCAAACACAAAGCGTAACAAATATGCAAAATATAACAAAAGTCAATCAGAAAGTGCAACAAGTGCGTCGAGTGTTGGCAAATGTGTATTAAACTCGTCAAGCTCCGAAAAATACTCGTTGAAAGCAGCAAATAAAAGTGAGGTTGTGTTGGTGCGTCGCTTGCTTGCTTGCTGGCCAACAAACTATTACCAAACACACCAATACCAATGCCAATACCAACACACCAAATACGAGTGGCAGCAACTTCCAAACCCCTGAAAAGCCACACAAAGCAAAAGCATATATACAAATACAAGCGCAATCAACTTTAAGCTGCCATTTGAAGTTGGCTTAAACAACACGTTTGTATATATGGCTTTAATTAGAACTTGATGGCTGCAAACCGTTAAAAAGAAAAAAATATTAAAAAGAACTAAACTTATTAGTGCGAAAATAATGCAACAGCGCGTAAAGATTCAGCTGCAAAACTTACTCCGAATCCAAAAACAATCTAAAAAAAAAAATCTTTGCGACTGTTGCACGCTTTCGTGAATGCCTAATTGCCCAACAACAACCATTCGTAGTATAGCTATTTTTTTTGTGGCCAATAAACTCAACAAACTTGCCAACAGCGTGCAGCTCAGCCAGCCGCAACAGCGACGGCGACGCTGGCAGCGCTGCTTGCTGCTTGCTGCTCGCTGCTGTTGCACTTGCCCTGCTGTTGTTGGTTCTGCTTAGCACCACATTCCCTGCCAACTTCCGTTTTGGCCGGCATTACATTACCAACAACATTTGCTAGTTACTCACTTCCCATTGGGCTCGACCCGATGACGCGTTGCCAGCCAGAGAATTGTTGCTGTTGGTTAATTTTATTGCCCCTTCGTACGTAAAAGGAAGTGAACATTATCAATCAGTTAAATGGCGTAAAATGCTTGGCTTCTTGGCCCAAGACAAGCGATATTTGTGGAGCTTACATTTTGTAGATATAAAAGTAACAAAAGCGATAAGCGATTTGCCAAGTATCGCGTAATGCTGGCTATTTTTGAGCGAGAGATACTAAGAGAGAGAGAGATAGAGAGAGAGAGACAGAAATCGAGAAAAGTTATAGCTCTTTATTAAAATATATATTATATGTGAACTGTTATTAGTCATTCAGCAACAATGCAAATCGCGTGCTCATCTTTGAATTGAGAGAGAAAAAAACTGAAATGCCGGCACAACAAACAATTACAAATGACTAATAAGCATTTGAAGCTAATGAATAATCTATTTGTACGCCCTGTTGGAATACCTATTGTATGCATATTACCAGAATTGAAACACTCTCCTAATTATGACCAACATTGACCAACATATCATTAAGACAGCCAGAAGTAAATCAGGCACAGGCATTCCTTCTATTTATGGCATAATTAATTATAGCAGCTAATTGGAAATAGTTAAGCGATTTTTGAGCATGTTCAAATGTGAAATCAAACTTGTTTGATTGAAATCAGGTCATATCGCTGGAGTAAAAGCCAAATGCTAATGAACTTATATTTTGGCCTGTTCATTTTTGCACTCATAAAACTGAAAAATTATCTTTACTTGTTGTCTTTGTTTCTTTTAAAGAATGTCGTTTTGTTTTTGTTTTATCTATCTAATAAAAGTATATTTTCAAACTAGAAAAGATAATACAAAAAGTACAAAGAACAGAACAAATCTACTTTTAAAATTTAATGTGAGTAATTCAAATTAAAAATTCATTATTTTACAAGCTTAAATGGGAAACTATTTAATAAAATAACGATTTATTTTGAGAACTTATTCAATTACTTCTATATATTCTTAGCCTTGGCTATCTAATCATCTAGGGAATGCTATCAACATTTATTGTTATCTTAACAAATTGATGGTTGCCTAGCAAGAGTTAGCGCAATAAGAGAATACCTTTGATAATAATACTAAAGAGTAGTTGTAAAAACCTTCAAGAAAGTTAAATAGCTTATCGAAATCAGGCAAAAGTGTTTAGGAGAACTACAGTCAGCGCTTTTGGCCACTTAACTTAGCGAAATGCATTCCTCGGCATACGCAAAAAGGCCAAACAAAGCTAATAAACCCATAAAAAGGCAGACAATAAAATTTTGAATGCATTTTAGTGCAACGCTCTGACTACAGCTACAACAAAAACAACAACAACTGTAAGTTAAAATTGCTTGCAGCTGAGTCACTGTTGCATCGATAATAACGCACAAGGCCCCAAGACTCTGACGCACACACCGCGAAAAATCAGGGAAAGTGCGTAAGATATATAAATCAAATGCAAATGAAGAGTAATTTAAGAAAATTAAAATTGTAATTTAAATTTTATATTTAAATTAAATGTAGTAACTATGAGTAATCTAACAGTTTTGTGTTTAAGAAATCTAAAAAATTTTGTAACGTCTTAATAAAATATGACTGCATTTTTCGCTCAGTGTATAAGCCGCGCCCGCAGCTCAAGAACAGTTCAAAAAGCTGCTTTGCATATGCCATAAATAAGAAGTTGAGTTTTTGGGAGAAGGCACCCAAAAGTGAGGTGAAGAAAAGTCTCGGGTCGACTTAGCTTGGAAATGCTTTCTATCATTACACACACACACACACACATTACACACGTAGCACACACAAAAAGAAGACAAGAAAATAACAACAAAATCAACAACAATAACTACCTTTTGCGTTGCGTGCGACGCTAAAAGTTCCCCCCTCTCTTAGTCCTACCCCCACTCTATGTCTGTCACAGTCTCTCTTTCGCTCTTGCTCTCTCTTGCGCTCACGGCATGAATGAAATGCCTACATATTTACAGTTACTTTACAGCACAACGCATCGTGGAGTCACAAACAACAACAACAACAAGCAGCAATAGTGCCCCAACTGCTTTACATGTTGTTTGGCTCTTTCTCCACGCCTTTCGTTGTTGTTGTTGTTGTTGTCGCCGTCGCTCGCACAACACTCGTCATAATACAAAATGCAAGTAAACCGCTCAGTCGCTGCTAACGGTTCTTTGCGTACGGACGTGTTTTCGTGTACAATTTATACTTCTACACATATACATATAAATTTATATTCTTTTGTTGTGTTTGGGCTGGGAGGGGTACTCAACACGACCCACTGTTTGTGTGTGTTGTGTTATGGTGGTTGGGAGTGTATTGGTATTTTGTGTGTTTTGGTTTTGAAACGTTGTCAAGTTGTGACTGTGTGTGTGTGTGTTGGCTTTTAGGGCCAGTTTGTGGCGGCTTATCAGAGATTGGTAACAGACTTGTGGCTTTTAAACAATATGAAACTCCGTATTAACAACTTTGAAAGCACTGTGAAATATCATGTGAAAAACTGATTTTAATTTTGTGTGTTAAGTGAGAAAAAGCTTTAAGAAAATTGCATAAAATCACTAAATTAAATTAAATTACTAATATATAAAAACACAATAATAATAAAACAAAAGTGAAAAAGATGAAAAGTTCAATTAAAAAATAAATTTAAAGTATTAAATTTAAAGTATTAAAAGAAAATCGACAAACATGAATTAATTTTCTAAATTTCATTTTAAAATATGTCTTCTTTATAATTCCCAGATAATTAATAATATTTAAGTGCCACAGCATAAAAAACGTGCATAAAAATAAGAAAATGAAGTAAACAGAGCAATCAAAATAGTTTAACGTCAAATTGTGTAATTCTACACGTCAAAGGTCGATAATAAAAAACAATGCACAAATGACGCTGCAACGACATAAAACGAACTTGCTACTACAAAGTAAACATAGTTGCAACAACAAAACAAAAAGCTGCCCCCCGCACACTGCCACCAAATGGGCAAACATATGGACAATACTCCTCCTCCTCTCTCTACTGTTGTCGTCCTGCCAACTGGGTCGCGCACAACAACAACAACAACAGCACGTTCGACAGGGGCAACAACAACAACCACAGCCACCCCATTCGGAGTTGGACTCAGTTGAACTGCTGCAGGACAACGACAACGATATCGAATTCGCCAGTCTCGATGGCGCCACACAGCTGCTGCCAGCAACGCGTCACAGCGTCGACGTCACAGCGGCGCCACCATCGACGCCAGCCCTCCTGCTGACATCATCATCATCATCCTACACGGAACTCCAAGGCGGCGAGATTCTCAGCGAGCGCATATTGCGGCGCAGCGAGAGCCCCTACCTGGCACGCGATGACCTGGAGGTGGTGCGGGGTGCCCGTCTGACCATCGAGCCGGGCGTAACCGTTGAGTTTGCCCCCACCAAGGGACTCAAGGTGCGCGGCGTGCTACAAGCTGTGGTAAGTGCTAACAAATCGAAAAATCAGTAAATCGCATTATACCCTGTAAGAAGTGGACCAATAATGGGTATGCTGAGGATATACAAGCCTTGAGAACAGGCATAGAGAGGATTTGGGGGTTTTAAATATGAGTTTATAGCAGTTCTTTCATTTTTCATCTAAAGCCATCAATTGATATTTTTAATATATTGTTTATAATAATTAAAAAAGAAACCAATCTCTATTTATGAGTAACTTATTTCAAAATTTACTGTAGTTAAATTCTTATATTTTAATTATAATATTTAGCCTTGTGTTTTTATCAATTTTCATTCTGCTCGGAATATATTATATCATACTTATAAATTTTAAAGCATGTCAAAAATTAGATTTAACTAGAGAGGAATAATTAGCTAGAAGGTGTTTTAAGGTCACAGATTGAAAATTAAAGGGTATGTAGTAGTTTATCAAAATGATATATTGCAAATGATTATGCGCTGGCAGGGCACCTGTTACAATCTGGCAACAGGTGAGTAACATTTATGATAGATAAGCGCATAAAATTTCGTAGTATTCACAGGGTTATTTTGTTTTGTGTATTGACTTTGGAACTGATAAGATTGCGAATATTGGATCAGATAAAGGTTTCATAAAAGCTTGTAGTGCTGTGTAAAGAGCATGGAGTGTTTGGGAGTTTGTTGTAGTGGTAGGTTAGGGCATCTGGGCATCAATTGCTCCATTTGGGTTCGCCCATAACTGGGTCAGCGCAAGTTCACTTCCTCAATGAATCGTGGCACGATTCCAATTAGAGCAACATTCACCGACGACTTCAAAGGGGGCAAGTCTTTAAGCTGCTACTGCCACTCCGATTGCTGCATTTACTTTGCATGTCCGCTCTGGCAATCGCTTCACCCTCCATCCCCCCTCCTCTTCCGTTACGCTCCGTCACTTAATCAGCGGTCAGGGGGTCATTAAGGGTTAATTAGATTTAAGTGAACGTCGTCGCATAATTGATGTTTGTTTGTATTGCAATGGAAATGAGCAAATTAGCGCGCGCCTTGCTCAAACTCGAAGCTAAGCTGCCAAAATACAAAATGAGATACAAATTTTACATATTTTTTTTTTTACTACTAATTTTCTATGCAAAACAACTTGTGAATCATCGAACTCATCTGTTGACATGGCAGAGTTTGCTCTTGTCTGGTTTTAATTAAATACAATTTGCTGAGTAGTTTTTTATCTGTGGGCGTGTTATTGACGCCAGCTTTAAGCATCATCTTCATCATCATGATGATCATGATCAAGCGCATAGGTGTTAATTAACTCGAGAAATTGAGACAATCCATATGAAATACTTAAACTCATTGGAAAACGAAGGCCAAGCGAGGCGAGAAAATATCATAATTGAAAATAAAGAGAAAAATAAAAGCCACAAAAAAACTGCCCACTTTGCGGCAGTTGCGTGTGATAGGCCAAAAGCTGAGGTGAAACTGAAAGATAATCAGTTAAAAAAAAAAATATCGCAGTTGCTAATTATACGAAAATTACACAGACAATGCAACTTATGCGGAAAATGTGGAAAAGTGCTTTTGGCTTTTCCATCTTCAACATGTAACTTTCTCATCTCATATGAATTCTACTTTCTGATGAGTTTTAAAATGTGCTGCGTGCTTGCAGAACAATTCTTCAAGATGTCTGAGAATCTCTATTTACAGTTTTATACTACTTATTCAAATAACATATGATTAGATTTTCTTTCTGTTAACGAATACGAATAAATAAATTAATTAAAAATTATATACAATTTATAACATTTATTTTATCTATATTTTTGTAGGGCACTCCCACAGAGCGTATTGTATTGAAATCACAAAGTAATACTGCCAATTACAAAATGGAACTGCCAGATGATCAGGAGAAGGGCATCCGTTTGGTGGATGGACCAACACCTGTCGAGGGACGACTGCAGCTGTTCCACAAGGGCGCCTGGCGTTCAGTTTGCTCCAATTCCAGGAAGTAAGTCAACATTTTCCAAGACTTGATTTAATTGTTGATATTTTTAAGATCGAAATTAAAAGTTGAGTTTTCCATTTGCTATTTTTGTTAACTATAAAATTATACTAAGATCTTTTAGCTATAATATTCCAATAATTAATATTTAACTATTCATTTTCCCAGCTGGACGATGGCAGACTATGCAGTGGCCTGTAAGCAGATGGGCTACAGGGGCGGTCGTTTCTGGAACTGGGTGGAGCGGACAGCTGGCATCTATCCCCGATTGCTGTACGAGCTGCCCAAGTGCCGAGGGGGCGAGAATAGTTTGGTGGACTGTGCATGGAGCTCACGGCAAATGGGCGCCGGTTCGTGTGATTATCACAATGATTTGGGCATTCAGTGCCAGCCGGTGCACGCGGAGCCACTGGCTCATTGGGGTGGTCTGTATTTTGACAATGCGCCCTCGACCAAATCCCTGGGCAGGGACAACACAGTGTACGCCGCCAAATCCGAATCCCGTCTCAAGTATGTGGACATAATACGAGCGGGCAACGGAGCTGGCTTCAGTGCAAAGTCGGCGCTGGAAGTGCAGGGATTGCCGCCGCAAATGGAGCACGTAGTGATCAGTCATTCAGCGTACACGGGCTTCAACAGCACGCGACCCTGGGCGGGCTTCCAGCTGCAGAATGTGACGGTGCGCAAGAGCAACGGCATCGGCATCTTTGTCAACTCCAGCCAGGGACTGGTGCAGCTCGACGGCTGCTCGGTGATCGACAATGCAGCCGATGGTGTCAAGTATGTCGGTCACGACTTGCGGGGCACGGAGCGCACAGATCGGGCCAGCATCTATGATTTTTGCACACTGCCCACCACGTCGGGTCAGACGTATCCTATCTCACTGTCCTACACACAGAAGTACTACGCCGGCTCGGCGAAGGAATGCGGCAAATACTTCTTCACCCGACCTGGCTACTACCTCACCCTGCACTTTGAGCACTTTGTGCTGCAGCAGAACGAGACGGCCACCGTGGAGATCTTTGATGGTGCCTCCACCAACGATCGTCTGCTGTTTCTGTGGCACGCGAGGAACTTTACTCGGCCACAGAGTGTGACCAGCACAAGGGACAAGATGTTTGTGAGGATCCGGGCGGATGCACGTCGCGAGTTGAACGGCTATTTTAGAATCACATCGGGTGACTCTGTGGCCTACGATCTGCGGGTCTCGCAGTCCACCGTCGAGGATAATGGTGGACGTGGCGTGGCTATTGATAATATACGCTCCAAGCTGCATGTTCATGCGAGTTCCGTATCAGGCAATGGTCATGTTGCGGGAGTGCATGTGACCAGTGGTGCCGGCGACGTCAACATCACCAGCAGCAACATTAGCTTCAACAACGGAGCCGGCGTCAACATCACCTACTATGGCGGCAATCGGAATATCTCCCGTTCGGCCATCAGTTCGAATCGTGGCTATGGATTGGCCACCTGGCTGAATCACACCAGCGATGTGGACCGCATTGAGTATATACCCTTCAATCAGACCACTGTGGTGGAGTACTCACAGATTGGTGGCAATCTGGAGATGGGCGTCTTCCATGGCAACTACTGCCAACCCATTTGGGTGAACATCACCGGGAACAGTTTCAATGGCAGCCAGCAGAACGACATCTTCATCGAGTCGTGCTACCAGGCCACCGCGAATGGTCAGCCGAACATGCAGCTCCAGCTGGGACACAATATGTTCAAGTACAGCCAGGCGAATGCCATCTATCTGAGTCCAGCTTTGAATCTTCACGGACGCATCGAGTACAACATTTTTCGGTTCGGTGCCTATGGATGCATCTATGTGAACAACGACTACATCTACCAGGAATTCAACTATCTGCCTGTCAAGCTGATCATTCAGAGCAATTACTTTATGCGCAACAGTGGACTCCATGTCGTCTCCCTCGCTGTGTCCCCCTCTAGCCGGGCAGAGGTGCAGTATATCCTCTTTACAAGGAATTTCGTTAGGGGCAATACCATCACGGAAGCATTTGGTCCACTTATCGCTGGGAGTGAGGGCAGCGATGGCGCCGGACGTTTGAATCCTCGTTCACGTGTTGCTGCTCCAGTTGTTGTCGGTTCCAGCAATGTGGACATCTTTCGTAATATATTACACAACCTGGATTCGGCCTATGAGATTGGCTCGCAGCTGACGGATCAGAGCCAGATCATCAATGCCACCTACAATTGGCTGGGCCACACGAACGAGAATCTCATTTATCCAAGACTCTTCCATCGCAACGATCGCTACAACCTGGCCAAGATCAACTATATACCCTATCTGCTGCACAACACCAATCCTGGCTCCACGGCAATGATGACCGTTTCCACAGTTGTGCCGCGTTTCTTTCACGAAGGCATCGACGTGATTGGCGGCGAGGTGGATGGCCAGGAAATGCTGCCAGCAGGCACCTACACAGTGACTAAGGACATCAACATACGGCCGGGTGGCAAGCTCATCTTGCAACCGGGCACAACGCTCCGCTTTGAGCCCAGTGTAGGCATGATGGTGGCAGGCAAGCTGGAGGCACGCGGACGCCGTCCCGACGACATACTCTTCACCCTAAAAAGGGAGACCATCATTGGGGAGCACAACGACACGGAAACAATTGACTTAGACACCGAAACGGAGGCCATCGATATGGAGACGGAGATGATGCCCGCAGATGGAGTGCCGCGAGTGCCAGTGCGTCTGGTGGGTGGTGCGGGTGCCAATGAGGGTCGACTGCAGCTGTACCTGAAGGGTCGCTGGGGCACCGTCTGTGACTATGGCTGGAGTGTGCTGAATGCGGCTCTCGTCTGCCATCAGCTGGGCTACTCCCTTAATCCGATGGACTGGCAACTGCTGCGCTCGCAGCTGCCCAACGCAGGCACCTCCGAGGATGTGCTTGTTGTCAATGTGCGCTGCACACCACAGGATCGCGACGTGACCAAGTGTCGGGCGGAGTACGACTTCGAGAACAGCTGCAGTCATGAGAACGATGTCGGAATGCGCTGCTACGAGGGCGCCTGGGCAGGAGTACGCTTCAGCATGTTGGCGGAGCGTGCCGATCTGCAATACGTGACCGTGGAGAAGGCTGGACTATTTGACTACACCACCAATTCTTTCAAACCGGCGATGCAAATGGATCATGCCCGGCACAATCTGGAAAATGTGCGAGTGGTTAACAATCTACAGGATGGCCTGGGCATCATCTATGCGGACATTTATGCTGGGAAGGCAGTGAACTCCATTACGAACTCTGAGTTCTCAGGGAATCGTGGCAGCGGCATCAGCTTCAAACAGCTCGACTTCCGCATCTCCGGCTCCATTATCAAGGATAATCGGGGAAGCGGCATCTCCCACGACGCAGTGATTGCCTCACTGGATCAGAAGGAGATTGGTGGCTGGTTTAATATGGCCAGGGACTTTAATGCTTACGACACGGACTACGATCCCTATCTGCTGCCCCATGAGATCGCCAACATTGATCTGGGCACCTTTGAACACAAATACATACGCACCGAGGAGCTGCACGGCCAGTCCATCAGTCGCAAGATTGTGGTGCAGTGTCCAGCTGGCTATGTCATTGGCATACAGCTGCTTAATCCCATACATAATCTATCCACGGAGAGCATCAGCATATTGAATGCCCGCACGGAGAACATTCGCAGCGATCTGTGGCAGGTGAAACGCGATCTGAATATTTTCCCTGCCACCAGCAGCAGCTACGGAATCATCATCTACTACGAGAGTGGCCAGCAGGCCTTGGGTGGTGCTGTGCTCATGCTCAGCACAGTTACGGCACCCGTGCAGAACATACGCAATCGGATTGTGCGCGGAGCGGTGCCAACTCTAACCATCCGCTCCACCAAGATACAGAAGAATCTGCGCGGCATTACGGGCTCCTATTATAATCGATATATCGGGGATAATGGAGAGTATTATCTGCGCAAGGCCAACGAGTCGATCAAGCTGATCAACTCGGAGGTGAGCTTCAATGAGCGTGAGGCCATCCTCATCAAGTCACCCTTCTGGGATGTCATCTCCAGCAATCTCTCGGAGGTCACCCTGCACATCAATGGTTCGCTGATCAGCCAGAATGGCTTTGGCATACGGCAGATGTCCAAGGATTTGCGCTCATCCAATAATCTCTTCCATTATGTGATACAGGACAGCACCGTGGAGCAGAACACACATGGTGGCTTCCAGGTGGCCCTGCCCTATGTCTGGCAGTACAATGAGAACTTTACGCACTCAATTTACTTTGGGAACAGTACCTGGCAGCGCAATCGCAACTTCCACATTGGCGTCTTCGGCCATTATACGGTCTTTAATATAACCTCAAATGTGTTCCGGGAGAATAACTGCCCCGGTGCCATGATAGCTTTGGATGGCATGGAGAAGCGTCTGCGTTTCGATAACAATCGCTTCGAAGCGAACAGCGCCAGATTTGTGCTGCTCTTCAAGGCGGACAGCCTGAGCGAGATCATTGGCCAAGTCCCGGCCAGCATTGAGTATAACACATTCAAGGGCAACAACATAGTCACCAAAATGGCCGACTATCGCCATTATATGCGTGCTGCCCGACGTATCCGGAAGCAGCATCAGCTGCCCAGCTCAGTCATTCGATTGGATGGCGTGCAGAATGTGAAGCTCTATCGGAATCTGATTGCTGATAATGAAATGGATTACAATTTGGTGGCAGGTGTGAGATCGGCGCGTTTGAACAACTACTTCTATGCAACGGAGAATTGGTGGGGTTCCCGGGATGTGGCCTACATTGAGTCGAAGATCTTTGGCTTTGACAACTGGAACGATCATGCGGACGTCATCTATCAGCCCTTCCTCATCGAGGATAGCTACGATGCGAGCGTCTCTGTGGTGGCACCACTTAACGAGGACATCAATCTGGCCACCTATCGGGGAGGACGCGTCTATCGGGATCTGACGCTGCCCAAACAGTCGACACCCTACTATATAGCCTCGGATATAACCGTTATGCCGGACACAACGCTGAGCATACAGCATGGCGTCACGCTGGAATTTGAGCCGAATGTGGGCATCTTAGTGCTGGGCACCCTAATTGCCATTGGCTACAAGGAGTCACCGATTGTGATGCGTCCGTATAGGAATGCCAGCAAGGAGTCCTTAGTTCAAGCACAGCCACGCAAACGTGCCCTGGAGGACATGAGCGCCGCCCTCACCGACTTTGACTCCATACGGCTGTGCACGAGTGCCAGCAACTGTACGGGGGAGGCGGAGGGGCTGTTTGGTCTGAACGAGGGCTTTCTGGAGTACTTCAATCACACGACACTCCAGTGGGTGCCCATTTGCGATGGTCGGTTCACGGAACGCAATGCGCAGGTCGTTTGCCGAGAGCTGGGCTATGATCCACTCAATGTGTACTACGGCCACGACAGGCGCATTGAGTTCCACACCAATTCGCTGACACGCATCTGGTCCTGGGTGCAGCCCCTGGAGTGCCGTGGCGATGAGGAGCGCATGGAGGACTGTGCCGAGCGTCTAAATGGACAGCTCTACGGTCATCGTCACGAGTGCCGCTGGGACGACGTCTTCGTCTTTGTCAGCTGCAATGGCCTTGCCGACGATGACGTCTACTGGGGCGGCATTCGGTTCGCCAACTCCAAGTTCGAGGAGATTCAGTACGAGCATCGCTTGCACAACACACGCTCCCACGCTCAGCAGAGGCAGCGCGAGAGCCAGCTGGAGTTCGTACGCATCGAGCATGCGGGTATTCTGCACAACCACAAGGCAGCCGCCATTCAGGCGATCCACAAGAATCCCTCCATCAGCTCCGTCAGCATTGCAAACTCTGCCAACGATGGCATCAATCTGATAGCGCCCAGTGGCAAACTGAACCTGAACCATCTGAACATCAACAGGACTCTTGGCACGGGCATCAGCATTGTCTCCCTCAGTGGAGAGGGTCGCGATAGCGATGAGTCTAGCTTTACGCCGCTCAAGAAACTGGATTTGCCCTATAAGCTCTTTTCGCTGGTGGACATCTGTGATCCCCAGAAGGTGCTGAGCATCGAGGAGCGTATGCTTGTCTACTACAAGTACGACAATAATCCCGTCAACTGCGTCAAGATCTTCACCTCGGCCTATCGCGCCAAACCCATTGGCTTCCGACTGCTGCAATCGAATCTGTTCAATCACTCAAAGCTTTACGGACGCACCGACTTCATCAGGCTCTACGATGGAGATATCTATAATATTACAGCCACGTATCTGGGCAAAATTGAATCCGATACGGACAATCAGCGGTCCTTCTTCAAGACCAAGGGTCCCACACTAAGTTTGCAACTGGTCGCTAGTGGCGCCCCAGAAACACACGGCTTTATAGCGGAGATTGTAACGGTGCCAATTTCCACTTTGGGACAATGTAAGTCGTATAGAGACTCCTTGTAAATCTTATGCTTACTTCCCGGTTATCCTTTCAGATCGCGATGCACTGCACAACATAACGGATAGCCACATCTCGGGTGCTATGAAGGGTGCCATTAGCTATGCCTCGGCGGGTGAGGTGACCCCAACGTTAACGCTCATCGGCAACCGCATCGAGAGGAACTGCAAACAGCTCTACGGCAATTTCTCAACCTGCACCTCAGCGCTCAATTTGGACGTGCAGAACATGAATTCGCTTTACTTTATGGTGAGTCTTACAACTAAGTTGATCTAGCGGATTGCTTACACATCTCCTCTACATGCATAGAACAATCTGCTGCTTGAGAACCAGGGAGGATTACGCATACGTGCCGATTCCCGGGGAACGGCGACCTCATTGCGTGGTTTCGTCCATTACAATCTGTTTATGCGGAATCGAAATCGACCCGCTCTGTTTGTGGAGGGTCGTCAATCATCGCCGTACCAGGAGGTCGAACTCTATCGCAACTACTTTGCCCAGAACAATGCGGGCTACGAGGAGGTCATTCGACTCTGCCAGGTGGTCTCCAACTTCAGCTACAACTATGTCCACAGCAATGTAGGCGGTCGCATTATGGAAGTGTCCGGCTTCGAGAAGGTGCGTCTGCAAATCTACCAGACAACTGCACATAATGGTTTCTATAGGTAACTGAATTTCTGTAACTCTATCTAAATGGTGGCTAACACAAGTTTAATTTAGGAATGTGGCCACCAACTGGATGTCAAGAGCCACCATTGTGGCCGGAACTGCGGGTCAGCAATACGTGGACAACATATTCGAGAACTATGAGAATGACTACGAGTTGCTCACAGTCAATAACTCCATGTAAGTTTTGGCCAACTAAAATGTGGCTATTTGTTACTTATCTACCAATCTATGAACCCCAAAAGTACCTTCAGATTTCCTATCGTTACTTGAACGATTCCCTCGCACTCAGATAAATTTATTTATTTTTTTTTTGACTTCTTCGGTTTTTTCATAATTGATAATAAGTTGTTCAATCTAAATTTTATTCCAAATCCCACTTTTATATATATAATTGTATAGAAAATATATGCATTTGCCATTCTAATATCAATGGCAGTAAGGAGTGCAGTTCAGATAAGTAGTTTATTTCGCACAGTGTATTTATAATCCCACATTAAACAATCTTTTCTGCTCTCCTTTCTCTCTTCCACTATCTCGCTCTCTCCCACTTCCTCCACACACTTAGAATGAGCTTTGATTATGAGAACAGGTAAGCACTTGGTATATACTATCCATAAGAAAAGTCCTACTAATCTCTCTCTCTCCCAACTATCACTCAAGGACCTTTGAAACGTGGAGCTCCAAGATAGATGCTCGTCACAATTATTGGAGCTACAACAACACAATCTCGGTGCAGTCGCGCATTAGGGATAAATCCGGTAAGAAATTGCATATCGTATAACCCAAAGGGACTTTGAAGCAATCCATTATCGATTCCAGATGATCCCATGCTGCTGGAGGTGCTTGCAGTGCCATTCCAAATGAACAACGAGACCATTTTGGATGGCAAGTGTCCGCCCGGCTGGGCGCTGGTGCACGACACCTGCTTCATCTATGTTGGTGCGCCGATGACGTTCCATGAGGCACGTGACTTTTGTCGCTCGGAGAACTCAACGATGCCCTTCATACGCACCGACAGCACCACCTTGTGGAGGTATCTGCAGAGCCAGATGCGGCACTTGAAGTATCCCGAGAAGGTTTGGATACAGGACTACAATCACATCGAGCGCTGCACAAGTTTCGTCTTCGGCTCAATCGAGGTGGAGGATTGCGGCAAAGAGCGAGGCTTCATCTGTGAAATGGATCCAAGGGTAATCTTGGGATGATTAAGTTATGCTTCCATAAGGAATACTTATATATATGCTACCCGTTTTATAGGTCATCATCGATCCACTTTCGTGGCGTGCGGACATTTTCGCCATAAGTATTATTTCGGCCTTTTTTTTGGCCATCATTCTGCTGATTCTGGTGGCCTTCTGCTGGTTCGCCAAGTCCAAGCATCGCCACGTGCAGCGCCTGCAGCGACGCAACAGCATTCGCCAGAGCCTGCGCAGCCTCAACAGCATCGATCCCCAAGGATCGCTGCGCCGTCGCCCAAATTATGTATGATTTCTAGCTTGAGTTCAATTTAATTTCAGTTTCAATTTTCTTTTTCTAATTTGATTTATTTGCTTTATTTGCGTTTTCTTTTCATAATTTTTACGTTTGCTGCTTTAGAACATGTCCAACAGCAATGGCACCTTGTCCAAGAGTCAGGACTACAAGCAGATGGTGGCCAATGGCTCCATCGACTCCATGGACAAGAGTGTGCTCAGCTCGGAGGCGGCCAGCTTTGAGGGCTACGACCAGAAGCCCCACTACAATGAGTATGTCAATCAGAATTCCCTTCGTCCCGTCGCACAGGATCAGCAGCAGCAGCAGCAGCAGCAGGTGCCTCAAAAAGTGGCAACCATTTCGAAGGGCAGCTCACATCGCGCTCGAGCAGCAGCTGCGGCGGCAGCCCTGGAGCCGGATGTCTTTGAGCTGAGCTATCGCAATGAGGGATTCCGCGACAACTCTACTTATGGCGGCGGCACGAGGGCGAACTCCATCAGCACCAGCGTGGCAGAGGACACGCCCATCATACATCAGACAGATGCGGAGACTGAGGAGCTGGGCTCGGATTATTATGGCAATGCCAGCACGTTGCCCTTGCGCACAGATACGGGGGGCAGCAGCAGCGTGGTTGGTCGTCGTGGCCAGCCGGGTCTGGCCTTCCTCAGCGAACTGAAGCAGAATCTGCCGGAATACCAGCAGCGCAGCTCGCACAGCAGCTTTATGCCGCAGCGCAGCAGCGGAGAGTCGCTGCCCTTTGACCAGAAACTCGATCAGTTCAACTACTCCACAGAGTCGTCGCTGTATCGACCGGCTCCAGCTGTGCCGCAGCAGCAACCATCTCCGGCGGACATGCGACGTCCTGACTCTTACTATACGGCCGTGCGGAGCAGCAAGGCGCCCGCATCGCATTATCGCACACCCAGGCCGCTGGCACAGCCGCCGGCGGCGCCCACATTGCACACGGCGCGTCCAAAGACTGTTTACCAAACTGCAACACCGGATGTTCCCGTGGCCATTCCCACTGCCAATCCATATCATCGCTCCAAGTCGGAGGCCCTGCTCGAGACGGATTTTGATAGCGAGGGAGGCGATGGTGGCCTTATGCCTCTCCACACCAATGGACGCAGTCACAGCCAACCCTTAGAGACGGCCATGTAATGGATACACCCTCCCTCCCTTTCCCCATCTTCCCTTCCTTAACTTAACCCATCATTCTATATATTTAAAAATCAGTTTTAGTTTTCCATAAAATACTTTTTAGTTAACGAGACGAGATTATGTAAGCCGACGAACGAGAGACGAACGCCCCACTTTGTTTTATGTAGACAACTTAAAGCATTCCATCCATTAGCTATAAACATTATTCATAAACATAAATCGAGAAAACTTGTAATAAATTGTTGTATATAATTGATTATTTTAATAAAAATATAAAAGCAATTAATAAGTAAATGCAAAAAGAAGCAAATTAATTGTTAACATAAAATGCATAATAGTATTTCAAATTCAAATCTAACGGTTGCTAGCGCCA
Source organism: Drosophila fungiperda (assembly GCA_035042345.1). NCBI lineage: Eukaryota > Metazoa > Arthropoda > Insecta > Diptera > Drosophilidae > Drosophila > Drosophila fungiperda. Next base: position 12,419,961 of record JAWNLM010000145.1, read on the forward strand.
TCTATTGAAATACGCATGTACCACTTTACCACTTAACGAACTAAACGAAACGGTTAAATTGCGCAGCACTTCTTAACGAAGTGAACGAAACGCTAGCAGTGTGGCCATTTCTTATTTTCCATAGATTGGCAACACTAATGCACTGAACGAAACATGAATAGTGTAGCCCATTTCGACCGATTGAACGAAGCATATATATACTCAGTATTTATACTTCAATTTCTTTAAACATTTCTTGAAGGAAAATTTAAATAACTAATAAAAATCATAATCCGTCGAAAAACTGAATATTCTGTAATATACGCTTCATTTGGCTAATTTTCAATGATGCGAAAAATTAATAAATAAAACATCAAATTTGTATTAGTTTAAAATTTATATAGCCAAAAAAATATGTAATTTTGTATAATCCAATATAGTGAGACTCGATTCCTGTTTACATGATAGATTTAAGTATTTTTATTTATCTTACTTCAACTTGCTTCCGAACGAAAATCGTGGGTTTGTGATAAGTCGAGAAATTTTGACCTTTTGCTCAATTTTACCCCATTTTACACCCCTAAAAAATCTTATGAAGGCTAGAATTAGGCATAGATCAGACGGGGAAAAAGGGAAATACTTACTATTCCGAAAATATAAAAACTTGAAATTTTGATGCACTTCCCTAAAAATTAACATGTTAAGCGACTAGGCTAGTTTTGGTGACACAATTTCATGCAGCGGACTTCATCAGCAACATTTGCCGAGGTGTTTTAGCACATTGGACACAGGATGTCCATGGCAACCGATGAGCACTTTAACAAGCTCCGCAACAGCCGCCACAGGAGCGATCCAAACCACCGCCTCCTGCACAGGTGGCAGCAGTGGCAGCACAACGCATCCGCTTGTTGTTGACGCCCATCGTCATGTTGGCGAAGCGCAGCGGGAACGAGGCCGGTCCACAGTTTGGGAACGGAAAGCACATGCATGCTGGTCGTCCCTGGCATGCTGCTCTGGGGCACTTGTCCTGCAGGCCGTTACGCTTGATGCAGTCGCAGGATGTGTACAGGATGCCACAACGCAGTTCGCGGCTGCGACAGCCCCTCAGCTGCATAGAAGATAGAAACGGAATTTATTGGGATCTTCATTAGAATCCAACTGAAATGATATATGGGTCAGGAATGTAATGCTTACTTACCGCAACTGGTCCGCAACATGGGTCACACATCTTTGAATTTTCTACATGATGAAAGAAAAAATATTGAAAAAAATATATTATTCAACTATTCTCTAAACATTTTTCACACTTACTTTATTGGTTAAATTTTCAGGGAAATTGACAATTTTGTTTAAAATTTGGAAGCAAGTTGAAGTGAACAGTCCGAAAAACAGGAAACTAATGAATATTATTTGGTAGCTTTAACCTCATGCCAAAAATGCCTGGCTCCGATTTGAGCACATTTTCAAGGCCTTCTATGATATTTCTTTAAATACATTTGTAAATTCGCATTAATTTCGTATAAGTTGTGCAACAAATAGCCGGTATCCACTAACTTAAATCAAGGATTCTGTATGTAAACGGATTTTTTTTATCGAACCCCATAACATTTTTGTGATAATTTTATGACTTAAATTGTGTTAATAAATTAGATTTTGCGCATAAGTCTGGAGACAAATTTTTGGTCATGGAAATGCGCATTACGTTCAATTTTCTTTCTATTACCACTTTTTTATAAGTCACTCCGATTCCTAATTCCTAAAACTTAAAAACTATATAAAACAGATACTTTTCATAATAATTGTAATATTTTAAATATCTAGATGTGAATCCTCTATATCCTTCAACATGCATTACCGGTATAACTTATCTGTACTTAATACTTAATAATAATAATAAATTGATAAAACAATTTAATTGAAGTTACTTTAATTTAATGCATACCGAAAGAACCGAAAGTACATAAAAAAAAATGTATATATAATAATAATGATTTTTGAATTTAGAATTTATAAATTTTATAGCTCCAGGAAACATGGAAATATATTCAATGCCTTCTGGGAATAGGTTAGTCTTCTTATTGGCTTAAATGGTTTTAGTGAAGCCACGCTTTTCCCTTGTTCAACTTGCTTCCGAATTTTCTTCACCCAAAGTTTCACAAGCACAATTTGTCAGGAATTACTGGGAATTGTTGACCTGTTTTTAATGGAATGTTTCTTGAAGATTTTGTCCATTAAAATCCACCTAAAAAAACGGAGAAATAGGCAAATCAACAGGATAGTTTCTATGTCCGTTCACAGCCTGTGTTCAGACTATTTTCTTTAGAAATTGTCCAACGTTACTTACATGGATAGGTTGGAGGAGTATTCCAGCAATTCCAAACCCGTGGATCGGGTATGCCACCCTCAGGCAGTGGTGGACAGCAGACGCCCGGTGCTGGTGAGCACGGGATTGGTGAAGGTGCACCGCATGGCGGACTGTGCGGGCCACAACAGGGCCAATGACTGGGACAACAACCTCCGCATGGACCACATCCGCTTCCGCACATTTTTGAAACTTTTTTTTGGAAATGTTATTTTTCAAGAATAATATATATTTTCTTTTTGTTTTGGTTTTTGTTGTTGAAATTTAGAAGCTAGTCGAAGCTTTAGGATCGAAAGGCAGAAAACTAATGAATATTTTTTGTGAGCTCCACAGCCTCGTTCACAAAAATTTGTGCCTCAAATTCATGGCCTACTTTATAAATTTTCAAAGCCACTAAGCAAGGCAATAAATTAATGTGATATAAGCCACTTGCAACACAGAGGCTAAATGCCCCGTTCATCGCTACTTTTAGCAATGTTGATAAGAACTGTGATTTTCGCTTATCGAGAAAATATCAATTTGAACTCATTATGCAAACATTCTACACTAAAAATTAACTTTTTTGGTATGTATATGTTCTAATTAGACTGTCATTTATAAATGAAAAATAATGTTTTTTTTACCAGTTTAAATATAGCAATTACTATTTATTAAATATTTGCTAATTAAGTTGGTCTTCAAAATGCTCAAAGTTGGCCATGAATTAAAAGCCCAAATTTTTGTGAGCGATATTCCACAACTAACCGAAAAATTTCATTAGTTTTCTGCATTTTGATCCTACAGCTTCAACTAGCTTCTAAATTTGGAAAAATTAAAATAAATATTTTCCTTAGAAATTGACCTTTTTAAACAAAGTATTACAAAATGTGCGGAGGCGGCGGATGTAATCCATGCGGAGGTTGTTGTCCATTGGCCCCGCTGTGGCTCTTTACCAGTACCAGGCTAATTGGTACTTAGATTGCCACAGCATGGGTCAATTCTAAGAATATTGTAGGTAGATTTAATTTTTAATTAAGTAATTTCTCGTTTAAGGCTGCTGTTTTTGTCCCGCACGCTACTTGAAAAGAAGGGAAGAAGACGCACCCTGTGTTTGGTGTGCACCATGCAAAGCTCACTGCTACAACACGCCACCCAAATGTTGTTGCTAACGTTGCATTTTGCGTAGAGCAATTTATAAGGAAAATAATCTGAAAGCACGATTTGACTGCTGTAAGTAGATATTATTATTTTTATTATTACAATCAAATTAATCTGCTTATTCCTCGGTTTCTTTAGGTGACTCGTCAAGAAACGTCTCCAATTTGGGTGTTATATATCAAACAAGAAGAGAAAAATTCGAATAATTCTTGAAAAATGTGCTTTTCAAATTTTGGGTAAAGCAAATTTGGAAGCAAGTCGAACCTGGGAAGATAGACCCTTGGCAACACTAAAAACCATTCTAGCCAATAAGAAAACTAACATATTTTTCGCAAATAGCTTGATAAATTCAAAATTTTCAGTATTACTAAATTTTAGGCACCTTTTTTAATGTACTTTAGGCAAAATGTAAATAAAAATCAACTCAATTAAATTAATTTATTATTTTAAGAGGGAAGAAAGGGGATGCTTAATATAGATTAGTTGTATATATATATATATATATATAAAATAGTAGTTTTATAGCGCTTAACTATGATATCAAAAGGATTAAGATCACTGCTGTAGGAAGCCTCGGATCAAGATAAATTGTTAAAATGTCATCAAAGACCACTAATCAGCAGTACATAAAAATACATAAAAAAAATACTTTAAATAGCAAAAAATTAATAATTAATAATTGCAACATTTAAACTGGTAACAATTTTATTTTGAGTGCACAGAATCAGAATCCAGTGATGAAAATAATATTCGCTCGACGAGCGAAATTCAAATATTGATAGCTCTTATCAAAATGAATGTGTGACTGCAAACATCTCGCTGATAAGAGCCAAGTTAGTAGAAACAACTGTTTAGTGTGGTTTGTGGGTTCATTGAATGCACAATCATGTTGAGAGTAGCGGTTATCGGAGCGGGTGTTAATGGTGTGGCGAGTGCAATCAAAATCTTGGAGCACTACCAAGACGAAAAGAAGACAAATGTGCAGGTGACAATTATATCTGATGAATTTACGCCCAAGACAACGGGCGATGGATCAGCGGGATTGTGGGGTCCCTATTTGCTAGGCGGCACAGATGTGACAAAAGTGCAGTAAGTTCCACATAGGAAGTGTGCCTCCAAGTGTATTAAATATTCTATATTCTGCTAGTAAGTGGTCAAAAAATATGCACTTGTTTCTCGAGAAGATTTGGCTAAGTGAGGACGCTGGCGAGGCGGGTGTTTGCCTTATACCCTGCATCCGGTTGAGCACCGATCCCGAAGCTAAAGTTGGCGATTTCTGGCGCGACATTGTCTATGGTGCCACGGATCTCACAGCGGAACAGCTGACTGCTTTCAATAAAAATCGAGACGTCAAATTTACGTAAGTGAGAATTACTGAATAAGTTGAATAAGAGATTAAAGTAATCTTCTCATCCACACAGTTCGGGACTCTCCTTTGTTACCTACACATCCGAACCCATTAAACTGCTTCCCTATCTGACGAAGCGCTTTGTGCGTCGGGGTGGACGCATTGAACAGCAGAAAGTCACAAATCTGGAGTCGTTCGTGAGGGATTCGCCCTACGATGTGATTGTCAATTGCACTGGACTGGGCTCCAGGCAATTGGTCAACGATGACAGCATGTATGCTGTGCGTGGTCAAGTTACTAGGATTAAAGCCGATTGGTTGTTTACCGCCATCTTGGATGAGAGTCATGTTGGCAACTACATCATTCCCAAGTTAGTATTATTTATATATAAAATACTTGGTTACCCTCCCTCATCATGCTTTATCGAACAGCACTGAGTCCGTGGTGCTTGGCGGCACCCACCAGTTGAAGGATTATAACACCAAAGTCTGTGAGACGGATAAGCGTTTCATTATCGATGGTTGTCGCAGCCTGGTGCCGGCTTTGGAGCACACTCAGCATCTGTTCGATTGGGTTGGACTGCGTCCGGGTCGCGACCAACTGCGTCTGGAGTCGGAGAGGCGAGGCAGCAAGCTGCTCATTCATAACTATGGACATGGTGGCAGCGGTGTCACCTTGTCCTGGGGCTGTGCCGACGATGTTCTCAATCTCCTGATAACTGCACAACTCAAATCCAAATTGTAGTTTTGCTGCAGTAAATTTGTTGCTGCAATTTATGTGTTATCAGCGGAAATCAAGTGCTGGCTGTTATAATACTAATTGCCTATATAAAAATATATATAAACATTTATATATATATATATATATATATATATATGTATAAACAGCACTTAGCAAGTTCTCTTTATCGCTGGCTCGTTTCCATTTCAATCTGGTTGATAAGGAAATTTGCACTGAATTATTGCAATTCTTTTGTTAAAGCGGATGCAAAATTCTCTTAAATAATATAATAAACATAATTTTATAATTTATATTTTGCATTTCTATAAGAAGTACAATTTTCACATTTCATTGGCTCTTGCTAGCGCTTCCTCTCTCCCCTTTTGCTGCTTGGCTTTGAGAGCGTCGTCGAAGGCCTCAAAACCCGGCCATAGCTGATAATTCAATATCGGCTCCAGATCCAGCACGTAGAGCAGCGCATACATTTCATCCAAGTCACGGAGGCAATCAAATGGTCGCTGATTGCCTGCCACCTTGTAGATGGAGTAAATGGATCGCCCGAACTCCTCGTAGTCAGCCAGCTCAGCGGCATATTGCTCCTTGGTGGTCAGAGCGATGAAGCAGACGCGGGGCATGTGTATATGCATGGCAACCTGGCCGAATACATCAAACATGCACATGAGGAAGCTTTCATTCTCGAACAGAGAGTGTGGAAATCCCACTTCGTGCACCATCAAGCAGTCAAAGTTATTCCCTTCTATACTTCGCCTTGTGGAAAGCATTAGTGCTTTTTTCAATAGGATCAGCTCTTGAAATAGACCCTTCGATATTGTTGTCGGTAGAAAGGACCTTCAAAATTATAATTTTTGTATATATCTATTTACTGGGAAATGTTTCCACATCTCTCACCAGGAGTGCCATTCACCAGTCATCCATTCAAGCAGGGCCACAGCTACGATCTTGGTCTCAGTCTTGTCCAGCATCATCACGGAGCATTCATTACGTAAAATGTGCCTACAATAATTCGCATAAATGGATTTCATTTCAACCAAGTCATGTAGACCCACTCCCTCATAAACTAGGTTTTGCATAAATGAATTCTCCCACATAAATTCAATTACGATATTATAATTTCTATTGGAATAAAGTTGTCAGTTAATAGAGGTATTACTTCATTTCATTGGGGGTTTACTTGCTTGAAGTGGATGTCCGTTATGGGCATTCCCTCCCACACATCCCATTTGATGTCGTATTGTAAAAATCGCACATCAGCCATTATTTTTAATACACTTCTAAATTTACCTCACAAAAGAAATTTCATTGACTTACTAAAATTTGTATATAATTTTAGATATGTTTTACTTGTTAAAGTATTTAAGTTTCTGACTTGAAACACCCAAAGTATAATTTTAGAGAGCATTTTATTTAATTAGGTAGTATTTCAATAAGATTGTTTTCAAATAAGAAAAAAAAACACATTTGTTTACATTTTGTATGCCATTAAAAATATTAAATTGATCATATCAATTGAATAATAAAATTCTGAGTTTATAGAAAAAACCAAACATTCTTCTGCCTATTTAGTTACCTGTATCCGCTTGCAATTTATATTCAAAGGTTTTTATATAGTTGCCATATCATTTGCTTTTATGAGCTCAAATGTTTCATTCCCATAAATGCGTGGGCTCGTCGCAATAATGCTAAATTTTAATGTGCATTAAAAAAATGCAAATGATTCATGTGTGAGGGGAAAATGGCATAATTAAGTAGGTGTACAAGCGATAACAATCAAATGCAATAGGTGTAAATTTAATTTGACTAATGTCTCAATTTGAATAAATATACAAAAACAAAAAAAAAATGGAAAAGGAAAAACAAATGCTGCAAAGGTATGTTAATAATAATGGCAAAATCGCACCCATGTCCATGATGTAAATCCACCCCAAAACCAGGAGTCATCTCTGAGAATACGCGTTAAACTTCGAGAAAAATTGTAGCACGTCTTTCTGCACACCTTACGAGTAGACTTGTCCACATCCCTTCCAGATGTATTTTAAAATTCAAGACACTAAGGGTGTCATTGACGGTGGCAACAACAACCAATTGGCAGTTGGCACTTGGGATAACTGAATTTGGGCCATGTCAAAGCAAAAGCCATTCGACGCATTTTTAAATATATATTTCCCAATGCAGACAGACGCACAACATCCATATCAGTCCATCAATTGGATATTTAAATACTGGCGACACTTTTTTTAATGGCACAGTGTCAGTTGGGTGCCTGCCCAGCCTGCCCGGGAAAGGAGCAGGCATTTCTATTCCGGACACGTAACTGGCTTGTCTCGTTGCCTGTTGATAAATTGAATATTGAAAAGAAATAATTTAATTTTGATATTTGACTTGGTCATGTAAGAGATCGCTTCAGGAATTCAATCAATTTGCTCGTTAGCTCCATACTTCCAATCTTTTATAGCTATAATCCTATTCGAAATTGTAACTTGACCAAAACTTTAAAAATTCTTGAAAATATATATTTTGTTTACCATTTGCGAGCTGCGAAAAATCTTCTTATAAAAAGTAGCAATTTTATAAGAAGAAAGTTTAAATTATATGCTTCTGTTTTAATGGTTAAGGAATGTATAATTTTAGCCAGGTATATTAACTAAAAATGCATAAAATGTTGTGGCTTATTGCGAATTATACCATATAACGGTTTAGAGAATGAGTTTATGACGTGGCATAAAAAACGTCTCATTTGGGACTCATTTAATCCGGCAAATTGTTTATACGCGCAACGTTTTAGCTGCCTCTGGCCACCGTTTCCCCTGTCCGCTGTGTCGTCTCCTTCCTCCTGTTGCCTGGCCAAAAGTGTTGTCACAAATCCAGCGGTAACTCAACCCTAACCCAATTGGCCCACAGTCTGTGAGAGAATCGCGAATTTGAATTCATTCGAAAATCGTTTAACGGTCTTTGGCTGCTTTTCCGTTTTTAGTGACACCTGCGCATTCCCAAATGCCGCCAAAGGTGCTGTCAGCTCCAAAACAACGGAGGAGGATATTTCCACACCACCCAATGCCGAAAATACCCCCTTTCATCTGATCCGCCCATGACTTGCAAAAGCGTTTCTCGACGTGGTTTTATTTAAAATCGAAAATGCGCAAATACAAAACGCAAAATGAAATGCAAAACGGAAACGTCTCTCGAATGAATTGGCTGTGCCACATGTTGTGGCCTGTCTGCGTGGACCTGAATTGGGATTGGAAATGGATGCACTTGCCACACACTTGCCGCAAGGTGTAGCTGTCTATGTGTACCCCTGTGTGTGTGTGTGTGTTCCTGGTCGCTTTTCGCGTGGCAAACAAATAAACAAAGGGTTCAACAAAAGCAGCGGCTCAAAGTAATTCAAAACAAGCTCGTTATTGAAATGTTTGAGCGGAATGCAAACGGAACTCGGATTATCCATCCATCCATCGCTCACCAGCCATTTTCCTTGTTATTGTTTGCAACGCAAGCAGCCTCATTGTTTGTTGATTTACTCTTAAATGCCGAATAATCCGCGTTGCAAGGGATGCGATGAGTACTTTTGAGAGAAATCGTTAAAGTTTTTAACAAGGCTTGAAAAACGAGAAATTAAATGCAGATGAGAAAATATATTTGAGAAGGGACATTAAATGCAGATGACAAAATATATTTAAGCAGATTTTCTGTATTTCACATTTCATTTGTGATAAGTTCTGTGAAGCAAAAATATTAAAGTATACTTTTAGGCTGATTGCTAATAATCAACTGTCGATAAATTTGTATGTCAAAAGGGAGCCGCAGATTTGTTTCGACTTTAGTTTTCTTATTGTAGAATTTTAAGCGAGTTATTGCTTATTATTATTGTAGAATTCCAAGCGAGCAATAATTTCTAGTCCAACGAAATTATGTGAAAAATGCAATTATTGTACCTGTTCTTAGTACTCTGCTGAGAGAGTCTGTTTCTGCTTATTGTCTAACAATCTGCCTGAATTTGTTGTGGAGCCTCGTTTTATTTAAGGGATAAAGTCTATGTAACAGAATAAATATAAAATTTTAATTGAACTTGTAGCTGTTTGCGCAGTTTGCAATATTCAAAATATTTGCAATATTTTTTCAACATTGGCATTACTTCTTTATCTCTCAACGTATTTCTCTCTGGCGTATTTTCAGTAAGGAATATAACTGTTCTCTTAGCCCATCCTCTATTAGCAGACCAGTCGTATTTCAAATGATTCCAAGCAATTCCACACTGTTTAAATTAAAATTCCGGTTATAATTTTATTAGATGTTTTAATGTTAAATTTAAATTCAAAAGCTTAAATTTAACATATTTTTTTAGCTTAACAACTTTTATTTTCAGCTTATGTGCCTCAAAAATATCTTATGTTAAATATATAAAAAACAAGGCTAATTTGCCTAAATGAACAAATAAAATACAACTCGCTTCAAAAATTGAGTGTGTTAAAAACCGTTTTTGTTCGCTTAAGCTGCGAGTTTGGTTTGTATTTTGTAGGAAAAAACATTTATGGCTCCCATCGCATTGCCCCAAATACCCATTTCACAAGATAATTGTGCTTATAAAAAGAAATTAAACTTCAATTTTGTGCGCCGACTCGTTGGGAGTGTGTCGTGTGGTTGTCTGGTGGTTTCACAGGAGGAGGCTGCCAGGATATGCTAGACAACTCTTCGCATCCGAATGCCATGGATTGAGATCTTTGCATGCTTTGGATTAAGTTGATTCTGGGGATGGGTTGGGTTTGGTTTGGGAGAGGAAGGGGCGCCAGTTGAGCAACTTCCGTTTCGGGTAAATAAAGTTAGCTTGTTGCGACTTATGCAAAAGTTTTCAATTGCCTTTTATTGTTGTTGTTTTCGTTTTATTTTTATTGCCGCTTCGCGCGTTTTGTTGGCAACCAATTCAGGAACTGAGCAACTCGACAAACTCAAGTGAAATGCAAATTTATTCAAAATGTTAAACGGCAAAAGTTGCCACCGCTGTCAGAAAGTTGTCTGGTTGAAGGTCTAAGGCGATAATTAAATACCATTTTTGCGCATTTATATTTGCATTCCGTTGAATAATTGCCTTCATTTCACCTTCTAATTAGTTTTATATTTAATAAAAGCATGTTGAGCAGTTATAAAGAAAATTTTTAAGGCAGCTTCTATACTAAAAATGGTAATAATAAGTTTACAAATTTCTAATAATTAACATAAATTAATGTAACTATGTAAAATTTGTGATTCGTTTAGTTTAAATAGTGAAATCCATTTAGGTAACATTTAAGCATTTAAGCCCAACTCCTTTGACATTTTGACTGCATGTGGAATCGATAGTTATGAGACATTTTTACATGGATAAGAGAAAACAGTTGTGCTCATTAGGAACACGCGATATTCGAATAAAAACGAAATGGCAAATCAAATTCTTGAATGGAACAAAAACAGGGACTGGGCGCTGGGCGCTGACGAGGCGAAAATCAGTTACAACTATGGACAGTTATCTCAGCGGGTCATCTCTCTTCACGAAAGGACAATTATGAGTGGACATGCTAATTTGTGCGTGGCCAGAAAGGACGAGAGGCACGCGCCAAAGCAGAATACCTCAATATTTGTTGAGGGAACGTGATTTGGCGCATTTGCCACAGCAAGGACATGCCAAGGACCGCACCCAAACAAGCTTTAAGAACAGAGTCGCCGCTCCCTGTCAACTCGAATCCTTTCACAACACACACACACCACACACACACACACATACGCACTCGATTGCGTTGCCCAAAAGAATGCAAAATGTTTTGTTGACGCTGCACAAACACTAAACTAAACAAGGGAAAAAAAACTTGAAGCGTAACCGCTGCGCACGCAAAGGGTTAATTAATTAAATGCGCTTTACCGGCTCTGATAAATTTACCTATATATAAACCCCATATATATAAAAAAAAAAGCTCTGTCAGCTCAGGTGACCCTTACGGCAAAATTACAGTGCAGCACACGTATTCCTTTAGACTCCGCCCAGATTAAGGCCACACCCCAAATGCAGTGCAGCTCATCCCACTACACACTCCTCCGCAGCCAGAGCAGCGTCTTTGGCCATGGTTCGTTGCGTCTTTGATGTAAGCTTCGTAAAGTCCCAAGAAAGTGCCCCAAGCTGTCGTTTTGTAATTTCCAGCCACAAATTCCGACTTTTGCCACAAACGAACAAAGTTAAAAAGTGTTTAGTTTAACGCTTCAATTGGCTTTAACTTGAGCACTTGCTTATACATATATATAGATATATAGATTAATATATATATATATATATATTCGTACTTGAGTCTATTTATAAGGGCATATTCAAACACTGCACCCTGGGTGTGTCTGTGTCGTGTATTTTGTGCCCTTTACTGATAACCTTATAAAGTAGAAATAGCTGATTAAATATAGATTGACTATGAAAGACTATACAAATTTAATTATAGGATAAATAAAATATAGTAATAAATATAGCTACTACCAACTAAAAATGCATATACAACTATTAGGTATAATTTTATATATTATTTTTATATATTAAACTTATTTAAAACGTACTAAGCATAATATTTAAAATCTACAAATTAAAATTAAAATGTTCTTTCTTATTATTGTTAACTTAGTTTAAAGAAATTTACATTAATGATGCTTGATGAATATTAATAACTAGCTACAGAATATCTCCCAGGAGAGCATGCTCTTTTTAAACAAACTGTGAATATAATTGAAAATGAAATAAAGAATGGAAAAAGTGTATGTTTTGCATTAGATGTCAATTCAAAGAAATTGGCTGTTAATTAGAGTCTCATTTTCAATTAATCAAAACGCGCAAAGAAGCGCCAAAAAACATCAGTTACAACATTTAAAGACATCGCGTGTCAACTCAAAAACAAAAGAAAAAAAACATGAAAAAAACTGTTGCTGAAGATGCCTGCTAAGAGGAGAACAAGCAACATGCCACACCCAGTTTGGGGGCAATGTCAACGCCAATTGATTGCCACAGGACATTAATAATGTAGCAGGATCGTTGAGCGGTTGATTTCAATTGGAGTCGAATTGTGGCGCATCTCATTTTATTCGTGTTAGCTGCTCACTAAATTATTCGAGACTTGCTGCCAAATTGTTTGGGGACAGCAAGTGGAACATCAACAGCCTATCCACTTGCCATTAACTGCCATTGCCACTGCCACAGGTAGCTGCCACTGCCACTGGCAACACGGCTGCACGGCACACCTATAAACATTAACTTGTCAATAAAGGTAATTCATTATGTCGCTCTCGAATGCCTCCAGGGAACGGCTTCGTGGCTAAAACAAATTGTCTGCCCGTTAAGCCAAAAGCCGCAGTATCTGTACCCGTACCCCCTACCCGCACTCCGCTACTAACAACTTTTGCCCGCATCTGATACAGATGTATCCTGTATCTTTTTAGCTGCCTCGCATTTGACATTCTCACTCAAGATTGGATGCCACCGCCAGTTTCTCCATCGATGAACAATAAAATATTCCTCTGATGGGCAATAAAATGCTTATTGCTTATCTTGCTTGGCCCTGCAGACAAAAAACGCGAACATTTCTGCGACGATTTAGTATAATTTAAGGGAGATTCCATTGGATAATAGATGAAACTGTGGAATTCAATTTCCAACTCTTTGAGCAATCAACTCTTTTTGTTATTCCCTATTTGTGGAAGACTCAATAAAGTCGTTCTGAAACTTCTGATTAAGAAATTTTTATCTGATATAAATAGGTAGATCTGAAAAAGTATAATCTATTTTTAGGAATCAATTTGGCTTGTAAAGGAGTAATATCTGAACTAGGATCTTTCACTTTTCTTAGCAATTTCTGAGATCAGAAAAGAACAATATAATTTATAATATATAATATAATTTTATAATTTAAGTAATTAAATACAATGCTGTCTAATTTACGCAATTAAATAACCCTCTGCTTACAGATAAATAATTTAAAAAATATATAAAATTAAAACCTGTATTTTTGTATATAGTAGAAGTGATTTTCCAATATAGACCACAAATGATTAATGTGATTGTGCTTAGATAAGATATGCTGGATAAAACTGAAACTATTCAAAAGTTGGTTAGTCATTGCTGAATGAATAGCAATCCTTTTAGAAACATGATGCCCCCTGATATAAATTGCAAATAGATACACGGACAAATATCCATTTATTGAGTATCTTATGTCCACTTTGGATATATATATATATATATACAATGTCTATGTAGCTGTTTACCTGCGGTGGCCAATGTGGTGACCAAAAACACAAACACGAACCCAAACATGGACATGTTGTCCTTGTGGTTGCAGTTGTTGTTGTTGTTGTTGATGTTGCAGTTGTTGTTGTTGTTATTATTGTCGCTCGCTACTCGCGTGACACGTCAGATCAATTTTTCGAAATATATTTTCTATGAAATTTATTTGCCTGTCATTAGAGTTTGGCAAAACGTGCTTTGGTCGCATTTGCAAGTGCTCCACTGGGGGCAATGGCTAAAAACAGCAGCAGCAAAGTCAGAATCGGAGTCGATGCTGGAGTCGGAGCCGGAGCAATTGCCTGGCAGTCGTCACAGCGCTGACAATCTATACGTGAGCGAGTATAAGCTCCAACAAAATGGGAATAACAAAAATGTTTTTTGTATCTGACGGATACGTGGAAAGCGCACATCGCACGTGTGTTTTATGAAAATTGCGTTTCAATTGACAAAAAAAAAAAAAGCGCGAAATGTAGGCGAGGGGGGGTGCGCAACGGCAGCATAAAATATGGCAATTTATGGCGACGCTGCGCTGAAACTCTTTCGAGCTTTATGTGCCTCAATCTACCCATGAATATTACGCTGATGAAATTGTATCCATTCCGACAACATTTCGTTGGCCCAACGGATGACGACGGATGACGACGCGTGTCGACGGGTGGTCCTCGATTCGAGTTTTTGGCTTTGGCCGTCAGGATATTTATTATTTTATTAGCGGCGTGTGTTCACTCATCCCACTACCCAGTAAAGAGTACCTCTCTCCATTCCCGTTGCGCTGGGTGTGGCGCAATTTTTACGGCCACTCTCGCTTAACCCTTCCTGCCTGTCGTCTATTTTGGGCCAAAAACTCTGTGGCCAGGCTGTTATGATAATTAAGTAATGGCTCCGTCCACATAGCCACATGTCCAACTTCATATTCCATGTCCTTGCCAACCGCTTGGCTCGTCCTTAAGTGCTACCCACTCGAGCGTCACTCTTTATGCAAACGGGATTCACATCGACGGCACTTGGACTCGGACTTGGACGGGGGGGTCTGACTATGCCTTTCAAGCCTTTCCTGTCTGTTTCCGTATTTCTGTCCGTCTGTTTGTTTGTTTGTTTGTTGGCTTGTTTGCTTCTCGTGTTGGTTTTCAAATTGAGTTAGCACTGTTTTTGTTGGTGTTGTTCCTGGTTTTGTTTGCCTTGTTGTTGTTGTTGTTGCTGCTTTTGTTGGCATGAATAATTACTCGAAAAATCGTATTTCTGTTGCACATGCATAATGCATGTATTGAGTCAACACTCATTCTCACATTCAATGCTAGAAATAGTTCAAGGATTCATTATTATTACCATATTTATTTGTCTTTCCTCGTTTAAATATAGTCAACATTTTCTTGTCAGAATTATTTATTACAAAAGTATTCTTAACTTTTACCTTGAACACGATTTTAGTATTTTATATAGTATATTTCAAATAACGTTAAAGATTTATGAATAGGATGTTTACCTCTAGAAACTTATTTTATAATCCCAATTGAAAAATATAATAAACGAAATGCGATTTGAAAAGCCACAAAATTATAAAGAAATTATCGTCCAATTATCCAATTTAATTGCAATAAACTGAATAAACGATTTCTATAGTATATAGAAATGGTAAATGGGTTATTGGCAAATGATTTGTTAAAAGATTTCATTTATGGTTTTATGTCCACGTGCCACTTAACAACTACCAACAATTGCAGATAAAAAACGAGGTCCGATAAATGCACCTAAAATCAATTAAAGCCATTGCGTAAATGCTCCGTCAGGTGACAATTATTATGATGGACTCTGGACAGGTGCCAGTGGATACAATTGTGGAATTGTTTTGTAGATATTGGTGGTCATTTTGGTGTTATATGCACAGCCGGACAGTCATCGAAGGCTGGCCCCAATTTGGACGTGATTATTGGTAAACTGTTTTTGCTTTCGTTTTATTTTGGAGAGGGCCAAAGTTCAGTTTGCGGCATGGAACACAAAGAGCCTTAGTGCCACCTAATTGCGCACTAAATTAACTTCCAAAAGAGAAAAACAAAATATCAAAATTATAATAAGCAATAATCCCAATGAATGATGCCAAATACATTCGAAACATGAAATGCACCGCCAATCAAAAAGAAGCACATAAAATTAAACAAACTAAATTGCCGAAAAAGAAACGAATTGAACAAATGAATAAATAAATGGAAAATTCTCAACTGTTTAACTGGCTTTACGAGTCATTTAAATTTCTGTTGCTGCTTCTTCTGACTTTGGGCACCGCCTCTTGTGTCAAAACTGCTGCTGCTGATTTCAAATCGAGCAACCGAAGCAAAACAATTGAAATCCCACTCAATGAAAATTATGATTAACTGTGCACCAAAAAAATGCGTTAAATATCTACAGTAATTATCAGGCAGCTCCTTTTCAACTGGGTTGCACAAGAAGTTATAATTTTATGTAATATAAAGTTATTTCAAGATATCAAATAATTTATTTAGTTTACAATGAACTTATCTTAAATATTAATTATGATTTAGTTTCTAGACTAATAATATTCCTAAGCGAATACTTTTCAAAATGTTATTTAAAATTATATCTCATAAAGTCTCGTTAATAGTCTAATCTAAAGTATTTTCTGCTATCAAAACAGATATTCTAAAGTTATGCATTTTGCATCATGTTTTATCGGAATCAAATAATACTTGTAATGCAGTTTGAATAAATGCACTTTCCTTGCAAATCTTAAGTTTCTTAATTGTGTAAAATATTAACTCTCAAACTGACCTCGTTTTATGGAATTTTGTAAGCGGTTTCGCTTTGGTTTCAATGCCGACCTCATCATCATCCATTTAACCATATCCATATTGACGTCCAATGTGGCACCCACACTTTATTTGAACATTTAACCATCCCTTCAAAGCTTTAAAGCGCGCAATATTATTGAGAATACATTCGGGGCTGGCTGGCGATCAATTTAAATTAAACAGAAGATTTTGTTTTAATTAAAAATCTTCAAATACGCTTAATGACAATTAATTGGTCAACAACATCGGTGCTCGATCGCCAAAGGGGCCAACGAGAGGGGGGGGGGGGGGGGATTACAGTCGTCTCCTATTTTTTTCACTTTCCATTGCCACAATTTACACTTTACAGGCGACTCTGAAGATTGCAGTGTCATTCCGGCTGAATGATCGTGGTGCCATATGGCCAGCAGTCACGCAACCACCATAAAGTGCACCACTCACTCACAGTTGCAACTGCCTCATGCCTCATGCCGCATGCCTCATGAGGTTATTGTGGGCATGTCGGGAGCTTCATTTCAAAACGGTTCTCTTTCAATTGAAACAAATCAAACTGAAAAGTGACGACGCACCCACGCAACGCCTTCGATTCTATTATGCCTCGTCAGACCCAATCAATGATCCAACATAGTTGTTCAACTATGTGAAAATCACTCGATCCATCAATGTGTACAATAAAAGATTGCTGCTTTTTGAGAAAAAAATAAACCAAAAATGGGAAACAGTATAGCAAAGTTTTCATCAGTTTACTTTACTTTGCCACTTGCGGATAGTTATAAACATGAATCGATTCTCGTTTTTTTACTTATTCGTTGACCTCTAAAATGTCCAACTAGTGATGACTTTTCAAACATTTTTGAATTATATTTTATATTGATACATTTCTAAATTATTTACTGCTTCTTCAAACAGAAGATTTTTTTTTTAAATTTATCTTTTTTTTTGGGTTTTATATATATATTTTACCAAACAAGCTGCTCCTAATAATAAAGTATACGACAATTATTCTCTCGTCTTTGATCTTTAAATTACTTGTTTTAATTATATTAAGTAAAAGATTCAAGGACTATAATAAATGGAAATTTTTGCCCCGACTTAATTATTGACTTCCTTAAAAGGTTTTCATATCTACCATTTTAAACGCGTGTGGTATGTAAATTAGATCTTTAATTGACCTATTATAACACATTTTTGCAGTTCTGTATAAATGCCAGATGATACATGATAAATGTGTGTGTGTGTGTGTGTGTGCATTTCCCTCAGGTATTTAAGAGTAGGGTAAACATTACTAACCCCATTACTTAACCGCAACAACTTATTATTAACTTTACGACTTGCAGGAACAATGACAGCCCATTGGGCGTGAATGCTAATGATGGCCAGCAAAAGTGACTTTAATAACTAGTTAGGGTTAGTCGTGGTGAGGGAGGGGGCAGATACTGAACTAAATAATCTCTGAACTTTACAATGAAGGAGACAGTAGCAAAATGGACTTGTTGGCCAGCTGGCAGTCCCAAAAGGCAACACAACTGATGGACTGCTGATGACATAATATGCAAATAATGCAAACACATAAAGCTAACACACACACACACACATACTAGTATCTATCTATCAAGTCACACACACACACATACACACATTTAGAGGTGCATAAAATAGTTTTTAGCTTGATTTCTTTAGGGAATTTCTATGCATGCCAGCTGACAAAATGAACGACTCCAACACAAAGTGTTGTGTTATTGTGTGTACATGTGTGTATGTGTGTGTGTGTGTGTGTGAGAGTGTGTGTATGTATGTTGCAGCTCGTTTGTCTTTTGGCAGTTGGACTTGGTAATTTAGTTAATTACTTTAACATGTAAGTGGAACCCGCTCCAAAAGGTGCGGAGCCGCGTGAGCGTCCTTCTAATCGCCACCTTTTGACAACTGAATATGTCAGCGGGTTGCCCATATTAGGTGCCAGTTTTTGCATAACACAACGCATTGTTGCGCGTTCGCTGTAATTAAAATAATTACCCCTTCCGATTAACCCAGTTTCGCAGGGCAAACAGTCCGCTCGACTCCCGATTCCCGTCTCGATTCCCTTGCTCAATTTGTTGCATTTGGTCGTCGTCCATTAGCCCGCATTGTCTTCAGTCTCAGTTTCCACCAGTGGTTGCGTGCCTCATTGCCTACCCCAACCCTTAAACTGGCATCTCCTGCCACCCCCCTCTGAAAGGTCTAAGCATTGTTATTATTTTGTCACATGTGAACTGAGGCGGAAGCGAAGCGATTACAAAAAAAAAAGGGTGCACAGCAGCAGGCGAAGCAGTGGCCAGGACTCCTGGCAACGTTTATGATACACTAGGATAAAGGGGTGAAAGGGGGGTGGTGGCATCATTCAATTCTGTTTGCATACATATGTAGCTAAAATACTGCTTGCGGCGCTGATTGTTCCTTTTGTGCTGAGCCGCTGAAATCGAGACTTACCCTTTGATCCCATTGCTAACGCCCCACACCCCACCCCCCCTTTTGTGGTGCCTGATCGAACATTATCCCATAATTATAGGGCTTCCGTATGTTGTGGGTATTTGGCTTTTGGGCGCACGTGCGCCTTCTGTTCGCTATCCTTGTTGATCCAATATTTATGCAACAATTTAACCGCAAAATTTATTCATGATTTTCCAAAATTGTTTTAAAGCATTTCCCAAAACCGAAACCCCTTCTGTTCCCGGGGAACAGCCTCATATGTTGTCATGTTGTGGGCAATTTTCAGATTAGCCGATTTATTTTTACAATAAACGGTTTAAATGCCAAGCACTGGAAATTGGAGAGCGAATAAGTTGAAATATGTGAAGGATGTGGTAGAAAACATAATAAATACAGTTATAAAAGTATTATATCATTTGATTTATTTAGTAACATCTGAAGAACAGTATTCCAAGTCGTAGAAAAACGATTATCTCTCTAATTTCAGCTCTTAATTTTGTTAGTTTGATTAAAATACTTCAAAAGCTACTAAGCTAAAAATAGTGTTTTTAAAGAATAAATAAGCAAATTATGAGTTTACAAATATGTCCATTAATGTATCAGACATTCCGTGACAAATTTGTAATACCCTCGGCATGGGTATAAAAAGCGCTCCAAATGACTCCACAAGTTGTAAATTGTGTGCTCAATTGGCGGGGCGATATCACTATTTGCTCGGAAATATACAGTGCAGAAAAAAAAAGAAGACAGTTAAAAACAATTAAAAATTTGAAATCATGCAAAAGTTCGAAAATGTCAAACTTCGAAGCGTGAGAAATATTTTTGCAGTGAATCAAAACCAGAGAAGGAGAAGATATTTTTACAATTAAAAATGCAGTTAAAGTTGGAATTGTGGGAAGCAACAAAACGAGAATACACTGACCAAAATTTCGCATGCATACGTGTTAAAAATACAATGAAAAATACAAATAGCAAAATGCAAAGAAAACTTTCAACTATCTATAAAAATACAAAGTATCTCAAAGTTCTTTTCCAAAAATAACGAATTGATTATTAAATTTCTACAATATTTTATTCAGTCAACATTTGCAATTTTGCTGTTTAATAACGATAAAAAATTATATCATATTTAATATATAGAAAATCAGAGCAATCTGGAAATATATAAACAAGTTTACAACTTGAATTGCCAGTGTAAACCACAAATCGTTTCAGACATGCGATTTTTTGTCACTCTATCAATTGTCCAAGACTCGGAGCAATGTTGCGATCTACCGACTCCGGCCCGGAACGCAGTGTATCCGTTGTATGTTGGCGTTGTCCGATGCGCCCACAGCGTGGATATGCGATATGGCCATGTCACCCTTTTCATTAGGCTCCATTAGCAGTGTTGGGGGATTAATTGAATTTAATTGATTTGCCAAAGCAGACTAAATTGGCCACACTGTCTAGATTCTGACTCGACGCAACAGATACAGCGACAGATACAGATACAGATACAATATCCATGAGATACATTACAACAACTCAACTCGACTCGACTCGATTCTTGATTCTGTCTACCGATAGCTCGCCTGCTGTTGACTGGTTGGCTGGATAAATTAATGAGTACATGGAATGGATTCCACTTTGGGCAACAAAACAACGTCTCCGAATCATTTGGTCATCTAAGAGTGCTTGCAAATAGTACGACAGACGAGTACATATGTACTTATATATATATATATGTATGTATATGTATAAGTATTAAATGCACATATGACATCACCATCCAGCATTTGTGCGGGTCTTTGCCTCTATCTCTAACCCTCCGCGTCCCTCTACCGCTCCCTCTGTGGTTTAGTTTAATTGCATGATGAGCCGCTGCTCACAGCTTGAGCTCCGCTAGACTCCATGCTTGGGTGTGAAGTCAGTCTGTCTATCCGTCTGTGGTTCCTATTGATTGGCCGCCGACTGTTTGGTCCGTTGTGGGCGTGGGATTTGGAGCTTGTGGTGCAAACTGGCCACTTTTAAAGTAACCGCTCATTTGACACTTTTGACAATGGAACTGCTTAATTACATAGATAAACATCGTTGTTGATGATGTCGCTGCATTGTGGACAATTATGCGCAATGTTTAACTGTTTCTAAATATAGCTGCAAATAAACAAATTAACTACTAATTATTGTCAACTATGAACTGGATAGTTATCAAATGCATGTTAAAACCATGGAAGAGTGCTCCTCCCTCCAGTCGAGGAGTCGCAATTGGGTTGCTTCTGTTTGTTACATTAACTTTTTCCCATAATGAAAAGTACAAGATACGAATATTTTTTGATTTTTAAATATAATTGAACAATAATCAATTTCAAACCATTTAAGCTACTATTTGTTAATCATTCGACGCAATTGTTTAACGAATATGGAATTTTCCAGCGCAAGTATTTTTAGAAACTAATTAATTAGCGAAAAACTCGAACTTATCTGATTGTAAATACGTCTATAATTAAATTAATTCAAAGTCTAACACATTAAACATTATTTTGACTTGTATACAAAAATTATTTATTCTGCACTATAGCAAACACAAAAAGAAGAAAACAATAAAATTCAAACCTATATAAAAATCTGTATATATAATTTATTTTTTCCTTATTGTATTTTCGTTTATTTGCTGTGTGGCATTCAATTTGTACAAAAACTGCAATTGAATGTTGACATTTAAATCAGTTGTTCAATTACTTAAAACGAGACAACAATAAAAATGTATTACGAAAGTTGCCCTTGTTCGTTAACTAAATAACACACACACTACACACACACACACGCACACACACATACATATGCACACTTATATGTATATAGGTATAAATATATATTTGGTTTAAGTGTGCAAATATTTTTGTTCGATTTGTATTTGTTTTACCTTGATTTAAACACTGCATTGGCTCCGCCCCGAACATGGCAGTGGCACTGGAATCTTTTTTTGGATATGGCTGCTCTACTTTAGCACACGGACAGACGTACCCACAGCACAGGCCAGAGGGGCCACTGGGGTACGTCGCCACCAATGCGAGGTGAGACATGAAGAGCTCCTCCCACTTCGACGCTGGGGCCGACCCAATCACAGCGTTTCGGGCACTGCGCATGGTAGGGATTGCGATTGCGCCTCTGTTTTCACAGATAACAAATCTTAATCGGGGCACAATGGTTGCTTGTTATCTGGGGGAGCCACGGTTGGAAAATCAATCGATTCAATCGTTTCCGTTTGTTCGGTAATTAGCTTTTGGACAACATTTGTTGTTTTTTTTCGTCGCTTGCCTCGTTTTATTTTTGTTAAATCTCTCACATGTTGCGACGGCGACACAAAAAGAACCTATTCCAAATTGTGCGGCTAGAAAAACAAAGTAAACGCTATAAATACATTTACAATGAACTGTCAAAATCATGTATGCATTTGTCAGGTGTACAAAAAGATCTGTTGGTCGAAACTGAATGCTGATTTAATTCAATTTTCGATAGCATTTTGACAGGTGAATTAATTTGCTAGAGTTGTCAAAAATCAGGCCAAGGCCAAAAACATACTGATACAATTTGAGAAAGATCAGTCGAAATATATTCCCTGTGGTACCTTATCATCGTCACAAAAATATATAGATTAATCAATTATAAATATATATCTATATATTAATAAATATATTAAACTTAAGACATATGTGACGGAAAATCTTATGCTAAACTGGCCTTAAGTTAAGGTTGCCTTATCTACTCGACAGCATCAACTAAATCTTTAACTTTTACAGGGTATCACAATCTATTTCTATCTCTATATATATTTATAGTTAGTAGTTTGATGATTCTTGGATTATTTTGCTGAACCAATAACTCTCAAATAACTGTGCATTTATCCAATGTTGACAGCAAACAAACTAGACCATAAAAATAATTATAACTTATCAATTGCTGTGGCTTTTCCCAAAAAGAAAAGGTAACCGAGACTGAAGCTCTTAGACTGTGTGTCGCCATCGCCAGCCAGATATATATATATATATATATATAAATTCAGTCAGATATAGACATATTTCAACTTGTTTACAAACGTCACGTTGCATGTTGTAAATTAAACAAATAACACTCAACAAAGCTGCAGGGCATTTGCCCCATCCGAATGCTATATATATATTAATCAACATGAATGATTATATATATAAATATATATATAGATATATAAAAATATGCTCTGATCTAAGGAAGCTTCTGAGCAGCTTAATTGTAAAAACTTAAACTTTAAACCAGAAACAGAATTTGATACGTTTAGAAACCAGTTTAGAAATGCGTTTTGAGTTGTTAGCTTCTAGTATCGAATCGGGAAACCGAAAAAAGTCAATAATTACAATACAAATTGCTGTTTGTGTAAATCGGGCCATAAATATTTAACGTGTGTTGGTCTACAGCCTGGCGGAGAGAGGACTTTGCCGGCCGTATTGGTTTTGTGGTGGCTATAAAACCGGAGTTTTATTTCAATCTGCCGCCCCTGGGCGTTATATATGGGTCTATCAGCCGAACCGCGTTCGCCCAGCTAAGCAATCGATCTGTGACCCACCATTGCTGTCGATTAGATAAGAGCAACAGCACCACGCAATCCATGTGTAGGGGCAACAGGAGGCTCGACCCACCAAGCTGCAGTTAAACTGAAGGTGGAAGTTCGAAGTGGGTGGTGGAAGGTGTCGTGCTCTAACCAACAGTACCCCAGTATCCCCTATGCATCCAGATCCCAAACACACACACTAACACACACACTTATTTACTATATAAATACATCTATCGATCTATGAAGAGGCACTAAATCAACAACGCCGCGTCCAACTGGAGTCAGAGCTATAAATAATTTATTTATAGCTTCGGTGGTGGAATATTGCCACCACACAGAGGTAATAGTAATAGTAGAGGCACCAGCACCAACACCAACACCAGCACCAACACCAGCACCAGCACCTCAACGATACTCGTTACCCGTTACCCACACCGCCAACTTCTCCTTTAGCTCGACACGGTTGCATCGGGAGACGGATGCGGACACGGGGCAATCAGTACGGTATTTTATTTTTTGCTGATTGCCGTCGATCCGTCGATCCACTGCAGCCGTTCTGCTTTAGTGGCTTGTATTTTGTGGCTGTGGTTGAGGTTTTCTCGGCACCGAAAATTACTTTGATAACCGATTGTGTGAGCTGATAGCTGATAGCCATGTTATTATTAAGGGCTATTAAAATTCTGATTGAAAATTCATGTCAAAAAATATATTTTATTACCATTGTAAAACTTCATTTAGGTCTTTTTATTAAGCACAATCGTTCTGTTTACGTGCACCACATGTAAACATGAATGTGGCAGTTACTAGTCGACTTTTAGAATTTAATAGAATATGCAGAAATAAATGATGACCACATGTCGTATACGAAATTAACCGTTGCTGTTTTAAACCCAAACTATTTTTGTAAAAATGGTGCGACTATTTTATTGCAATCAGAAAAAAAAAACACCTCCAGCAATCACTTGAATATAAAACACTTAAGTTTGAGCGCTTTAGCTTTAATCAGAGATGTCTGACTTTTATAGGCTCTCAAAAGATTAAATTATTATAAACTACATAATAATTTTGCTTTGAGAATAACTTTAGCTTCCGCTTACTTTTCGCAACATGTGAAGACTATCATTGCCTGGCCAATGTGCTTGTCCTGATTAAAGATACATAGAGATATTTTTCTAATAACTAACTGAAGATTCTTGCGCATACTTTAATATGAAACATAGCCATTGGATAGATATTTTCATTTTCATATTTCTGCAATATCCAAATATGGGTTACGGGTCATAAGAACATATCATACTGAATGAACATTTTTACAGGACAACACACAAGTATCGGTCGGAGACAGATAAGCAAAATGTCTCAAAGGAAGTGACCAAAGCTATAATTAATAGATTAATAGATCATGAATTAGGTATATCGTTAATATAAATAAGTTATTTGTATTTACTGAGAAGAGAATACAATGAATAACAAAGTTTTTAGAAAATAGGTAATTAAAATTAAATCAAAGGTTTATAAAATTAAGAAACTAGAATAAATCAAAGTCTGTATTTAAATTCAATTCTAAAATAATCAAAGAATTATTGCAACAATTTGGGAGACTGGAAAAAAATGTACAAGCGCTGGTAGCTTAAGGAAAGTAAAACCTGAAGAAGGGAGAGATAAAAATTGAGAGAATAAATAAAGAATAGATACACAATGCTTTGAACCTGTGTAGAAAGATAAGTTAACCACAGTTATTCAAATATTCGCCATAGCCAGAAAAAAGTGTTTTAAGGAAACATCTGATCAACTTGGAAGACAACGCAAAGATTCAGCAAAGATTAAAGCAAGAATAAAGGTTGATAGACAGTCTACAAGCTCAGAAGGGAGAACATTAGTTAAAATATGTCGCAGTGCATGAAGCCTCCCACATTAATAATAACTAAGCAACCTGAAACATAATAAAATTACAATTTCAAAAAACATTCATTAAATATTCAGTATAAATTCCGTAAGATTAAGACAACATTTAGTAGAAAGTTTTGAAAGATTTTGAAAGTTCCACACATTCCCAAAATTTGTTCACTTGTAATGTGCATTTAATGTGGGAACAAGTACATAAATGTTGCCCCTAAGTAAGCCACAGATTTCCTCTCCTCCTCTGCTGATTGTGTGCTTATGTTAGCAAATGAAGGGCAACCAGAAAACATTTCTCTGAAGTTTCTACGCCGATTTTGCGCAGCGAAGCTTTTTCAGCATCATAAATAATTAATTTTGACAAGCATCTAATTTTTAAAAACTCATGCATTTAATTGCGACATTAAAAGCCCGTCTCTGAACACAAATAATGCAGCAAACACTTAAGCTCACAAAAGACTGCCTCCCCCGAAATGAGGAACTTGAGGCAAGTTTGAATTTGGGTTAGAGACTGGCGACTGGCAACGGGCGACGGGCGACAACTGGCCCCTACAGCATGTGTTTGTTCTGTCCCCTACCCAAAAATTATGACAAATATTTACAAACACAGCGAACTAATGCTCCCATTTCAACATGCACATAAATAAGTGTTATGAGCCCCACCTCCCCCCTTTCCCACCAAGCTTTTCGTCACAGATTTTCTTTTTGTTGCTGCTCTCGGCCCAGATCACAGACTCGAGACTCAAGAATCCAGCTTGAAGACGCATATACTAAATTACATTAAATATTTGTGTCAGTTTTTTGGTATCGGGCGCCATCTGCAACACATGGCAACGATTTCAAGAATTACACACTAAATTTAGCATGGGGCCCCAGTCTCGGAGTCAGCCCTGAGTCTCGGCAAGTGGCTTTACTTGCTGCTCCTCTGTCATCCGAACCTCATCAGCCCGTTTTGCTTTGCTTTCACAGTTGCTGAAGACTCAATTAGACACTCAGAAATCTGGCTGACAGTGAAAAAACTGACGCGATTCCATTTAAGTTTTCCTTATTTTTTTTTGACTTAATCTAGGCTTTTTGAAAATCTTCTGAAACTAAGAACTATCAATAATGTTTCTATAGATTACGATAAGCCAAAGAATCAGGAAACTTAGTTAAAGTGCATTTTATAAACCAAAAGTTTTCTTTATTGAAATAAAGATAAAGTGAGTTTTCTTTGATAGAATGGAATAGACAGCTGCCATTGGTTCTTTCGAGGCTAAAGGATTTGGTGGCAACTACGATTGAATTGGAATGCAGAGTCGAGGTAAGGGATTGTGGCAAGTGGCAAGTCAATGTCAAAAAGTTATTGGCGGGGCACTTGAGCAAGGTGCCAGAAAGCACTTGAAATTAGAAAATAGAACACACTGCGCATTGTGACAAGGGCGATTACAAGACGCTCGTTCGCTGTGGCAATCATGATGGCGATGGAGGACCAAGCAACCAACCCGCAAAAACCAAAGGCGACCCAACGACACACTGCCAGCATAATCCCCACACACTCTTCCCCCCACCTTCCCGTGCACAGTCGAGCCCCTTCCATTTAGTTGCATACCCTTAGCCCGTGAGTGGCGCATTGATTTGAACGAATCAAAGCGGTATGCGCACTAAAAATACCAACAACAAGCACCAAGGCAATACCAAATCCAGATAAAGCGTGACCAGCTGGAAACTGGGCGTAGCCTAAAATCAACAGGCTGCTTGATGCGTTCGAACAAGACAGGCAATAGTGAGTTGAGTGGTTAGCGCAAGAGAGCGAGCGAGAAAGAGAAAGAGAGAGAGCGCGTGCTGTATGCAGCAATGGTGGTGGGCCACATAGCCTTCCAGCTGTGATTCCAACTGGAATGCTCACTCCAGCTATGCATCTCGCTCGCACAAGTCACTTGGGTGGCACTGGTGGTGGGTGTCGCGTCGCTCACACGCTTATCAAAGCAAAAAAAGAAAGAAGAAACGAAAAAAAAAAGAAGAGAGCGCCTGTTTGTGTGTGTGTGTGAGTAGCTGTCGTAGTTGCTGCTTTGGTCGTCGTCAGTCGCTGTGCTTTGTGGCGCACAGACGGTTCGTATCGCTGCGGTTGTTCGCTCGTTCGCTCAGAATATAACTGTAACCGCAAAAGAAGAAAAGCCAACGAGTGCGATTGCGAGTGTTATTGTTGTTGTTGTTCACGTTGTTGTGGCTCTCTCGCACAGCTTCTCGCTGGCGTCGCTGCCGCTGTCGACGTCGACGCTCAACTTGATTTCTTCCAATCTTGGCTGGGAAATCCGATTCGCAACAATTTGGAATAGTCGTCGAATTTTCGTGTGTGTTGCGATAAGAGCAAGCACACCACCCACACCCACACCTATCCACCCACCCTGTCGTTGTGTGAAGCGCAACTCGCTGCTATCGCTGCCACTGCCACTGCTACCGCCGCTGCCGCCGTCGCTATTCTGTTCTGTTCCGTTGTAGTTTCAATCAGCCGCCAGATTCAACTCTCAGTCTCTCAGCCTCAGCTAGCGCCGGCATCAGCTCAGCTGCGTTCCATGGCTTCCACTCAGCGCTGAGCAGCTCCCATGACCAGCGACCGGCCGTGATTAACTTTTACTGTTCTCAGTCAGTCCGCTCGATGACGCCGAACAAAACAGTAGCTAACCAGCAGCCCAGCAGCAGCAACAGCAGCAGCTTCTATGGCGCGAGTGCCGTCTAATAAAATACCAAAAATAAATAAATAAAATAAATCTGTTCCGGTTTAGCGTTGTTACCGTTTTCCTAGTCGCGCGTGCAAATCAGATTTCCGTAAACTATTCCCGTACTCCCATTCCGTGGCTGCCGATGACGCCGTCGCGTGTGCCAATTGAAAGCATTTAAAACGTTACCAAATCAAAATTTAAAAATTCAAAAATTGCAACAAAAAAAATCAACAACGAAACAAGAAATCAAAAATTACAAATCAATACTCAATTTATGAACATTGGCAAGATGCAAGCGCCTGGCCAGCACCAGCATCCGCATCATTTGATGCATCCGGCTGCATCCGCTGCGCCGCCACCGACGCAACAGCATCATCTGCCCATCGATTACAGTTTGGGCAACTTTAAGCCCGCCATTGCTGCTGATTTTCCCGGCGGCCCCTTTGTCGCCAGCCCCCACCAGCAGCAATCATCCTCAGCCTCCTCCACGTCGCCGCCCTCGATTGTCACGTCAAGCGCTTCGCTGCAGGTGCGAGATCTCAGCACGTTGACCACAATGGCAGCGATACCCTCGCCCACACAGCTGCTCCATCAGCGCATGCAACAGGCCCAAATCACTGTGGATGCCCATCAGCAGCAGCAGCAGCAACACCACCAGCATCAGCAGCATCAACAAATGCCGCCGGCGGCAACATCGCCACACGATTATGCGCCCATGTCCGCCTTCAAGGCGGTACTGCCCAAGAAGCGAAATTCCGACGGTAAGCAAGAAAAAAATCAACTTAAACTTATCGATTTTTGTAGCCATGTTTTGAGTTTTAAAGTTTTTGCAAAGTTTGTAAGGCTCTGAACAAGTTGTCTCCCATAACATATACCTTCTTGATCAGCATTAAATGCCGAATCTGTCCGTCTGTTCTCACTTTTGAATATAAGCAAAACTTTAAAGCAGATTTACTTTTCTTTTGTTTATGCTTATCTTTTTCTTGGAAGTGGCATATATGTTGGAGCCGATCGGTTTGGACTCCTCTATCAAAATGCTGCCGACAATTTGGTTTATGTGTAAAAAAAAACATTTTTAGCCAATCTCAAAATATATGCGTCAACAAAAATTAAAATTATCACGTTTTAAACACCAATAGTACAACAACAAAACCCTAATAAAAATATGAATTTTCACAGACAGTCGTCAAATAAAAACTTATAAAAAGAATTTGCTTTAAGGCGAACACAAACAAATGAATAACATAAAAATCATTATTTCTTGTATTATTTAAATTGTACATTATCAAAATTCGCTTACTAATAATAATTATGAGTTGTGAATGTAAGTTTATTTCTGTAAACTTTCTCTTATCTATTCCAATTAATTCTAAAAAAAATGCATGAGTAATGGCAAATACGACAATTACTTTCTTATGAATGTAAATTATCGCCTGTTAGGCAATCCAATTATTGTGTAAACTTTAAAGCCGAGTCTGTCTGAACTCAGTATTTACCCAACAATTTATGTGGGTTAAAAAAAACTAAGAACTAAAAATTGTCGATCAAAAAAATCCTAGTTTATGATATATATATTACATGTTCAGTACTTAGAATTCCAAATCAGATTTTATAATTATTAAATATTTTTTTGAAAACAAAATAAACCCATGTAAAAAACCTGATTTAGGAAGCATCTTTCAATTTAGGATATCTTTCAATTACAAAGTTATTCAAATGTAATATTATCGTCATTATTTCAGTAGATGCAATAATTCCATTATGATTTTAATATTCAGATTTGTACAATAATTCGAATAAATTGTCTCAAAAAGTTAATTTTTGTATACAGGATGATTATATTAAAATATAAATATATAGGATTTGCATTTATCTATATTTATAAGATTGATTACAATATGGGTTGTATTAAAGACTAATATAAAATCCACAATTTTTACAATGTGGATTATATTGTTGTTGATGCTTGCGGCACAACTTCATGTGACCCATCTGAGGTAGGATGTGGGGGATGGGAAGTCACAATACGTTTTCCCAAACGCCACATTTCATATTCCCAAGTTAATTAAAAATATTGCCACAGATCTCACACACACACACACACATACACATTTACACACACACATATACATTTAACTGGCTGCCGCACATTGGAGGGAAATTTTTAAAAATTATTTGAATAATGTGTGATTTTAAAATATTGCAATTCTGACAATGCCCAACAGCCAACACAGGCACACCAGTCAACCAGTTGGCCAAAAGCCACCAACGTGGCCCAGGACGGTGTCAGTTTAATTGAAAAAAATGCTGTGCGCGCTGGCGAAACCAGGGGGTGCCACGGATGGGGGGAGGGGATGGGGCAGGGCAGGGTGGTAGGGGATTGCTGAAAATATTCATTATTCCGTTTGTGTGTGAGTGTGTGTGGCGCTTAATGTGCAAATCTTCTGTGTGGACATGGCGTACAAATGGATATCGGGGATTGAAAAATCCATAGCGAACCACAGATACGGAAACGAGTGCGCACGGACAAACCGAAACGGACAAACTCATAGATACAGATGCTCGACCAGACAGCAGGCATATGGATGAATGTGTATTTATGTGTGTGTGTGTGTGTTTGGTTGTGTGTGTGTATCTGACAGTCGCCGTTGTCATTGCCATCGCAGTTGAATTTCAAATATGAGCAGTGAATGAATGAATGAGTGTGCAAGCCATGCCCTGAAACACATATCCACAAGCACACACACAAACACACACACACACACACAAACACACACACACACACACGGACATACATAAAGCCAGCGACAAGCGGATTTCATTTACCGGCATTACATGTATCCAACGGATATGTTTTTAGCTCCACAGCTTGAGCCCGATACAGACATGGATATGCCCCAAACACACACACACACTTACACACACACAGAGATACACACACACACTCGTACAGAATTTTCAATTCCGTTTGCAGCGCCACTTTCTTTATTTTTTTACTTTTCCTTTGTTTTCTTTTTTTTTTTGCTCCACTCTCCGTTTTTCTCTACCATTTTCACATTCGCTGTGCGTTTATTTTTCGTGTTGTTGCGTTTTTCCTCAACGCTTTTCTTGTTTTTTTTTTAGTTTCTGTTTTGGGCTGCTGGCGAAAATGAATTTTGCCATGTTTGTTGAAATATTTTTGGTAAAATATTGGCAATGCTGCCCGAGTTCCCCTACTCCCTTCTCCCCTTAGCTTGCTGTTGTGTCTCCAGCGTGCTGGTGACTGATTGGCCACTCCTGTCGAGTTGTCGCCTTTTTCGCAATCATCGCATGGATTTCTTTTGTGCCTTGTTCCACTTCAAAATGCACAAGTTTCATAAGAGGAAATGTGCGCAAAATAAGTGTCTCAAAAATCTCAACTTCTGCCAAAGAAATGCGATTAAGTTCGCCTTAATTTTTCTTGTGCTCTATTAGCAGTTTTGCAATATTTATTTAGATTTGCTTAAAAAAAGGTACATTTTTAGTTAAAAATGCAAATATATAAAGTTCTCAGCTTAGTTCAATTAATGCTTAGCATAACCTTGCTATAAAGGTCAAAAACAGCCAAACAGACAACTAATTTCCGTCTCGATTTCCCATTAAGCGGAGACAAAAACAATTGAAATTGTCGCATGCGTTAAATGGATCAACATCATCTTAAAGTATCTGGTACAGCCGCCCTCAACCGGTTATCATTCAATTAATGATCGTCGACATAGAAAACTTTGACAATCGGTTGGGTTACCGTAGTGCAAAGTGAGTCACGAATTAAGTTAAATTAAAATTGCCCACGGCTGGCGGACAGTCGCCCCCAACAATGAGACATCAACG
This sequence comes from Drosophila fungiperda, assembly GCA_035042345.1. NCBI lineage: Eukaryota > Metazoa > Arthropoda > Insecta > Diptera > Drosophilidae > Drosophila > Drosophila fungiperda. Next base: position 12,452,099 of record JAWNLM010000145.1, read on the forward strand.
AGAGACACAGAGAAAGAGAGAATGAGTGAGAGAGAGAGAGAGAGAATGCCTAGCTAGACAATATGAGTCGAGCACGAGTCACTTGGTCAGAGATCAAATGGTCTAATCAGAGAACCTCACGCACTGATTCATATAGACTAATGATGAGGGAGCAGCAGCGACAGCTGCGCATATTTGCCAAATGATATCAGAAGAATTTGTCCCCCTAAAAAGAAAATATTTTTATATACCAATTATTTATGTCCAGAGATTAGCTGAATATATACACAAAAGTGTTCGTGTTGTAGCGATATAAATTCAATAATAAATTCTTAAGTCATTTTCAATCACACCAAACAATTGAACAGCGATTCGAATCAATTAAAAGCAATCGAAATATCCTATCGAACCTATCGCTCCACTGCACCCCCACCAGAGTTGAAGAGCTCTCTTATCAGCCGAGTGATTGGGTGTCCAAGTGGCAATATGACAACTATCTGGAAAATTTACACATCCCCAAATGTTGTAAATATATATTTCAACCAAATACGCTCCACATTTATAAAAAGGGCTTAAACGACACTTGAACGCAGCTAACTAATATTAAGCATAACTAACTGAATTTTGAGGTACTCCTTAGAGTTATTAAATTACTTAAAATAATCACGATGACCAATGAATTTACAATCTAAAGTGGCTTAGCAATCGCATCGTATTTTGATTGTAGGGCATTTGTGCAACGACTCAGGCTAAACAACTATAATAAAATAAATATATATTATATATTACTCACAAGAGAACACTGAGCAAAATACGGCAATTGGGAAACTGCAATTATAATATATCTGAATTTGAATCTGAATTGGAATTTAAGGGGTTTCTTTTCAATTATAAAAAATACGAAAACAATAATAACAAAACAATAATAATAAATATATTTAAATTGTTAGTTATTTATTGAAAAAATAAGTTGAAATTAAATTACAAAATTTTACGCTCAGTGTATGGGTATAGAGGTATTGATGGCTACCTTTGGCACTCGTACATTATTGATCAATAACAAATTGTCGCAACGAAAATCAGAGCAATATTTATGAAATATTTATGGCACACGTCGTAATCATTGGCAACTCATCGAATATGCGCTCAACGCCTGTCGTATATCTTACCAAACTTCTCCCAAGTAGACGAAAAATTGGGCATTGTAAATCCATAGAGATATCAAAACAGTCAACCAATAAACAATACCAACAGCAACATGAGCATACCTTATGTATCTACAAGATACATTTGCAGCTATGAAGTTGATGTTGCTGTCTAAATTGTTTACTCTGTCGTTAATAACTAGGCAAACCGCAACACGCGTTATGATTTACGATCCGATGGTAAATAGGTAACGACATCTAAACATGTCAATATCCTCGCCCAGTTGTAAAATTTAAAGAGTAAAAGTATCATAAAACCAGCGACCGACCGATAACTACAACAACAACAACAACAACAAGTTCGTTGAGCCGACCACAAAAAGGAGTAAAATATGAAGTGAACTCTTCGCATAGTTGATGCCACATTATTTTTTTTTTTTATTTATGATCTGCTCATATATATATTTGCCCAGTTTATCGACTTTACAATGTTTGTCAAAGAGAAATCAATTTTGGTTATGAAAAACCCCTTAAGCACCACCAACAGTCTTGCCTCACGTTCCACGCAGGCGAAATTGGAACAGATTTACACCAAAAACCCGAAAAACAAATAAATATGAGTAAATATCATATATCTTTATGAAAAAACTACCCACTCTCAATAGCATAGAGGTTTTAAAAAAAACACCCCCCATGTGTAGAAAACAATTATTAAATCATAATATTTCTTATAGCAAACGTATAATTCGCATGTGTTTCATATCATTAAATTGTTATCACAATCCGAAAACAAAATTAATCGTTTCTTGAGAATTTGCCTTTATTACTTCATCATACGGTGTGCGATACTGCGATTTTTTTATATATAATTTTTTTGGTTTTAGATATCACGTTTGAACCCAATAAGCGCTACCAGTTGATATCAGCTTATTGCTGTAATATCAACTCACAAACAGTTTACAACCACAGCGAAACTTAGAACTTTATTAAATTTCATCAACAATTGTACTTTGTAGTTATAAATAAGCAATAAACATTGCTTAAAATAGATTGAAGTAATGTTAGTGGAAAATAGTATCCATCATTTCCTGTATAAATTCGATAAGGATTTAATGACTTAATAGATAGAAATCGGGACACACATCATTGTATAGACGCAATGGCGATTTATATATCTGTATATCAATTGTTACTGAGAACTTCCAGCGAAAAAATCACAAAAATATTTAAGCAAATAAAGAAGCTTCTATCAAATATCATAAAATCGAAAAAAAGAAAACCCAATAAATGCGATTGATAATATTTAAATTATATAATGAATCTTGGTTTATGACTTTGAAATCGACAATGTGTGAGTCAGTCGATGGCTGTTAATTTGTATTTATTTTTTATTTATTTGGACAATTGGTATGAAAAGTAAAAACGTGCTGCAAACAACGACTGTCAGAGCGACCACCAATTAAATGTCATTTATCAGCGACAAATTCTAAAGTTTAGATAGCCTTCTGATTTATGGCCCGAGAGATAAGCCGCGCAGAGCTGAGCGAAAAGGGGTAGAGCAACCAGCGGGTAGCAGCAGAAGGTTAGATCGAAGGGAGGGATGGGACAGTGTGTTGGACAGTGAGTGCTAACAGTCTTTGCATTGACATTGGTATTTGCCGTGCGTTTTTGCCTGATTGATTTGCAGTGTGTAAAAATCAATATGTAATATGTAATTGCGTTTGTGGCTTATTTGCAATCGTTTCGAGACGCTTCAAAGCGCTTTCACCGACACCGCAGCAACAATTGCTGATTGCATACACAACAGCAATAGCAACAGCAACAGCAACTGTTGCGTAGATGGAGGAAACTGAAAGTGTGTTTAAATAGGCAATCCACATCTAATGCCGCCTGGAGTGTTGCTGGAGTGGAGCTTATGCCAAAGGATTGACTCTTTGATACCCCTTAAGTAGCTCTCTCTCTCATGACTACCCCCTCCGTCCACCCACCCACTGCTTAGTCTTAATCTGAAACGGAATCGAAATCTCAACGAATTCGTAAATCATGCAATATATTTAGTTGGCGCTCGGTCACCAAATCATGGCCTTAATCTATCGGCCACATTTTATGACATCCACTTTTGGCATATCGGACTCAGCTCAATATTTATTACATATATTGTGCTTTTTTTATTCGCTTTGCGATTTGACTTTTGTTTTTTTATACATTTTCTGCCATATTATTTGCTTTCATATTTGCCGAAAACAGTTGGTTTTTATAATACTGTACCAGGTATAGCCTCTTGCTACTACTACTACTACTACTGTTCTTCCATTTGATTGATTGGACCTGCTTGACTAGCCATATCGCTATTGTATTTCAATTCCAAACAAAGTTGTAAATAATGGAACAATCGAATTTGCTTAATAACGATCGAGAATGTAGATAAAATCTATATAATCATTATAAGCCTATAAAATAAATGTCGCTTAAATTAAAATAATTATATTTTTAATTTAGGTTTTTAATCTCAAATTCCTATATTACTCGAACAGTTCTTAAGCTTGTCTAATTATTTGAAGTACCAAACATATTTAACAAAATTTTCCTCAGTTCGTATAAATTGAAATAAGGTTTATTTATAATAATCAAACATTTTTTCTTTAGTAGCATAAATGAAAAACTTTCGAATAATTAGAAATGAGATTAAAGCGCATTTGAAATAATTATCAACTACAATGCAGATAAAGATAAAGACCCTGCAGCAAACTCGACGCGAAACAATGATAATCCTGCCATAAGCCCATCAATTGATATGGTTGTGGCAGAGGGGACAAGGGGGGGCGGTGTCGCGGGGGTTGTATAAACATGATAACAATGATTTCAATTACCATGCAGTGTCGAATAATTATTTTACCTTTTTGCAGCCAGCCCAAAAATGCTGCGAACAAGTGCGTGGATATTGCGTGAATATTGCTCCCGGGCGTATAAAAACAGATGAACAGGACAGAGGGTGAAGAGGGTGGTGAGGGTGGCAGCGAGCAGCAGTGTGCTGGGGTGGCTGACGACGGACGACGGACAACGGACGAAGTCTATGTCTAATGTGCACAAATTTATGACTTTACTACCCAGCATGGATAGAGGACTCCGGATTTGGGAGGGGGGGTGTGGGTGTGGGCGGTTTGTTGTTGCTACTGCTTCCGCTGCGAGTGTCGTCTGTTTACATTGTCAGCCTCCGGGGCAGGAGCAGAAAAGCAACTGCCACCCTGTCGACAAGCAATGGGCACATGCTTAAGCTCATTATTATCATTTAAACAAGTCGCCCTACGTGAGCAACCAGAGCCAACAGAGCCAACAGAGCCACCAGAGCCATCAGAGCCACTTGTCTGTCGTTTGTCCCCCGTTGTTGGCGGGGTTGATTTTAGGCCAAAAACGCACTTGCCGGCAATTTTCTGCGTTAAACGTTTCCAATTCTAGTTCAAGCATTTCTCTCATTCAATACTCGCAAATGCCATTTCCTAGATTTTCTCTATCTCTCTTTTACTGTCTCTCTCTCTATCTCTCTCTCTCTCTCTCTATTCTATCTCCATCTGTCTGCTGGTGTCCGTGTGGCTCCAGTGGGTGGTTGCACTAGCGATTCGTTTGGCTCGTTGGGTTTTCTGGTTTTTTTGGGTGCTGCGTGTTCAGTTCAGTTCAGCCAGTGCCAAAATGGAAAATGCTCCCGGGACAATTGTGTGCATAATTAGAATAAAGGGTTTTGCAATTGACATTTGCTGTAATGGCGATGATTAAAATTTGTCGGCTTTAAGTTCAGCTGGGGTCGCTTTGCGTTTTATCTGATTGTTTTTTCACTTTTACCTAATGTTTTCAGCGAGTTTAGGCATGAAATGACAATATTGAATTGTTAGTTCAATGAATAAATAATAATAATATTAATTAATCATTGCTGAGAAAATAGTTTGTTTTTAAAAATAAACACTCAATATTTAAAAATACATTATTCTTTTTAGGCAACATTTTATCAACAGATATTTAGATTAAGTGAATTTTTAATTAATATTCGTGTTAGTTATTTATTTTGTGAAGTATTTTAAAAAATGTAACACAAAAGTCGATTAAGGTTATCCAATATTAATTATGAGAAGTAAATTTCCACATTTTATTAACTGCAGTCAAAGTTTCTTAAAAACTCTTTCGACTAATTATTGAACATAATTTGTCATTTATTTCTAATTAATTTGGGCAACTTAATTTAGTTTTTAAATATGCTGCTCTAAAAATAGCATTTAGTAAGAATGTCATATTTATTAATATTTAGCAAAAATCTTTGCAATTTGATATCAACTGATACCCGTACTTCAAGGACCTTTAGAGCCTTGACCTGCCGCCTCTTTTCAACATATTATTTTTTTTTGCCATGATCTGACAAGTATTAGTATTATTCACTTTGCCAGCTGCTTCTGTTTTATGTCGAGAGCCTCTAGTTTGGTAGGTTGGTTCTGTGAAGTGAAGCACTTAAAAACATAGAAAACTAAGCGAACAACAATAACCGCAACAACAACAAAGCCAATGCAATAAAAACACTTGACACTTTGACGCCAGAAGGCCGTCGCAACACACACACCCCACAAAATAAGAAAAACGGTTGTGCGTCTGAGTATCTGCCAAAGTAAATATATCTATAGCTGTTGCTGTTGCTGTATCTGTAGCTGTAAATGTATCTGTATCTGTATCTGTATCTGTCGGATGCCAACTTGCAGCTTAAATGCGCGCATTTCAGTTGCTCAGTCGGTGTTCGCGTGGGTTTTTGTGTTTATATTTATTTGGCTTTGCGTTTGCCGCCTCACTGGCTGCAAGAATCAAAGCAGCATCATCAGAATCCGCCCCCTTTTGCCACAACACCCCCCCTTCACCTACCCTCCCGTTGCCTTCGTTGTGGCAGTTACTTTTATCTGTGTGGCGAATTAGAATGTTGTCAAATTGTTATTCTTTTGTTGCGATGCGTATTCATTCATTTGATTTGGATTCGCTCAAGCCCCTGCCACTGCCACTGCCTGTGCCTTTGCCCCTGCCCCTACCACTGCCTCTGGCCTTACCCCTTTTTGCTTTAGCAGTATTTTCGCTGCGTCGTCAATTCACGAGTGTCGTCAGTCGTCCTGTCGTCCTTTCGTCCTTTCGTCCTCATCTATGTGCCTGTTTGTGTGTTTTCTGTTTTGTCATGCTCCATTTAGCCGAGTGCGGACCGAACAGATGTTCTATTTAAACGCACATTATTATTATTCCATTTCGACAGGCGAATCTGAGGCTGCCTTCCGTCTTGTGTGCACCACACAAAAGTGTCGGAAGCGAATTTAACAAAAAGGGCTCTCTGATTTACATCTATTTAAAATAGAGGTGTAGCGCCTGCCATCCCCCTGCCATAAATAATATCCATATAATATATTCAGTCTATTTTGATTTTAAAATGATATAAACATTTTTAAAGAATAAGACTAATAATACTCCATTGAAAACTGTCAAAATACACAGAATTATATTAATACTATTATTATATTAATTTTTATAGTTCATTATTATTTTCCGACTGTTATCAAATAAGCAAAAATTCCAAAATCTTAATTTATAATTCCAATTCCAATTCATCTCTGCTTGTATAAATTGCAAATTGATTTTTGTCGGGTGGCTAAGGAAGTTGCACCCTGGGCGTTATACTCGGTGACACAGTTGCCTCGACCAATGCTATTTGCTGATGATGATGATGATGATGAGGACGATGAGTTGATGTCAAATGCGGAACGGGGAACTGGCATCGGTAACATGGTCGAATGCTGCTCCCGTTGCTCTGTGTGCTTGATTAGGGTGAATTAATGGTCATGTAAGGTGGATTAGGCGATTGAATACAAAAATAATTACATTTGAAATTCGATATGCTGCCAACCGTTAGTCGATCTGTGTGTGTGTGTGTGTGGTTGTGTGTAATACAGGTGGTCCTGGGTGTGTGTGTGTGATTGATGATGAGCCGCCCTTTGCTCTGATTTTGCTAATAGTTCACTTCCCTTTCATTCCGTTTGCAGATGCGTCGCACCCCTTTAGCATAAGCAGATTGGTCAAGACTGAACACCTGACGGCAATTGTGGCCGCTGCTGGCCTAAAGCCGCCGCCGCCTCTGCCTCTGTCTCTGCCTTTGCCGGCGCACAGCGTCGCTTTGACGGAGGACAACAACAACTCCATCTCGATGCTGAGCAAGAACCAACAGCAACAGCACGATCCACACAACATTCAGCGTCCCAAGCTGTTGCCTTACTTAAGCGCCAGCGAGCAACTGCGTCAATCGCGCTCCCGATCGAGATCGCGTTCGCGCAGCGCCTCGCACTGCTCCTCGCAGATCGACATGGACGATGCGGACAGCAGTCATGAGCGGTACTCAAGGCATTCACAACGCTCGCTGCACTCGAGATCCCGTTCGCGCTCCAGATCACGTTCACACTCGAGCAGCTCCTCCGTGGAGCTGGAGGTGGACTCGCCACCCGGTAGTCCCAGCATTAGTTCACCCAGTGCCGCCTCTGTTTCCGCATCCGAGCTGCTTATCACGGCCAACAGCAACATCAGCGCCAAGAAATCGGATCTCTTCTCCGTCTCCGCACTGCTGCGTCGCGATGAACCCACGACACGTCGCGTCCGTAGCCCACCGCTTGGCCTGGCCCACGTCTCGACTGCTGCGCTGGCAACGCTGCCCACCAATCCGCTGGAGGTCATGCGCCAAAGCTACCCGCCCAACTACGATGCGGCCATGTTTCAGCGCCCCATTTTCTCACCAGCGCTGCCCTTCTTCGCCGCCATTGCCTTCCACCAGGGACAGCAGCAGCAACAGCAACAGCAATCCGGACTAGTCACTAGGTAAGTTTAACCTATTCAAAATGATATTTATAGCTCCAAATAAATCTCAGTTTTTCTAGCTTAAGCTTATCAATTAAATTCACTAGTAACTTACGAACAATATAATTAATTTAAATTTACATTTTATAATTTATATTAACATTTTACAAATTAAATTATTATTAACTTGAAAAGCATAATTTTTTAAATTGAATACAATATATAAAATATTTGAGTATTATTATTTTATTTGTTATTATATAATTATCATTATTGTTATTAGTAGTATTATTTATATAATAATATTCCTATTTGGATTAAACTACTTTCTCATAGATTTCAGAATAAATAAAAAGTATATAATAAATATTCTCTTTTATGAAATATTTTTCATTTATTATAAATAATAGTTTGTACAATTCTGTAAAAGATTTTAATTTTATATTTATCTATCAAAACTTTATCTATATATTTTTTACATTATTATTTTTAATACTTTTAATTATTAATAATTATTCACTGACATTAATTTATTTAGTCTATTTGCATATCCATTCATACTTAAATAAATTTCTATTAGTTGAGGTAAATTTCTCACAGTGTATGTTAAGCACCTGTCCTAATTAAGCAGCCACAATTAACTGCATCATTCTTAACCCATGTTTCTCTCCTTTTGCGCAGTTACCATCCGGACTCGCAGGAAAATCTCTTCAGGCTGCGCAGCCTGATGGTGCCACTGCAATCAGCTGGTCAGAATGGCTCCACAGCAGCTGCGGCGGCGGCAGCGGCGGCAGCAGCAGCGGCTGTTGGCGTGGGCGTGCCACCCGGTGGCGGACATTTGGGTCTGCCACATCCGCCGCATCTGCACTTTCATCACATGGCGGCCAAGTGGCCGGGCCTGCATCAATTTAGCGACCTGTACTCGTGCATGAAGTGCGAGAAAATGTTCTCCACGCCACATGGACTCGAGGTGCACTCGCGCCGCACCCACCACGGCAAGAAGCCCTACGCATGTGAGCTGTGCAACAAGACCTTCGGCCACGAGGTCAGCCTCAGCCAGCACAGGTATGTAAAGTGTTCCAGCCACAAGCATTTGGCCAGGCCCAGTCCAAAGCTGCCCACTTTGCATGCTTAATGAGTGGCCGGTGCCGGGGACAGTTTTGCGTTACTTAATTTAGCTGAAATGTTGGATTTAGTCTGGCCAAATGTTTGCTTTGTGGTCGTATTTAGCATTCAGCAGTCGCTCCAGGGAATTCGAGCTTGGCTTTAATTACACCAAATAGCCGCCAGCTTGTTTTTATACCAATGCACACATACAAATACATACATAACACATATGTGTATTAGTTGTGTGCTGCATGTCGTCTAACGGTTCTTGTTTTTGTGGCACTTTCAGGGCGGTGCATAATGTGGAAAAGGTCTTTGAGTGCAAACAGTGCGGCAAACGCTTCAAGCGCTCCAGCACCCTCTCCACCCATCTGCTCATCCACAGCGACACGAGGCCTTATCCCTGCAGCTACTGCGGCAAGCGATTCCATCAAAAGAGTGATATGAAGAAGCACACCTACATTCACACCGGTAAGTAAATTACAACGATCCTTACTAAAACACTAGTTAGAGATTTAATTTAATATTGGTAAAAAAAAATAGTTTCTAGAGAACTTTGCTTTACTACTTGGTAATAGTATCAAATTTTTATGAACATAGAAATTAAAAAAATAAAAATATTTAGCTATCTTTTTCTAATCTCATCTCCAGATAACTTTAACAAAGTTAGTTCAATTTCTTTAGCAAGCCGTTTTAGAAAATATGTAACCTTAGCATCTGTAAAATATAATCGTGTTCTGTTAGAGAGTTAAAAGTTCTAAACTTCTCAAAACCTATAAATTTAAAATCTATGCAAAACAGTTCCTACAAAAGTTAACGAAACTTGTCAAAGCTTAGTTCGTCTTCATTTAATACATTATAATTCATTTTTACTCTTATACTGTTAAAATAACTTTCTTAATCCTAAGAAATGATTTTGTATTAAACAGCAGACTTTATATTTCTATGGTTTGGGAACAGAACAGACGTAAATAAAAACAAACACATACAAACACCCCTAAATAGACAAGGGATATGCAATTTTTTGGAGAATGGCAACGATAAAGGCGAATGGGGAACATTGCCCGGAAGCGGGCGCCATTAAAGCAGAGGAAAAAACCAACGGCACCACCCAAAGCCACAGTCGCAGTTCCAATTACAGTTACAGTTGACAGTACGGCATGAGCATATAGGAGAAAGGGAGCGGGGAGAGGTTATGGGCAGGGCAAATGATACTGCTCACCATGGAGTTGACAACGGCGATAGCAAAGCGCAAAAATCAGCTGAAAAGAGCGCCAACTATAAAAGCGTGCTCACTCTCCCAAAAATGGTGAGAGATAAAGCGAGAGAGAGAGCACCCAAGGCAGACATACACACAGTTACATACATATACACAACGGCTACATTTAACTGAACTGATAAGAAGCAGAAATGAGGACCGACATCGACGTCGAGATATGTACAAAACTTTTGAGAGAGACATTGGAAAGACAACGGCACAGCAACAACTGCAAAATACGTACACACACAAACACAAAAACTCACACACACTGCAACAGAGACTACCATAACGCCTTGGCGCGCGAAAGAGAGCGAGAGAGAGGCAGAGAAATCACAGCCGACCAATGAAAAATTTAGTCAAGAGATTTTGATTTTCTGTTTTATACGCGCGCAACACACACGAATAACAAACACGACGCACACATAGACGCTGTATGTGTGCGATTGTGTGTGCGAGTGTGTGTGTGTATCGGTGTGTACATATTGCGCATACACCCCTAAAACTATAGGAACAAAGCTTTGCCAAAAGTAGCAGCAGCGCTGCCACTGCGCAGTTTTGCGACGCCATTACGGCCCTTTCCTCAGACATCGATTTCTGTAGTTTATTTTTTATCAAGCTGATTCCAAGAAATTTTAGCAAATCAAACAAACTTTGGCATTTGTGTGCATAATTCAATGTATTTTTAGTTATTTAATGATAATATAATCTTGTGTTCCATTTTTTTGTTTTTTATTTTATGACAGGTATTTTACATCTAATCATTCTTGAAAATGCGTAAGCTTACTTGAAGAATTATTTCTACTCTTAAAAACATTTTCTACCTAATAAGGAAATTTTGATGTTCGAAATTTTCATTTTTATTTATTATTCAACATGTCTTTAAAGCTTTTCCTTAACCCTTTTGTTTATTCATGAAAATGCCATTTATGATTTTTACTATATGATTTTTTTTTTAAATTTACGTCAAAAACTCTTAATTTATTATTTTTATAAATCAGCATATTTGATGTTAAATGTTAAATGTTATTTGAAACATTCTTAAATTTTATTATTTTTATTTTTGTGAATCTTTCGCTGTGTTGCCATAAAATCAGTTTTGCAAATTGCAAGGATAATAACCTCCTAATAAGCAGCGCCCAAGCTCAGACCCCATCTGGCCACACCCATCACACCCCCGTCGCCCAGTGCGCAACCCCCACAACTGGTTTTAAGCGAGCGTCTGGCCAAATCAGTGGAAAGCGACTCCGCACACATACAGACGCAAATATTTCAGACATTTTTATCGTTTGGCGTCTTCGATTTAGGACGTGTTCCCCACAACTCCCCTACCAAAGTCTGCTACTTGTTTCTTTCACTGCACAACGCACACATGTGGCAAGGTATACGATTACGGATCCTTCATGATTCGGGATTTGTTTTCCTCTCTGGCTTAGTCTGCTTGCTTCCTTGGCGCTTCTCATCCAACTTCGATGCGTGCTCCTCTTTACGACCATCCTTAATTTTTTCACATTTTGTCTTTCTTTGTTTTACCCGTGCTTTGCGCCAAGTGTTTCTATTGCCAGCAATAACCAAGGCAGCAGATTTTTCCACACTGATGTGATTTGCCTTTACATTTCCTTGTCTTTACTTTTTTACCGATTTTTTATTTTGCTTTATTTTTCTTTCTTTGTACAATTTCGCATTCACATTGAGCTACGTTTTTATATCCGTTTTGTGTTTAGCTCGCATTTCATTTTTTATTTTGCTGCCCCAGATTTTTTGTTTCTAAATTTATGCACCATAAAAGCGAAGCAAATAAATTTGTTATATATGTGTATGTATGTATGTATGTATGTATGTAACTTGTTTACTTATTCATGTGTTTCATTTTGATCTGAAATTTAAACTCACCTCCACATTGTAATTTCAAGAAATCGATAACTTAAAGTTCGCAAATTTTTTAAAATTCAGAACTTTAAAAATATTTTCAGCAGAATCGTGCATCAACTAATATTTTTGAGCAAAAGGAAAATAAATCTGTGCAAATAAATTGAGTATTGTATTTTACACTTTACAGTAACTAAAATATGTAAATATATAATTTTATATTATAATTTACATTTGTGCTTTACACATTCCTCTTTCATTTCTGCTGCTCAAGCACTGAAATGTATTAAAGTCCTTAAGTGCAAATCAAATCTCAAAGCAAATACCAAAAATATTCAACTGATTCGGTGTGTTGCGTTTAAGCCTTGAATTATTGTGTTTTTTTTTTATATTTCGCGTCTGACCCTTATTTTTATTTGAACCGAAGAAGCGAACACGAAATGCTAAAAGGCATTGCAAAGCGAAATATAAAACGTGTTAAATTGAAAGGATTTGCCAAGTATCCTTCAAATAGACACACACACAAAATACACACACAAAACATAAAAATAAACAGACAGACATAAAATATTAGAAGAGTAAAAGAAAAAGCAGCGCAGAAGCAAGCAAAGATTTAAAAGAATTTCCACAATGTGATGCAATAAAAATCCTTGAAATCAGTACATACAAAAACTGGAACCTCCCCTGCCAACGAACCCACCACCCCCACTCCCACACACAAAATCCCAATTTCATGCGCCCCCAAGCTTTCCCATTAGGACACAACACCCAAGCTCTATATATATATATGTATGTATTTCTGACTTGGGACAGCGACTGAGAGTGTTAGTTAGAGCAGCCCGAGATAAACCAGCCCCCCGACTCCGACTCCGACTCCACGCCCAGCTTTGTGCACTGAGTTATACGGCAAACAGCAGCAGGAGCAGCTCCCACATTGCGAATTGCCGACGGCCGACGGGATTTGGATTTGGGTCTCGTTAGTGTTCGTTGCTCGTTTGCCGTGATAAATAATAAAAGCTGCTCTATAATCTCTGCGACTACGTGACGTTATTTGTGCCGATAGTGCACGAACGTGCCCCGAGCCAAGCAGCTCGCTCCTGAACCCAGTAAACCCTTCAGCTCTAGCCGCACACACAGGCCAGGGCATGCTCCGTAAGGACGAGCACTCATCGGAGTAGACGAGCACCAAGCTACCGAGAGCTATGACTACGACTACTACGACTACTACAACCAAACGCATGACTACTCAATTTTTTACTACTTGCTGCTACAGCTGCGCCAGCTGCTGTTCCTGCTCCTGCTCCTGCTGCTTCTACTGCTACTGCTGCTGTTGCTGTTCCTTCTGCTTAAGCACAAGCAACGTTTTCGACTCCTGCCGCGGGAGCTAAAGTTGAATCAGAGCACATCCCAACGGTCGAATGTTTCAGAATCACGTCGCTGCAATTCCATTATATACTTACGACGACTGCCTCCCCCTTCTCTTATATATATATATATATATATATATGTATTTATATAGCAGTATATGGAGCTGAACTGTCGTGTGTATGTGTCTGTGTGTGCGTGTGTTTACTTTATATATACATACGCACACACACACACACACACACACACACACACAGCTCATTGTTCGCTTCCCCTGTGCTTCAAATTGAAGCGCTCACAAATTTAATTCAAGTTAACATTTGTTGTGTGTGTGTGCGAGTGTGTGTGTGTTTGGTTGTGTGTGCATATAGACACGTTGTCACATTATCTCTGCTGACCAAAGTGCGAAGGTTCCTTCGATTAGCGCCCATTTTTTGCTACGATTGTAACTATCATCATAAAGTAAAAATACAAATTGTTTCATGTATTTAAATAAATTCACATATTTTATGTACATATTTATTTACTATATTTGCGATACTACGATTTCAGGTTTAATACAAACCAGATTAGATTAACACAGATGCAGACGATTAAAAAAAAGACCTCTCCTTATTTCCACTCTGATAGCTGCGAATCAAATCAAAACTCAGCCAAATCTTGATAGCATTTTGGCGCCGGCGAGCCACAAAAATAAAATAATAAATGTAAAAGAAGAAGAATCAGGAAAAAGCTAACAGTTCAAATGCAAAACGAACAGGGAAAGAAATCTCTAATGAAAAATTAAACAGTATGAAAATGTGCCATAAATGAAATACATAAAAGAAAAGCATCAGAATAGTAGAATAAAAGCCAGTAAAATTTCTTTAAGCTGCCAGTTGAAATACTTTTAAGTATTTTAGACATTATGTGGGTTGCCTTTAAGTGCTCAGCCGCAAAACACCACACAGATGAACCAAAAACAGAAAAAAAAAAAAGAAGAAAAAGTTAAATTTTAAAAACTCAGCAAGCGATGGTGAAAAAGGGAGTGAGGGGGACTATGCTGAGGTGGAGTTTGTCGATGCGGTTGCCAGCGACGACGCCATTGCTGGCATACGGAGCAGATGACGATGACTTACAAGCGCAGCAGCAAGGGGGTTGGGGAGTTGGGGGTGAGCTTCGTCTGACTCAGACATTTTGGGGGTTGGTTGTGAGAGCGTCGCCTGTGGGTGGTTTTTGCCAATTCCTTTTTATTTTGGGCCATGAAAGCAAAACTCTTCTCCTCGTCTGGCTAAAATGGCGTGCACTGCTTGCCAGCACAATATAAATGCAAAATGCACAAAATGCCTATCGATTTTAGTTTTAACAAATCTTTCTCTCTGTGTATTTTCAGGTGAGAAACCGCACAAGTGCCAGGTGTGTGGAAAGGCATTCAGCCAGAGCTCCAACCTGATAACGCATTCACGCAAGCACACCGGCTACAAGCCCTTCTCCTGCAAGCTGTGCCACAAGTCCTTCCAGCGCAAGGTGGATCTGCGACGCCACAAGGAGACACAGCACACAGATCTGCGCGTCCATCTGGGCAAGGTGGACTTCATGTCTGCGGCAGCCGCTGCCGTTGCCGAACTGAATGGAGCTCCGGTTGCTGGCATGACCATGTCAACTGCCGTTGCAGCACCACAAAACGGTACGGGTGCGCCAGTGGGTGCCACCACGCCGGTCAACTCGATGAATTGCCAAAAGGTATCACTGCTGGCATAACAGCAGCAGCCAGTTCCAGTTCCAGTTGCAGTTCCCGTTGCAGTTGCAGTTGCAGTACCCCCCACCCCCGCATTCCCATACAATCGGAACAATTGTGCAATAGCTGCCGAATTAAATGTTCGGCATGCATTTCCATTTGCCGCCTCACGTTGAAAAGTTAATGAAATTTGAATAATTTAAGCCGACAAATACGCAAAATCCATACCAAAAAAAAAAACAAAATTTCCATTGTTGCCAAAAAGAAAAAAAAATAACATTAAATAGATACACATTATGTACTACTCTATACCAAAGAAACAAAGCTAACAGTTAAACCAAAATAAATAAATATAAAAAGAGAACAATTTTAAGCTCTCTCTCTCTCTCTCGCTCTCTCACTCTCTCTCTCTATAATTCTCAGCACACATCTAAGTAAACCAAAAAATATATGGAAATTTTCACAAAATAGTTTTTTTTTTTGTAAATTATATATGTATATTCAATATATCTGTGTGTGTGTGTTTGTATGATTGTATTTCGATTAAAGTGCATGGAATTCGTTCAACTGAATATATCTATGTATATCTTCATAGATATATAATTTACAAAAATACCAAAAAGATAAAATGAACGTTTTTAAATCAAATCAAAAGCCATGAATCGTGCGTGTACTATTTGTAAAATGTAATTTAATAAAAACAAAAAAAAAAAGAAAACAAATATTTAAAATAATAATATGTAAAACAAAAGATGTTCCAAATTTTCGCTTCTAGATAGTTGTGAAATTTTAAAGCGCTGTACCATGCAAATATTTTGATATTATATCATTCCAATGAATTTAGTCTAATTAATAAATTTTTAACTTATTTATACATATGTGTATGTATGTATGTAAAAACGTACTAAACAAAAAACCAAATGCTAAATAAATATATATATTTTGATTTTAATGTTCAACAAATACCAAACAAAAAGCATCAAAAAAATCTAATATATGTTCTAAGTATTTTTATGTTTTCCAATAAATTAAATTTATTAAGCAATTAAATTAATAACATTGCGTATTATTTAATTCAAAACTGGGGGTTGGCATTGAAGGATGACTTCTTGGAAATCAGAATCAATTGATAAAGTTTGGAGTTTATTTTTTCAAGCTGTTCTTAAAACCTAAATAATTCTGTGTAGTTTTATTTTTTGTGTGTATTTTCTGTTGTGGGTCAAAATATTTAATTTCAAAATATATTTTTCTCAATATCTAATCAAACACAATTCGAAAAAAATAAAAAATATTTGGTAATGAAATATGTGCCCTAATATTCCTTTAATTATTAACAAATTTTATGTTGGTATAATATTATTTTTTGTGGGCTATACATATTTAATTCAATAAAATACTTTTATCAAAAACTTAATTGGCTAATCAAGCACAATTCAAATACTTTTTTATAAAATAAATCATCCAATTGAATTTTTACGGCATTAAAGAGATTGTATTTGGGTATATAATGTGTTAACTATTTAAAAAATGAAATACATTCATATTGAATAATAGTAATTGATAACCAAACTGACAGCGAAAGGGTTAAATATTATTACATATTTGCAACGGTTCCCTTTTTTTTTGACACCTGCTTGGCAACTGACAATGCGATTGTCGAACGAAGAATGTGACAGTGTAGCAAATTGAAAATATTGAAATGAATGTAAATACGATAAATGTCGAATACTCGTTGAATATGCAAACTTCTTACAGGAGAGCAGCATATGATTAAAGAGTCATAAGTGGAGGCAGTGGGGCAGCCAAGTGAATATGTATTCCCCAAAGTGTCCGACGCCGGATATCGAGTATCACGTACGAGACGAGGGTGAATGCTGGCTCCGTGTCGCACTCGTTCTAAACAAATTTGACAATAAAAAATAATAATGTCGAATGGCGAGCAAAGAGATGCTTTTTTCCATACTCACTTGCACATATTCCCAAGTCTGCAATTTGCTGAGCAGCCAAAGTAGCAACTTGTCTACTTTTGCAAATGGAGTTGAAGCGAAACCAATTTCATCAATAAAAAATATTTGTCTACCTTGCAACACGTGTTTAACCGAAGTGTTTTACTCTACTTTTTATAAATACATATCCTGAATGGGTTGAAGTGGAATTAGACGTCTATTGAGTAGTTGGTAAAATTGATTAAAAAAAAAACTACCAAACTGTGGATTTCTGAATATGAATAGGAATATTCGGAGTACGTTTCAAGTCTGTCTATAAGGCATTCTTAAGTCGAGCATGCTCAATTTTAGCATTTATCATTCATGAGTTTGACATATGACATTTATAGTTTTTCGCATAGATTGGAAAAGGGAAGCCCCTTTGGCTGTGAGTGAGTGTGTCTTTGGAAACTATTGCGCTGTGGTCTCATAAATATGCTGTGGAACCAGCAGCATTTTGCGGATTGATAGATTTATGCATATGTCAACGAGAATTGGTGACTTTGCGCAACTCATTACACGCAATTACCACAGGCAAACAATAAAAATTAATAGAAATCGAAGAGCAAGCAAATCGAACGTTAATTTATGCAATGATCGATAACATCCTGCGATTTAATCAGCAAACGTTTTGCCGATCAATCGATGGATCGATCGATTGATTGACCTAAAGCAAAGCCAAGTCGATGACCCGCCGACGGGTGTAGGTGATCATAAAACATTGATCAATCAACGTTCTTAAACGATTCGAAGTCTCGAATTGACTGCTGAAACAAGAAATCAGCAACTTCCGTCCAAGTTTCTCCATTGCTGTTGATCGAGAGCCATTACACAAGTATACAAATACCACAATCTATATATCCATATAATAATGTGCTATAAAATAAAAAGCCAAAGCCCTCTGGCAGCCATGCGGGCTCTTTGAACGAATTAAGCGCAATTAGCGAAGGTACTCTTTGAGAGGAGGGGTTTGTGGAGATTGGTCTTGTGGAGGGACGGAGCAGGATCCGTGATCAATGCGGAACCTCAACACGCAACTTGTATGATTTAAGGTCTCCTCATGTTTTTAAAGTCATTGTCAAAGATCGTGTAATGGGCGCAACATCTGCAACGATTACACTGAATACTTACTTGGGATTATTATCCCAAGGCGTACTTAATGCGAATTTATTGCCGCCATCATTAAATGGCGCCCAGACATGAAGATCATTTGGTCGAGATGACTCAAGACTTTTTTCCAAAAACGACTTTGCACCCTTTTCGTCGTCTGTATTCTGCTGGTCCACCAATTTGGGCGCAGCTCAGCCACAGATAAGACAATGGATATTAATTAAATTTCATTGTGGAAATAAGTGTTAATGTACCCGAAAATGGTTTGTCAAGGTATTTATACACATATTTTTATATGTGTGTAATAATAATGGAATGAGCATGAGAATGTTGAAGATTAACCAACTCGAGTTAATTTCAACTCGTTCTTTGTTAAGAAACCAAAAAAAAAATGCAGGCTTGGAAATCTCTTGATTATTTTTCAAGCATACAAATTTTATATGAAATTAAATTATTGATTATATAAAAATTTAAAGAAATCGTCAAGACTTAGCATGTCTATAATGTATTTAAATAGAATATATAGCTGATTCCAGAACAAGTATATTTTTTGTCGATTTATAAAATTAAATAAAATTACTAAAAATAATCAACGATTTATAAAATTAAATAAAACTTCTAAAAATAATAAACATTTATTAATTTTATTTTTATTTTAAGTCTTCAAAATGTATAGTTATGGAGAATCTGGTATATATATATGAACAATTATTTTTTCTATTTTTTTAATTTAGCTGACTTCAAAACAAGTGTTTTTTTTGTCGATTTAAGATATTAAAGAAAACTATTAAACATTATAAAAATGTATTTGTGGATTAATAAGATGAAGTCGTATTTGAAATGTTTATTTATGGCAAGTCAAAGACTTGTATTTATTTATGATAAATCTGCAACAATATCCCTGCACTTGACCAATATACACATTGATACATTGCCTGCCGATTTTATGGTGCCCCATAGACGTGGCAGAAGAAGCAGAATTCAGTTGCAGAAGCGACACAGTTGTGACATATACCCGGCACTTAATGACAATTGCATTTTTATTACACAAACAGTCGACGAAATGTTTATTAATGGCCCGAACATAAAGGCATCATGACCTCCGCCATGGCAATCAGCTGCAGCTTAAATTGATTTCACTCCCATGTATCTATGTATCTGTGTATCTGTGTATCTATGTATCTGTAGCTGTGTATCTTTATTTGTGTATCTGTAAATGTTGTTACAATGCATACGCTGCACCTGCTGACAATTTCAAGTGCATGCGAAGGAAAGAACAACACGCACAACTGGGGAAAATTCGTACAATCACCCACCCCTCCTCTCCTCCCCTCAAACAGCCACCCATCGTCCTGCCTACGCCTGCCGTAAACCACATCGAACCGCAATAGTAATTTACGGATGCGCAACATCAGGCAGCTTCCCAAACTAATCGCACGCTCAGCGGGGCAAACATCAACAAAGTGTCAGCGATTTGCTCTCTCACTCACTCTCTCTCTCTCCCTCTCTCTCTCCCTCTCTCTCTTTCTCTGTGTTTTACTTTTGTTTTGGTGGTTGTTGCTCGGCTTGTTGCCAATTGAACGTCTCAATTGTTGCAATACTGTTGCCATATAATACAATGCGGCTGCGAAGTCGTGCTGCGTGATTACACAAGAACAAAGTGGCTGCAGCAGTGGCTGTGGCAGTGGCAGTGTCAGTGGCAGTTCCAGTTTCAATTCCAGTTGCCAAACAAACAAATGGCACACAAACACACAAGCACACACACACACACACGCCTCACACCCCAGCTCACTCCCCGTCCCGGGGCGTCTGCGGGGCCGGCAATCCCACTGGACTAATTCAAGTGTAACCCCTTGTTATCCCACTCGCAACACTGCACCCCTCGCACCCCTCACAACACAGGCACCCAGCAGCCTTTTGATGGCAGTCGAAAGCGCAACTCTCGACAATTGAGCAGTTAAATATTTTGGTGTCATAAGTCGGCATTAGAACTCTTCTCCTCTCCCTTTCCGCCCACAACCTCCTTTTTTGTATGTCCAAATTATCACAACGCAAGCGAAAAATTGATTTTAAGGCTGCAATATTTACAATATTTTATTTACATTTTATTCAATAACATATAAAAGCTGTTGAAATTTTCGATCTGCACTTAGTAAAATAGTTTCAGATACAGTTTATAATACACTGTACTTTATATACTGTTACCAAATCTTTAAAGTTTTATAAAAGTAAATTTTTCTTCAAAATAGTACAAAATGAACCGATTTCCGATAAGCAACTTATCTTTGGTATAGATTTCATACCCAGAAAAATTCAGCATTAAAATTCGAAAACACTTTGTTAAATTTTAAATTCAAACAAATAAAAGAAAAATATCCAGCAACAGATCCTTGTCAAAGACGAACCAATTTGAAAAATTTCTTTATATTTTAAATAACATATAATTAAATTTTTTAATTTGAGAAACTAGAGATACTTTGCAAGAATTATATGTATAATTTGGCTCATGCAAGTGCTATTAATTTCGGCTTTAATTAAAAAATGAATTAATTTAGTAAACGTGATTTATATGTCTCTTGATTTGCGCCTTGCGTCCAACAAGTCCGATGAGTTATTGCCTTAAATCACGTAGTAGGCAAAAGCTGGAGGCACAGCCAAAAAACTATGAATAAAAGAAGACAACATTTGTGTGTGTGGGGGGGAGGGGGGGGGGGTGAGGAAGAGCACTGTTGTTGGTGCTGCGAACCTGTTTATTAGTCCTCTAATGCACAATAATGCTTAGTGCCAAGGGTAGGAAATTACTCGGCTCCTCGGGGGAATACTTACCATGCTGCCAGCCAAATGTGACCTTTGTGCCACAGTCGCAGTGGCAGTGGCAGTGGCAGACGCAGTCGAAGTCGCAGCTAGAGCCAACAACCTACGCTTCTGCTCTGATATTCAATTACGGGACACGTCTCGACTTTCAGGCTCATCGGCCCACTCGACCAGATCCTGGCTGAAGCTCTCTCTCTCTCTCTCTCTCTCTCTGTCTCAATTGCTAACTTTATCTCTATCTCTGGAAGGTAATTTGCGACTCGACACTGAAATTGCCGCTGACATTTTTACATAAAGCGAATCGCATAAATCACATTTCCCCATTTGCTCATTGCCAGAGCAATCAGAACTCGGTTTATATTTTTGGCTGACTCTCACTCGATGCCAGAGTCGCTTTTGATTTACTTCGGTTTCTGATTGAAAGTGTTGCCAGTACACTTGAAATATGAAACATGCAATGAGATTACCAGGACTCTTCTCATATTAACACAAATGGCCACAAATTTCCACATTTTGGCCTCCTAAGCCGCATTGAATTACAAACGATATTTGCGGCTTTTGCAGTTGGCTAATTGAGCAGAAACATTTCAAATATGTACACATTTTTAATTTATTTCTTTTTAAATATTGTCAACTTAATTTATGGTCTTCAAACATTTTTATAGAAACTAAACAAAATATATAATTTTAGGGGTTATAAAAAATTGCAGTTCATTTAATAAAAACAATTTTTATATTCCATTTACAAAATTGCTTTCAGTTACTATATATTTCTAAGCATTTTATAGATTGCGTTAACCCTTTTTTACGAAAATATTTTCCCGACCTAAAATATATATTATACTTAAGTTTTTGTATTTCCCATATGACACGGCAGAGTTTGTTGTTTTTTTAATGTTTAGTTCTCAAAGATGAAATCTCGTTAATTTCGACGGGTTGAACAAGTGCCTTCCATTAGCGGCGTTACGCCAGCCAGAAATCAAACAAAGTCATAAAAATTTGACACTCGAAAAGCTTCCCACAATCCGCACGCGTCAAGTGCAGGTCCCAATCCCAATCAGAGTCCCAGTCGTAGTGCGTGTGCCTGTGCCTCTGCCTCTGCCACTGCCACTGTCTGTGCCTCCTTTTTAGTCATGTGCAATCGGATATTGTTGCAGCCCAGTGGCTGCGACTGGTGGTGGTGGCTGGTGCCGGCAAAAGGGGGAAGTGTTGCGACAAGTTGCCAGTTGAGAGTGGTGCATTGGGCGGGTTGTCCGTTGATAGCCGGATGATTGCGTTGGTTGGCCAAGCTAATCAAAGTGCGTTGATGGTCACGTGGCGCAGCAGAAAGGCGAAGATTCCCATGAAATGATTGCAAAGATTTTTTTTTTTTATAAGTATTATTATGATTAGTTATTATTATTTTTGAGCAAGTGCAGTTTCAGCTGGCAGGCTAAATGCCGATGAGATTTATGAACATACGCATTGGGATTTGTTTGCCACTGCCGACCAATCTGCTCATCCTCAAGAAACACTTTCAACCCCGCTGCGGAGACTGCTCGGTGTTGCCGCACAATTAAATATAAACTTAAATGTGTTTTTGTACTAACTGAATTTGCTATCATAATTTGGTAAATTTAATTAAAACTATAAACGTACGAACATTTGCGGCTTGGCAAAACTTTAAATGCGCCTGCGACAATTCCCAAAACAAACTTTTTACATAATTGCTTTAAATTAGTTGTCAGTCTCTCCGCATGGCAACTCCCCCCCCCCCCCCCTTGCTCACCACCACAACACCGGGTAACCACAAGTTAAACAAATGTTAAGTGCTCAGCCCAACAAGAGGAGAAGTCGTCAAACCGAAAACAGACCATTAAGTGGGTCCTGAACACAGCTCCTTAAATTAGCGTCTCGGTCTGGGTTTGCCAAAGCCCATGTCATATTGTCAAGTGTTTATGGTCTGTCCTCCAACTCCAACTGAGAGCAGCAGCAGATATGTACTGGCAGAGCAACCCTTAAGCACAATATAAAAATAGAAGAAAAAAAGCTACAAGTAAATCTTAAGTTTAAATATAAATGTAATGTAAATAGCTATAAAAAATATTTGAAATTTGATATACTTTAATCTGCTATAATCTGAAACGATATAGGCAGGTAATTGCCTTGGAAAAGAATAGACGCAGAATACTTATCGGACTCTTGACAGAATATTGTGGACTAAAAAGTCACCTAATAAACTGGCTAATAAATTAATAACTTTGGACAATGATAAAATATCCTTTAAGCATAACAGATTTTGTTTCTTTAACAAGGAAGAGATATAGTATTCTAGTAAAACCTGTTTTAAACTCGGAGGACACAGAACCCTCTACCCAACATAGAATCTCCAATTAGAGCAGGAACTAGAATTGATGGGCTCAGAATGCAGCACAATAGATCTAACAAGTTGCAAGACATAAAGCTCCACAATCATAAATAAAAATAATAAAATATGATAACATCAAAGCTGAAATCAGCTGTCATATATATAGAATATACATAAGCAATTTTAGTCAGAACCATAACTAATATAGCCAAAGATCTTAGCAGTACAAGTGGAACACTTCAGGCCAATGCTTATTGCATATTTCATGTAGATGTGACAGGCGTTTACAGTACTTAAGGTGAGCGCCTGGGTGTATAACTAATCCAAGTAGAAATCAATGTTAAATAAATTATGCTCAACTATTTAGCAATAAATTAATCTTCATAAATCACAAATCAACAACGTCGACAACAGCCAGCGACAGACGACTAGCTGCAGGCAGGCAGACACCTCAGAGAGACAACGACAGAGACAGAGACAGAGAGAGAGACAGCGAGAGAGTGAGACAGAGAGAGTGTGCCCCACAACACTGCACTACATTAAATTGGAAACGAGGCGTCCTCAAGATTCCGTATAATGACAAAAGCAATTAATTTTGTGCCATCCAAATGCCAGTCATGGGTGCAAGGTGTGTGTTGCAATGAGAAGGGGTTGCCCCCTCTCCCAATTTCCCACCTGATTACGTTCACAAATCGCTACAAAAACATACCCATATAGTCAGCCATATCAATGTTAACCCCTAACACCCAACCTCCCCCCTCCAACCCTGCTTATTTCACACAACACACAATCAAAATTCCAGAGCACGACTATGGCCAGGTTGGTGCTTGTACTTGGGCTGTAAGCTCCCCAAGCTTTGCAATTAATTATGCGAATCTGACGAATCTTGCTAAGCGAGCAACTCTTCGACTTACCTCATGCACACACACACACACCAACACAACTGTTTGCTGTCAACTGCGCTGGCATCATGATTTACATGGAAGCTCTACGAACATTTTTGGGGGTAAGAGTTGCCAGAGTTCAAATGTGCTTCGGCTGTGGGTTTTGTGTTTTCGGAGGGGGGGTTCGGTGGTTGGGGTGGTAAATGCAAATTTAAAGGCGTGAATAAGCCAAGGCAGACTCTAATTGTAGACAACCCCCGTAATTATCCGCAATAGAAATGCCATTAATGGCATTAAGGGATTCAGCCTTCAACGCATATTGTCCCAGTTCTTAACGAATGAGCGAATTTCTAAATAACTTTTCCCAGAGTTTTACAGATTTTTGTAAACCCAATTGAAATGCTCCGTAGTATTTTTAGAGCCTATGCTAAATTTTATAAAAACATTCCTAACACCCGTTTAAAATATAACATTAGATTAACGCATCTTCAAAATACACTTTCCAGAAAGGTTGTCTTAAAGATTTAATTTCTTTGACAACAAGTTCGATTATTCAATAAGAAAACACAATGTTTTTCAATAAAATCAACATTATTGACTTGTGGCTCAAAAACAAATACCCAAAAACAACATAGTTATGTATATTAAATTATGCGACTTTTGTATATCCTGTTATTTTTCTCTTAAAAAAAAGTACTCCTCCAAATTGATTTCGGATTAGTTTTCTTTATTTTACTTAAAAATATATTTTGACAATTTTTATTTATTAAATGTCAAAATAATATCAAATGTAACAAAAGTAAAAAATAAAATAATATTGCTAAAGCAATCAAAAAAAAATATATATATAGTTTAAAGTAGTAGTTCCCTAGACAAGATGTTAATTAAAATTTTTATCCAAATCCCAACATTTACCAAGCATATTGCCCATAAAAACTTTGATTACAGGGTAAAACGACTTAAGATTTTGCAATATTCACTGCAGCAAATTGTGGTCAGCCTTGGGGAACTAGTCTCCTACAAGTATGTCGGATGTAATTGAAGCAAGATTGTCAACTCTTGTAAATAACTGAATTTGTTTGCCACCTTGTGGCAAATACATATACGAGAAGGATGCATATGCAAATAGATTTTGCACTCGACTTTGCCTAAGTAGTCTTTGCAAATTGAAAGCAAAACATTAAAAATTATGCCTAAATGGATTGCATTTTGCCCCAGACGCAAATAACGTAGAGGGGAATAAGGCAAGAAGGGGATCTTAGGGGCCATGTGGACAACACTTACATAGTACATGGCAATTGAAACTAAAATTGAATATTCCAATTGCAATTCAAATCGGAATTGTCAAGTGTTTTACCTCTGTTGTTGTTTTTGTTTGTACACAGATTTTCAATTGTACACACAAACAACCAACAATTGCACTTTGGAGTGTTAAAATATGATATTTGTGCTACTCGTATTTGTCCCTAAAGATTCCCTTGTAGACATAAGATTTAAAGTCACTTCAAAGTGGGCTCCTCTGCGGCGACAGGCACCAAATTACTTGCAAAATTTACGCACCTGTAAAACTTTTAATTGAAAACCAGGACTCCACACAAAATTCCATTTAATCAGCCCAAACCATTTGCCCAACTTTCTTGTGTGGAATTTAATTTATGGCGCCTAAATTAAATGAAATGATTTCAACTAAGCAGTTTCTGTTCTACAGCAAATTCAGATTGGCTTACATAACATTTTAGCGCTTTTTTTTTTGGCAGTTAAACAGGTTAACTTCAACTAAATCTTTAAGTTATATAAATATAAATGTTGTATCTTATTTCACTTATTAAATTTAAGTGTTATCTCATATTTATCGAGTTGTGTGTCGGACTTATCTGCAAATAGACTGCTGGCTCATCAACTTATCCCAATAGTTTTCCATTATATATTATTGGCTCACACAATTATGAAATGCATTTTTTACCAGCATATTTGTAACCAGATACAGTAGACACTTCTAAGTGTGATTGCCTCCTCTCGATGGGAACATGGCTTGATTGTTTGCCTGTCTGATTGGTAAATGTGCCATCATCGCGCCTTTTGCAGATTCGGTTCTCACCTTGGAGTAGTTCCTACCATGCCCAGAGAGACAGAGAGCAGATGGGACAATGGTGGTGGCAATGCCTTTTTTTTATACATTTAATCAATTAAGTCATCAGCTTACTATTTGTATTGTTTCATTCGGTTTCTTTATACTTATGATGGTGGTGGTGGTGGCATCATTCGTGCCCCTTATTGACTTTCCAATGACAGTCTACCGATTGTCGCATTATCTTTCAAATTCCCAGCACTATTAATGTTTTGTTTTGGGTACCTTTTTTTTGTGTTGGGAGTAGCACGTGTCGGTGTCAGTTTTTCGACAATATAAGTCTGTATTTCTTGGCCTGGCTAAGCACTTAATTAAGACGAAATGCCGCTGTTTTATTATGGGTTTCGGTAAATATTACATAAATTGTTCAATGAAAACACTTAACGACACACGTCACACAAAAAACAATGCGGGAATTCAGTTTTTATTTGTCCAAACTATTCAAGTCAAGGGGAGATTTTTAATACTTCATTACTAACACTTATTAATGTGAGTAGTTAAGTAGAATACAGTTTTATTTATATTTATTAATGAATACAATTTATGAATGTGTTGATTAGAAATGTGTGTTTTGCAGATGTAAACATCTTAATATTAGATAGAAAACTCAGAACTTATAATATCGATATGCCATAAAAAAAAACAAAATTATAATTCTAGCAAAGTATTGTAATACAAAACATAATAAAAATAAATAATAATATTAAATGATTATAATATACATGTTTTATTATAATAATATTTTTTAGCTGATTTATTAAAATAAATAAAATAAATAAATAATTCACTAAGCAAGTTAAAGTATATTTGGAATACCAGTAATAAGTAGCAACCACTTAATGGTCCATCGCATTTCTGGCCACCATAATCAGGCAGCAGTCACCCAAGGCATTACACACACGCACACTCGCACACACACACACACTCGCATGAAGGCAACATATGTCCACAAAGTGGCAGCTACAAGCGGCAGGGGCGCAATGAGTATTCATACGAAGTGTGATATTTCGGTTCAGTTAAATTGTGTAAAAGTCAGTCCCTGTTTGTATATGGAACAAATCGAGGCCTGTTAATAGGAAAAGAATTAAAGAGTGAATCGAGGCGAGGGTTAAATACGTGTTTATAGTTACTGGTCACGACAACTGCATTGAAATTGAATGTGGCTCACGTCTCGGCTAATATGCGAAATGAAAAGTCGAGTTTTAAATCATTTATCTTGTTCTACCATTACTCTGATCCAAAAAAAAAAAATGACAGAGGCACGAGAAGAAATGATGCCGCTAAATGGCAAAAGACGTGCATGTTCTGAATGCCAAATGAGTTGTGACAGTGACACTGACAACAACAAGAACAACAATAAGAAGAAAAAAAAACGGACACCTTTCAGTCCTGCGGTACGGCAAACCCTTTGACAACCCTTGGGACGTATCCTTCTGCTCACAAGTATTATTCAAATTGACGACTTGACGCCGTTTTTGAGTGTACTTTTCGCATTTTTTAACTTAAATTGTGGCCATGATTAATTTACAATCGTGTCCCGTCCAAGACTTGACCGGATCCTTTTCCAGTTGACTCCTCATGTTTTTTTTTCCAACTACTTAACTTTACTTAATTTTCTTTTACATTCACTTGACAAATTGCAGTAAAACAGGCCTGAAGTTAAAAAAAAAAAATAAGAAATTACTAAAGAAATACCTGACTCAGATGTTTTCAAATTAAAAAATATTTTAAATTGGCTAAAATTGGACATGGCGCCTTCCATTTCAATTGCAATTCTAATTTCCTAATTGAAACTGAAAAATGTTATATTTTGTTTTACCATCTGAGCTACATCGTATATCATTGTGTTCTGCACGTGTCCTAGTCAAAAACAAAAAATACAAAAAAAAATTGCATTGATTGATGTTTTGCAAAATTTTGCAATTGCAAATCAATCACTTTTTCGCGAATTTGAAAATTGGCTTTTGTTAAAAAAAAAGTTATGTTTACAGAGAGTTCACTTTTTCGCTAATTTGAAATGATTAAATTGGCTTTATCATTCTAAAGATATTTTTTAAGTGAGTTTAAATTGATTAAGTCAGATAACAAAAATTAATTTAAGCAATCAATTTATATAATTTAAATATTTTGAATTAAAATCGCATTCTTGGATTACAACACTTGACCACAAATACAATCTTGAAGTGTCATCTTGGAGACTAATTTGCAGCGTTTAGGAAATGAATCGCATTGAGTGCGAAACGATAGACTCGTCGGAGCTGAGTTGAGTTGCCTCACCCCAAAGGACACAAAACGAATACATTAAAATGATAAATGAGTGCGATTATAAGCGTATTACCTTCAAATTAATATTGTGGCCCGTAATCAGCATGGGGCCGCACCTAGGAAAAAAAGCAACGGGTCAACGATTTATTGGCTAAAAGTGAATTACTCTGCAGCGGGGCATGAAATATGCGGCCAAAATCAAACATAATCAAGTGAATTGGGTACTCTTACTTTGATATTGGCTTACACACCCATCTTGGCCATTCAGTTAGTTCGTTTGTTTGTTGGTTAGTTGGTTGGTTGGTTGGTTAAAATTAATCCAACCGTTACGTGTTTTTCCAAGGACAGCGACATACTGCAATATACACCAAGTACACATAGTACATATACTGTTATACGGTTATGGCCAGCAGGTAAACATCGTTTGTCAACCGTTTTGACTGCTCGACTTGGCCAAAGGGCACCAAATATTTGTTGACATTCCTTGGGAAATTACCATAATTAGTTGATTCGAAATAGACCAGAAACAGGAAACTGGTGTCCATTGGTGTTTGATCAGCGCCTTAAGCTTGGTGGTGTGTGTGCGTGTGTATGTGTGTGTGTGTGTATGTGTCTATTTGTGTTTGTGTGTATTTGTTTCCAGGTCACGGCATCGATGTCAACATAATGCGGAACGGCACTGCCCACAACCAAAAGGATCATAATTAGAGCATATGTACGGATTGTGTGCAAATATTGACGCTTATACCACTAACATTCCCTCCCTATCACTCCCCTCCCCTAACCATGTAAGCCCTAACTTTTGGGTGCGCTTGTAAACGTAAATTAATCAGTTTGGCATATCAATCTACACACACAAACAATTCACACACAGCATAAAAGTCTACTTTATTCTATATGCAGACATATGCTCAAAAACAATCTCAATACCAAATATTTTCCAAAAACTATTTCGGCACATAAATAAATACTTAAATAACTAAGGAATAGTTTTCATAGAATTATCTACACCTTAAAGTGGATATGTTATTTGCCTATTAAAACTAACGAACCAAAATTAATTAATAATAATAATAATTAATTACTCTGCTTAGTTTTAATATTTTGTTTATTTTAAAACATAAATAATAAATTCCCTATTAATCTTAGGGTACCCAAAATTACCCAATTATTTATTTATTTATATTTGTTGATATTTTTCTTTTCTAATGCAACTGATTTAAACTTATTATTTAAAGAATTTCCCATTAATGCATTATGTTAAAATGTTAAATATATGGTAATAATAAAATATATACAACGTTATATATTAAATATAAAAGATTATAATTTAAAATAAGTTTCAATTTTTTCCAATGGCATACTAAATATTTACTATGTTGAATTAGATATTAATTAATTTCAATTAAATTTAATATAATATAATCTGAATTATGTTTTCAAATACTTAAGTCTAATAATAGACAACATGCAGTTCATACAATTTATAAATTTAAATATGTATAATACTTTTCCAAATGCATTCCCCTAATGGACAGTAATAAAGCAATTAAAATCAAATCAAAAGAATGACTGCCAAACTGACAAAAACCCCGAAATTGCTATAGACATTTCTTGGTTGCTGTCGGCAATTATTAACCACAAGTTGGAAAACGAGGGATTAGGGATGCCAAATGACTTTAAATTAAGTCCGATATGTGCGTCTGCCGATTTAATTAAAATCAAAACAAAATCTTTGCCCTTCCTTCGCTTGTCCTACCACGGGATAATAATAAACGCATAAATAATGCAAAACAATAAATGAGCAAATATTCATAAATTATTAACGCAGGCGTCGCCGACTCCTGATTCCTGTTTGTATCACGACTGACTGCAGGGGGCGCGGACTGGCAAAAAGGGGGCACTGCACAAATACCCAAAATATTTTGCCAAAGCATTTAAAAGGACAATGAAGTACGACGCAGCAGCCAGATGACTGAAATGGAGGAAGAAAAGCAAATCCCCGCAACAAATAATTGAGCCTCATAAAGAAATATCATTCATTGATTTTCCTTTCGCTTCTCTCTCTCTTTCTCTCTCATTCGCTCTCCATCTTGCGCTCTGCCCGTCTCTGTCTGCGGCAAGTGAATAAAGCTGTGTAGGTTGTCAGCGCCCAAGGAACCACAAGGACCATAAGGCTGATGAAACTATCAGCGTATAAGTGAGGGGTTGATTGCGGTGAGCAGCATGATTTTCACATGAATTCGAAATCTATGCCTCGTCATGATTTGCACAAAACTTGAGCTGGCAAATTTGTCAGTTGGGCCAGAAACGTGTCTGCGAGAAAGAGAAAGAGGGAAAGAGGGAGTAGAGGGAGTAGAGGAGATATGGAGACAGCGATGAATAGAGTGAAAAGGGAGTCAAGTTTTAAGGGAAACCTGAAACAGAGCAAATGATAAATTATTGAGAGAGTTTTGTTAATTTGATGACATTGATGCCCTGGCTAGAGATTATCACGGAGTGGCCCTCATCCTAATCGTCCACAACAAAGGGATTGCTGGCAGAGTATTCAGATGTTTGTTCTCGCGCATATTGTGCATCATAACCTATATGATGAGTTATCTCATAAAAAGTACCAGTTTCTTAAATTGTATTTTATGATAAAAGCATATCCTGCTATGCCTGGAAAATTCAATTATTTTAATAAAAGTTAATTAGCTTCTATAAATAAGGAATCTGGTTTATATTAGATATATGTTCGGCATTAGGCTTACGTCATCCGGCATCCGGCTTACGTCATTGAATTTCCGACAACTGCTCATCTCCAAAATCCGCTTACCTGTATTTATCTTTTTATTTATATATTGCTGATCAAACGTTGCGATTGATCTGCCCGCAATGTGGTAGATGGTTCAGCATCGAACATGTTGCATCAAATATGTTGCATCAAACGTGCTGAATCAAACATGTTGCATCGATCATGTCGCATCTAAATTGGCTTACGTCATTCGGCTTACGCTTAAATTTTTAGTAAGCGTAAATGATGAATTAGTTTTTCGAATAATCATATATTTCCGAAACGGCGAATTTGCTAAAATAAAACAGTTTACACATGCACAAAAGTTTTGAGCAAATTGTTGCATTTGCACACACACACTCTCATACAAAAAAGGCAGATATGCAAATTTATTGCTTTCAAAATATTTTGACCAAAGCAAAAGGAAATGCAGAAAACACAACAAACTCAAATTTCCGGAAACATAATTTTGTGTGGTTAGTAGTAATTTTGTTGTAGTTGTTATACTAATAACTATAAAACTACTTAATCTTTAATGTCTAAAAAGCACTCAATGAATCAAAATGAAAATCACCTAAATACATAAACAACCAAAATCATATCAGCTAACTGAATTATATGTCTAATTTATGTTTTTTGATTTAAATTCTCTTTGTACTTTTAAGTCAGCTCAGATCAGTTCAAGGATGCCTTCTAAAATCCAGAGCAACTCAAAGTAATTTATTTATTCACTTGATATATATTTTTTTCTTGTTTTTTTTGGCAAGTACAAATTAATTCAATTTCAGTTTTAGCCCTGTTTTCATGTTCCCATTGATTTATATTTTTTTATTATATATATAGCTGCGTATCTGTAGCGGATGAAAGGAGCCACTTCTCACAAAGTCTCTCAGCGCCTGTCACCCAGGATCCAAATTGATAAAGTGAGAACAACTTAAACAATTTATATTAGATAAAGAATACGAATATATTTTATTTGTGGAACATGTTATGTAAAAAAAATAATATAAAGACGTATTTAAAAAAAAATGAAAATAATAACTAAAGTATATATGAAAAGCTCAACAAAATATACCTGTATGATAGTAATTACTATCAAAATAATGTAAGCAGAATTTCATAGCTGTATAAATTTGCATCAGTTTATGTCCCGTCTTACATTTTAAATAAATATTCATGCATATTGGCTTCTAACAGAGTGCACACTCAAATGTCATATCAATTAGCTTTTTGTATGCGGAAGCAGCAGTTGGTTTAAATCCATACATCGATAGCAAGCTAACTATCGATATGCACATGCAACGATACAATTTGAGCAACTCTAATATTAGTATCGACGCCAATTGCTTTGACAAATTCTCAATCAAGACAGAAAAAGAAAACAAATGTGAAAGTAAAGCTTTATAATTTGGCATTCTCATTCCAAACTCAAAATGAGTGCCTACAATCGAAAAGTATTGATGAAAATGGGATCCAGCTCGAGCTTCGATGCGGCCGACTGTGGTATTGACGAGTCGGGCTATGCGTCCTTTAAAGTGCTGCACAACTCAACCGTGGAGGCGCCATTTTTATTTGATCGCGACAATGAGACTGAAAACTGTCGCAATGCATCCAACACGAATGCAATCCACTCACAATCTGCCTACAGTTCGATGCAATTTCAAACGCCTGGCAATCTAACAAACAATACGACCCAATTCCGCAAATCCGGTTTTAGTCTGACGGATACAAGCGATGATGCAAGCAAATTTCCAATACTGATGTCCACGAAACGACGGAAATTGCACTGCCAACCATTGGGGCACCACAGCAGCCCCAAAAAATCGAAAAAGAAACTATTTCCACAGCCGCCGGTTTCCATCTGCCGCACTCGTTACTACGATGGCATCGAGCAGCTAGATATTGTTGGCAAGCTGAGCACTACCCAGCCAGCGTTGGAGTGCATCCTGCAACATGTTGGCTCGCACACGTTGGACGTGATGACTCGAGTGTCCGAGTGCTGGGCACAGGTAGTACAGAAAAGCCAGCGTGCGATGGAGCGATTGCTCAATCATCGCTTCAAGCTGAGCCTGACCAAGGAGAACGCTGGCAGTAATCCGCGGATGAAACGCCATCCGATGCAGTCAACTAAACAAATTGTGCCATTTAACCCATCTAACGCCATATATAAACCAAATCTAACACAGGGTAGCTATAAGCACTCACCGTTGCAGGACAACGCTAGTCCGATGGTGGAGCAGATGCAGCGCATCAAGTGTCCGCGCTGCGGCAAATGCAGCCGTGTCTTCTACTACCAGGTGGTGGAGCAGCAAACGCCTCTGACGATGCGTCGGCACAGGATGGCTGCTGCCCTTTCGCAAACATTACCAAACAACAATTATGTAGCCTTCAGCGAGACAAAGCCATCTCTGGGTCGCTTTTATTCCATGGATGAGATGAACAGGTCTTCGCCGCCGCCGCCTCCGTATTCGGTCGGTGAATGCACTAGTGTCTTATGTAAATTTCGTTTTTGTGTTATATGCTGCGGTCTTCCGCATCCGGGCGAGAAATGTCTGGTCACCGAAATGGGCACACCTTCAAAGATCATGATGCCCGCGGAGAAGGTGACGCCACCGAAGCGCAGCCAAAAAATTGACTTCAAGCTCTGTCGCAAAAAGTCCCTGAAGCGCTTGAACTTTTAAACCGGAGCAACAACAAAGCAACTAAAAAGAGCAACTACTTTTTGTATCCTTAGTTTAAGTAATAGGTTTTTTAACATGTTTCAAACTAGTATTATATAGTCATTACATACTTTACACATTACAAATTTCGTCTCATAATAAGATGTGAGCGTTCTTCATTTTAATGTCATGCATTCGTATTAGTTTTTCCTTTATTGTATTACGTGTTATGTATGCTGAACAAACATTCTTGTACCTCTGTGAGATTAATTAGACTTACGAAACTTTTTACATATAAACGAACAAAACCATTAAACATCAGAAATGTCAAATTACGCTGGGTTTTTTGTATTTATCTTATTGGACAATTGGTCAATTATATACTATAATCAATAAGAAGAAAAAACACAACTACAAATTAAACAAAATATGAAAACGGGATACAATCTGCAGACATCTAGTTAATGTTCTGAGTTCGATTTAATTGAAATTGAAGGCCTATTCGATAGAACAAAATAATTGCTGTTAACTAAATATACTACACTTTCATAGTTCTGTCGAACATATATATATTTTATGGGATCGAAGAGAAAATATAAACAAGCATAAAATGCTTAAGATTATTTTCTATTTAACATTAAACTTGAACAAACATTTTAATTGGTCTTATTTGACCAACAATGCATGTAGCAAAATTAACTCTAGTGCATTTGCATTAGAATCTTTGCTGAAATATACATTTATTGTACCTTTACAAATATGTTGCAGTAGTTTTCATTAAATTTTCATTTTGGGTATAATTTTCCATTAGTTTTAAATTACTGTATTATTTAAGCAAGTGTCATTACAGCTCTTCGTGATTGTGATGTCACTTGCAACTTGTCGTGCTGTCGATTGAACATCGATATACAAAAAGCGTGTGAACTTATCGATACATTACAATTTTATCATTTAGCGCCGAAGCACGTGTGAAGAGGTGTTGCATATTTTACGTTTATTTTCTAGTGTTTTTACACACAAAGGAGCCAAAACAAAATGACGACGTCATTGGCTCAACAACTACAAAACTTGGCTACGCCGCAGACATCCGTTCCCTTGACGGATGCACGCAGTCGCGCCTCAATATTATTCGATCCCAAGGAGGCGGCCACAAAAGACAGACGAGCCATTTACGAAATCGGCCTGAGCGGCCTACTCGAGCTGACTGCCTTCAATCCGACCTTCAAGGAGTTCCAACTGACGCTCTTCGATGAGGCAACCCTAACTTTGGAGCGTGCCGTCGAACAGAAGGAGGTCAACCAGCTGCTGGATGCGTCAATCGCAAAATTCTTGCGTCTTTTGTCGCCCTATTTTTTGCTACGTCCGGCGCACTTGTGCTTTGAGTGGCTGCTGCGTCGCTTTCAGGTGCACGTGTACAATCGGGAGCAGGTGATGGCACTGATTATGCCCTACCACGAGACGAACACATTTGTCAAAGTGCTGCAAACAATGCAACTGCGTAAATCCGATGAGGATTGGTTCTGGCTGCGCCGATTACAGCGTCCTGGCGTCCCTCTCTCCAAGACGACCGTAGTGAATCGTGCCGCGAGCGTGCCCTCGTTCCTCAGCTTCGTCTGCCGCAGCACACGCCAGGCAGTCAAGGAACTGGGCCCACGTGCCCCACAGCTGCAGGCACAGATCAATTTCTATGCCACAGTTGTTGTGGGCGCACTGCAGACGGCCAAACCACTGGAGGATTGGCATATTTCAAACATATTGGAGTCGCTGCTAAAGGGTCTCGCCTCCGACACGGTCGATTTTGTCGCAGCCTCCTATGTGATTGTCGCCCAGCTCGTCTCACGCACCAAACTGAAGCCGAAAATCTGCAATGCGCTGCTAGAGCGCGTGGCCAACTGCACCTTCGAGCGGCTGCACACGACGGCCTTGATGCTGCTCATCGCGATACAGGATAAGCAACAGGCAGCCAATCCGCAATTTACAGCCAAGACCATGTTAAATCTGGCCTGCCAAAAGTGGCTAATTAAGGCCTTGGCTGCCCTGGCCAATGAGAATATTGCCATTCAGGCCATTTGTATGCCGCTAGTGCGCGGATCAGTCGCGGCCATACGTGAGAGAGATGAATCCACAGCTACGCATCAGCAGTTTCTCGACAATCTTCTGGCCAATGTGCCGTTCTCCCAGCACAGCGCTCAGCAGCTAATCAAGTAGGTCATTTTATCCTCTCCATTCGATTTGATTGTTTACAGTGTTTCTCATTTAGCTGTTTCTTGGACACTTTTGTGGACATGGACGCTGATAATGAATCCATGCATATGGATACCACTTTGCCTACGAATGATGACGAGAATACAATCATTATTGATTCCGATGATGAATTGCTGCCATCAAAAACCAATTTTCAGACATGGTATACAGAATTCCTCGAGAAACTCGAACGCCGCTATCCGGATGCTTTTGATCTGAGTGTCAAGGCGGCGCTCAGTGCCAAGTCCAAGACAACCAATCGAAAGAAGGCACTCAAGTTGGCATTGGGTGAGTCGTATGTGAAATCAACAGATCAGTTGAAGAAATGCATAAATTGTATTAACAAACGATTATATTATCTGAACAGGCTTTCGTTTAAATACAACCGATGAGAAGTCGAAGCGTGCTTATGAGAAGCTCTACCATTACAGCGCCGATTGGCGTTTGAGTGCCGTGCAACAGCTGC
Organism: Drosophila fungiperda; assembly: GCA_035042345.1. NCBI lineage: Eukaryota > Metazoa > Arthropoda > Insecta > Diptera > Drosophilidae > Drosophila > Drosophila fungiperda. The sequence goes on from JAWNLM010000145.1 coordinate 12,489,073, forward strand.
TGCAGAATATTAAGGTGCCCAAGCGACGGGAGCGCTGCTTTCTCCTGCTGCAGGAATGTCTGCCCGATCGGATCAAGGATGACAGTCCCGCCGTTGTTGCGGAGCTGCTTAAGCTGCCCACCGTAGATTTTGTCCAGATGCTCGGCGCTCGATCCTTTGCCCAGACGCTCTGTGAACTGTTGCAACGTGCACAGCAGCAGCGGCATACACAATGGGATTCTGTGGTGCCACAAGCTGTGCAGCATTTAACCACTGCTGCTATTAGCGATGAACACGACCCGAATCTATTGCTTCTTGCACTGATGCCATATTTGTTTCCATCCACTGCACTGAGCGTCAAGGAACACGAAGCACTTCTGCTGCTGTTGAGCAGCAGTTTAGTGAGCAAGCTGTCATTTCTGGGAGAGCTTAATGTGTGCGCCGAGCATGAGAAATTTAATGTCGGACAGCATCGCCAGCACTTTCTGAATGTGATTGCCAATGCCGGGCAGCTGGCCAAACAGCAAATGGCGCTGCTCGATAGCTTGGAGCAGCATGGAGGCGTTGCCTATCTGCGCGGCGAGGCGACGCAGCTGACCCACCTGCTCATCCTGCTCACCGCGTATACCAAGCGCGAGTTGAGCGCCTCGGATGGTCTGCTCATGCTGCAACGCCTGGGCGTCTACACCAGCGGCTTTCACTTCCGCCTGACCAAGGATGACGGCAGCAACAGCAACTTTGTGCCTCTGCAGCTTTACGTGGACTTTTTGACAACACTCGCGAGGAATACAAAATTCCCACAACTCTCGGCTACCCACTGGAATCAACTGACGGATGAGTTGCGTCTGTGCCTTCTAATCCTGGATGCAGTGTGCGCTCACGTTTATGATAAGCAATGCTCTCCAACTGAGCGCAGGGAATGGACACGTGCTCTGAAGGAGTGCGTCAACTTGATGCTGCCCGAGGCGCAACAAAAACTCGATTTTATGTGCAACTTTTATGTATACGACACGTTGCCAGAGCTGTTTAGCAGCGTCTCGGACTATGCCGTGTTTCGCGTGCGTGGATTTCAACTGTTGCAGGCACTGTTGCGTGCACCAACTGGCGGCGACATCAACTGCAGCCTGTTGCACGTGCTGAGCATAGCCAATGCCTGCAATTCGCCGCTGCAAACGCTGCGACAACAGGCGCTGCAAACGCTCCAGTTGCTCGACCAGAAGAAACTGGATACACATGTTGCCCACCTGGTGCAGTGTCTGCTGCAGCGTCAAAGTGAACTGTGCATGGATCATGAGCAATATGCCCTCATCCTGCACACCATACTCCAGAACAGGAAGAACACGCCGCGAGAGAAACTGTTGCTTGCCAAGCTGCGTCGCAGTCTTTTGGATCTGGTCTGCGATGTGCAGCAGCCGGCAATTTTAACTGCGGCTCTCTTAAAGGCCCTCAAACACATGAACAATGAGGCAATGCTGACGGCTCTGTTGCCATTAGCCGAGTCAGCATTGGAGCAGGTGGCGCCAATTGATTCCGGCAAGGATACACCACAGCTGGCACAACTTAGCTGGCCGCATAGCGATATTTACTGTGCCGTAATTGACCGCTTCGAGGGATCAGTTGGCTTGAGTGTGCTGCAGAGCCAACCCAGCTCCTGGCATCTGCTGGAGGTGACTTTCAAGCAGCACACCACCTACGTGCAACTGGAACAGAAACTACAACCACTGCCCTGTGTTCTGCTCAACTCCCTGTCCCCGGAGACCTACGAGCAGTTGCAGAGTCAGCATAAAGTGGCATTGTTGCAACTGATTGTGGAGGCAGCCACTGCCGCGGACAACGATAGCATCTTTCTGGCTGCACATCGTCTGCTCAAGCGTTGCAGCATCGATTGTCAGTCCCTGATACCCATGTTGGCCAGCAGGCTGAGTCTCAGCACTCGCAGCACTTTGCCGAAGCGACCCGTTCGTGGCGCAACTGAGACTAAATTGGATCTGACCTCCGTTGCCTGGAAACAGGGCATGACGCTGCTCGAGCTGTTGGAGCATAAGAAACAACTTGTTGGCGCTGAGCTACTCATTCCCCAGCTCTTTGACCTGCTGCAGTTGTGCCTGACGCTGGAGGAGCATAGCGCTGCCGAGTATCCCAAACAGCTGATCCTCTCCAGTCTGCTGCACTGCTGCGAAGCATCGCAGGCGGCTGGTGTACAGCTGTCCAAGGTGCTGCCCGAGTCATGTTTCCGCATCGAGCAGGTGGTGCAGTGTCTGCGCAACACACAGAATCCACAGACGCAACAGCATGCGTTGCTCTTCCTCACACGCTGCGCTGCACTGTATCCGCAGCAGGTGCTGCACAAGATTGTCGAGATCTTTACGTTTGTCGGCTCAACGGTGGCGCGACACGACGATGCCTTCAGTCTGCACATCATACGCAATGTGGTCGAGACCATAATACCCACACTGCTCCTCCAGCCGGGTGAACAGCGTCAACTTCTCGTTATTGCGGTGCTAAAGGTCTTTGCCGATATCTGTATCGATGTGCCGCTGCATCGTCGCCTGCCGCTCTACGAGACGCTTTTCCGCGTGCTCAATCCCCGCCAGCATCTGTGGCAATTCCTCTGCATTGTAATCGAGTCACAAATGCAATTATCCCAGACACCACAGACGGTGGACAGACAGCGTTTGGAGTTCGTACGTGATCTGTTGCTCATGTTCCATCAGCCGGTTATTGTGGACACCTGTGTGCAGCTGCTCGACTACTTGGCCAAACTGCCCCAGACCAAGGATGCGCTTGCCCAGGCAGCCAGTTCCGCCTCGACCAGAAACATATCGCCGGAGCAGCAGCTGTTTGATGTGCGCACCCGCAGTTTCAAGCAGTTGCGTCACTACAAATACCTCATCATGGATTTTCTGTCCAGTGCGAGCAGCTCTGCTGAGTTCCATGCCAAACTTGGCAAGCCCATGCAGTCGCAATTGGCGCTCTACCAGAATTTCATAGCCAAGACACTGTCCTATGTGGTCGTCGTCAATCATGCACAAAAGCTGGCCGATAATGTGCTCAAGAAATACTGGCATGTCCTGGGCAATCATGCACACGATGTCCTCAACAATGCCATTTGCCTGCTTACTCCCGAGCATTTCCTCACTGTGGTTACGGAGCTGATGCAGCACGAGCTGATTGATGTGCGCATCAAGGTGGTGGAGTTGCTGGTCAATAAACTGACGCCATCAATGGATTACTTTTCCCAATGCCAGGCAACTCACTTCTTGTTGCTCATCGACCCGCTGGGCACCATTGTCGATGGCATCCTGGACACGGCGGGCGGCAACAATGCACAGCAGGCGCAGCTACAGCAGGCGGCTCTTCAGGCACTGCAGCTGCTGGCCCATCGAAACGGACGCGATTTACTAGACGAGTGTCGCATGCTCCTGGCCAAGCTGACGCGCATCGTCAAGCGACGCGCCAATGTGCCCAAAGCTGTGCTCGGCAATGTGGTGCTCACCCTCGTCGAGGTCTGTGCCAGCATCAAGGCTCACGCTCTCGCCCAGTTGCCAAAATTTGCGCCACAGCTAACCGAACTGCTCAAGGAACAGGTACAGCTGCTCCTAACCCAACGGCAAACACCGGACTACGTCTGCTCCACTTTAGTCACTGGTAAGCGGAATATAACAATTCATTTATTTAGTTACATCTAAGCGAATTGATTGACTCATTTTAATCAGTTCCGGTCTAATGCACATTTGTATCTAATGAGCAGGGAACAGCTTCTCATTATAATTGCCAACATAGCGTGGAAGAGCACAAAAGCCAACAACTTAGCCGGATCTCATTTAAATCCAATCGAGCGTAAACAAATTAAAATTGATTTTATTTCATTTAATTTAAGTTGGTAAAATTTTCGATAAATATGTATTTTACTGAATATATAGTAAACATCAAAAATTTGCGCTTTTTTTTAACTGCTTTTAATTCTAATCATAAATCATAATTTACATAATCCGGCGAATCGATATATATTTATCTGTTTCTAGTAATTTAACTATTCTATTAAGAAATTTACAATTTTACCACTTCGGTTATTAATTAATGTTTTTTTTTTGCAGGTTTCCACAAGCTGTTTTTGACGCTGCCACTCTTCCTGGGACCCTATTTGGTTGACATCATTGGTGCACTGATACGTCTCGCGGTGCAGCTGGAGAGTGCACAACTGGCCCAGGACAAACGGACGCAGGCCCTCAAGCTACGCATTCTCGACGTGTGGACGGCGATAACGCAGGGTGTTGAGGCACGCATTCTGGTGCCAAGCTGTGCCAAAAGCTATGCGTGTCTGTTGGAGGCAAGGGCTTACGATGAGGTGGGCGTGCTGATGCGACAGCTCCTGCTGCCTTGCATCCGACACAATGACAACGCTCAACTGCAACCCGTACAGGAGGCGTTGTCCGAGCTCTTCCTCCAGGCACTCGAATTCCGGCTGGAGGTGCATGGACATAAGCAGCAGCCGCAGCGGAAGCACATTGCAGAGATTGAGGCGTCGGTGAGTGAGGCATTTGTCGCCTGGATACTCAAACTGTCCGAGGCGAGCTTCCGGCCCATGTTCAGCCGTGTGCACAAGTGGGCCATGGAACGCACTGAGATCCAGCCGAAGCTCACCTATTTCCTGCTGACCAATCGCATTGCCGAGGCGCTCAAATCGCTCGTTGTGCTCTTCGCCGATGAGTTTATCGCGGATGCGGCACGATTGCTGCACGAGCACAACACATCGCATCCAGAGTTCTCCGACGAAGTTAACTCCGATGATATTGTTGACCTGTTGTCGGCTATTCTGAGCACATTGCGTCACGTGTTCCTGCACTGCAGCAGCGACTTCATCAACGATCATCGCTTCAATACGCTAATACGTCCACTTGTGGATCAGCTGGAGAACAGATTGGTGCTTGCCAGCGAGTGTGAGGCGTTACAGCAAACGCTCTCAGATTGCATCGCCCAATTGGCTGCCGCCAGCAACGATGTGCTCTGGAAGCAGCTCAACAACCAGGTGCTGCTCAAAACACGCAACTTTGCGCCCGAGGTGCGCATTCTGGCCTTCAACAGCAGCGTTGCGATTGCCCGCAAGCTGGGCGAGAGCTTCGCTCCACTACTGCCGGAGACGGTGCCATTCATAGCCGAACTTCTCGAGGATGAGCACGAGCGTGTGGAGAAGAATACGCGCAGCGCGGTCCAAGAATTGGAAACGATTCTCGGTGAACCCGTGCAGAAATATTTGTAAGCTGATTTCCGAGCTTATTTCTTAGATAATGTAAACTTTATATTCAATTTTACTCGTTTTGCTGACTTTCATATTTTCTTAAAAGGATTCAAATCCTTGTTTTATTATTATGTAATGCTAATTGTTCAACTGTTAACTGAGTGAAGCGACGTAATTATTCGATAAATATTTGAATTTCTATATTGATGAAATATAAAATATATACTATTTTTGCAAAAGTAATTATAAATTGAAAAACTGAACTCGGGAAGATAAACTACTTGGAATAATGTTTTTATTCTGAAGAACATTTGGAAACTAATTCCAAAAGTGATAAATGATTCGATGCATTCCGTTTCTTCTTTGGTTTTTTGTATATTGATTTTCAAAAACTATTTTTAACTCAAGTATTTATTTTCAATTCAAAACAATTACTCCGATTTGTTAAAAGTTAAATGTAGTTTGAGCAACTCGTAACTACTTGTTGAGGGTAAACGAATAGTTTGGAGTTTGTGCATTGCTTTGGGCTGTGTCCTGAATCTGCTTGTCATTTGGAGTCTCGGGATGCTCGCGTTCCTCCTCCTCATCGATAATGCTGATATCGCGTATGGAGGGACGACGCCAGCCGGTGAGGGCCTTCGCCTGTTTCGTCTTTGTCAGCATCCTGGGTCCAGTCACGGATATCAGAATGGCGCCCAAGGGAGCTGTTAGTAAAATACTTAAAATACATATTGTTTGCACAATCTTCGCCCAGTTGCGCTCCTCTTCGGTGGATGATGCGTCCAAATGTTTAAGAGCCACCGGTCCCAGTGCAGCCTGAACCGTCGCCTTTGCCATCCAGGAGAGGCCCACAAAGAACTTCTCCTTGGTATTGAGGCGATCGCCAACAGCGATGCCAGCTGTGACAAAGATGCGTATGATGACGCCGGTAAATATGCAGACGGCACCAATGTAAATCAAACTTGGATCCAGTTCGCTCAACTTGATTGTGGCGCCCGTCAGGCCAAACAGAATGGGCTCGAAGATCATCCAGAAGATCTCGAAGCCAGTGCCAACTGGATTGTCATCGATGGTCCAGCCATCCTGGCACCAGAAGTAATTCGAAACGAATGATGAGAAGACGACAGCCAGCGGACCAGCGCCCTCAAAGCCCAGCTTGCCGCTGCCATAGATGGCCACCAAGTTGCCAATAAATAGCAACAGCGTCCGCAACGGCACCACAAAGGAATCCCCCTTCTCGGGAAAGATGCGCGCCAACGAACCCCAGACGATGCCAAAGCCCAGGCCACCAACGATGCAGACTGGCACCTGGGCATACAGGTAGAACTGTCCTTGATTTGAGTACATGATCGTATGGATGATGCCGAATGCGGCCACCGAGAGAGCATCGTCCACACCAGATACGGCCACAACCAAAGTGGGTATGCCCTTGGTCACTCCATATCCCTTGGTGCGCAGCCGGAACAAACAGGGCACAACTACGGCGGGTGCAATGGCCGCCATTATGGAGCCAAGCATGCAGCCCCAAATCCAGGGCAAGCCGAGCAGAAAGTGTGACATTAACACCAAGACACCAAACTCCACAAACCATGGCACAATGCCCAGCTTGAGGATTGTCTTGTACACCTTCTTGAAGGCATCCGGATCCATTTCGAGGCCAGCTCGCGTTAGGATTATGGTGAGTGCAAATTTACGCAAATGGGCGATCACCGTTGAGAAATCGCCATCGAAATTGACCCAACCGACGTTCTAAAAACATAATGAATAAAGCAATTTGAAAATCGAATTTTCCAAATTTACTAACCTGAAACAATAGGCCCACCAGGAGCATACCGAGCAGGCGCGGCAGGGTGGCCAATGATATTAGATAGCCACCAAAATTGGCTGCCACCGTAAGCACAACGAGGTCAAAAAGCTGTCCGCCTGGCCCAGCTGATTTGCCAATAATCACAAAGGAGATGATCCAAAGTAAAGCACCTTTTCAGAAAAATAAAAGTGGTTTACATTTGGCTTTAAAATATTTCTGGACAGGCAGCTCACCAATCGCTGTGAGGGAAGTCAGGCGGGAGAATGTTCGGAATGTGGGGCACAGTGGATACGGAAAGACCTTTTGCCAGAACGGTGGCTCCCACGAATCGGATGGCTCCTGCTTGCGACACTTAAGGCAAAAATGATAGATCCACGACTGTTCCACATAATTCGCATTGCTATCCTGGACTCCTTGGGCCGCCGGCAAGCCGCCATTATAATTGCCATTGAGCACGTCCAGCGCACTCTGCTTGTAGACCTCTGTGTGGATAGAGATAGACAGATCGATAGATCAGGAGTGTTGATCATATATAGACTCACAAAATTAGCATCTAAATCTAATTGAGTGATAAGTGATAAGTGTGGCTTGCGAATATTTTATAGTATAAAATCGAAACAAGATTTTTTATATCGCCCCTTTTTGGAGGGATGTTAATTGCTAACGACAACTTTACGACTTCAAATTCAATTTACATTTGCTACATAAAATTTTACGGTATGTCTTTGTAATTAACATAATTATATTTACTATTAATTTCAGACTAAGCATTTTATATACATTTTATTCCATAAATAAACACTATTATATCTTGAATAAATAATATACATCTACGTAAAATATCTGCAAATGCATGAAACATTTCTCCTCCAACAGTCTACAAACTCTTTTAGCTTAGTTCAATTTAAAATAATATTTTATATATTTTAAACCACTTTGAAAAAAATTTTGATATTTTCATTGCAAAAAATGGGTTTTGCCTAAACCCATTTTTTTCAATCAAAATGATTAATTTCATTCTCTAACAATAACCATTAATAAGTGTCCAAAATATAGGCTCAATGACACAATAAAAATGAACACAAAAGTAAATTAAAAAAAAGCACATTTCGTTCTATGAATTGAAAATAAAACTATTAATCAATTAATTTCACTTAACTTTAGTAAACTTTTCACTACATTCACATATTGTACAGTTCGACCTACCATAACTGTTCGTCGAGCCACGATCGCCATCATTTTCATGGACGAGAGTATCCTTCAAGATGCTTTTCCTGCGTGTTGGCGTTTCGATCTCAATGGGTGAATGTGTTGAAGTCTATGCACAAATTAAAGTTATTTATATAAATATTATTTATATATTTAATATTATTTATATATATATATATTTTTTTTTTATATATTGCGGCTGTTGACTATTTGAAAGTGTGCGTAAATAAATAATTACGAGCCTCATTAAAGTTTACGTAATACCCGGGAAGTATATATATAGTATATATATATATATATATATAGTTACTATATGCTGTACCCGCATTTGGCTCGGTCGATCGTTAAATACACAATAAAAAAAACAAAAATTTACAATCGTAATCACTGCTTAAATCGCTCCGATTACCTGTGATATTTTCCGTGCGTGTGGACTATCATAGGCGAGATTATCATAGCCGGCAGTATTGGGTCCTGGGACGGGCACCTCGGAAACAATGCTGACACGCCGCTTCGGCTGATGATCGATGACGATGGTGCTCTTGTGATTTGGTGATGACGTTGTCTGCCCCTCAATGGAGACCAAAGGCGTTGGCACATTGATTGCCAGCGTGCTGGGTCGAACTGGAGATTTTGGAGTACCAACTACGGGCACTGTGCTGCCCGGATCTAAGTTGGTCGTCATTGTTTTGTGGCTCTGCAGGATAATATGGGGGGGGAGGGGTTGGGCGAGTCTTACTAAACACTAACTGATTTATAACACTTGTATCAGCTTACTATATACATAACACACACACGAATTTATCCGGTCAGTGGATTTTACAACCAGCTCGTTCGGCGTTTAGCGTTCGAATAAACTCATCGAGGCTGTCGAAACTGATCACGGTTTTTTTTTTTTTTTTGTTGGTCGAGTTGCCGGGCTTTTGGGTTTTCGGAATGTGCTAACGTTTAATGCAAATGAGTGTTAATTATTTAATATAGAAATCATAAAAACAAAATTACAGCTGGCCATAAGCAAATTTAAAGTTTTCAATAATATGCACTAATTAGTGTGAAATGAAACTGGAGCCCAGAACTGGTCACATTTATCCATCGTATTACGTTGTTTGTATATATATATATATTTATTTCCTATATATATATATTGAAGTGTAAACAATGTCGGAGCTGTTGTCTGGTTCGATTCGATTTCGGATTTGTCATTTGAATTGTGACGCATTTTATCTAAATGAATTCACATGAGCAGCAGACACACTCGTGTCACAAGAACGAGGCTGAATTAATTGTTTAATGGAATTTGTTACTCTACCGTTTTTTTCCCCTTTTAACTTTGCGCCATTGTTATTATTTTGATTGTTTTTGTTTGATCTTTTTTTGGTGCGGTATTTAGAAATGTGTTGTTAAAACAGGTATTTGGTTTTACCCTGTGACAAAGAATAGTGCTGTAAAGTTAGTTTATCTGCTAATAATTTACATATATTCCTAATCTACAGATGAGTCGACTTAAATATAATATCTTTTTTTAGAGAAAATTAGGAATTTCCCTGTCGAAATTGGCAATTTGCGATGAATTAGATTAAATCTGACAAAGCATTTCGCTGCATTTGTGGACTGGCTTAGCGTTTTTTGCGCCATATCATTTAAATTAAATTATACAATTAAATTATTTATCACCTACACAACGGTAGCCCAGATTAAAGCTCATATTATTTTCTGTAAATGCATTTTTGTTTTTTTAAGTATATGTGAAAGATTTCACGCATTGCTCACCTGCAAAATTATTTTTTAAATATGTTAGAAATGCGGCTTTTAAATGACACAAATAAGTTTCTCTAGATGATTAATTATCCTATTTATTTGTTTCCATCTACCACTAATTAACATATAAAAGTGGCAACAATTTCAGAATACCAAATTGAAACATAAATAAATTGCTACCTTTAGCAACAGTTAAGCTTATTTGCGAACAACAAACAAACAAAATTCCCCTCATTTTCGAACTAGTCAAATAAAAAAAAAGAAGAGTGGATTATTTTATGATCATCACTCGATGAATCTGCATATTGCTCAAATTTATTCGTAGTTTTACATTGATGACTATCATATATGGGTTTATTTATTTACGGCACAAACCAGTCTTTTAAGAGTATAAATTATATTTTTGTGATTTTGCAACAATACAAAATACTGGTTTATTCCTATCATTTTTTATGATTTTTGTTGTGAATTTCATTTTCATTAATACCTAATGTTATGTAAAATGCTCGCAAAGTTATTCTATTAATGTTTAAAATGAAATTGATGGGAATAAACAAATAATGTCCGGGTAATAATTTGATCATACTCTAAAAAGTATGTTAGCTAAAAAGTCAACCAGATAATTGGGCCAAAGGGCCTTAGCCGAGACACAACCCTAAGCAGAAAATTCAATTGAACTTAAGAACATTTTTGAAACTGTTAATTTGAAACTAAAAACACATTAATACTGCCAATTAAGCTGAGCCTATATTCCAAACTGAGTGATTAAATATATATATAAAAATTCAATAAATAGGCACTCTAATTTTTCATTAACACTTTCAGCACGAATTCATATTCACATTGAATAGTTTTAGATTGAAGATTACAGATTATATAGAATCGATAATATCTAAAATATAATTTCGAAAAATGTGTCTACTTCAGCAATTGCGTCACCATTAAAAATGCTGTCATTTCCGATGAGTGCTTTATGTGCTTTAACTTTACGAGATGACACGGAACATTGTTAAGCAAAAATTAAACCAAATTAGCGATTCCAATCAGTATAAATAAGTAAATAGACTGTTTTTTGTTAAGCTCACTTATTATTTATTTGGAATGCAAATCGCTATCCTAAAGATTGTAGCAGTATAACAATCAACATCGTATCTTAATAGAACAAAAATCTGGGGACTCGAGCGATTCCCATGCAGGTTTTCACTATTTATTTGCGGTAAATGATAAATGTGCATTGCTTTGCGTATTGTCATCCGTTTCCTTGTCTCGTGGCAACTCGGGATCGTCTCGCTCCTCCTCCTCATCGATAATGCTGATATCGCGGATGGAGGGACGATGACTGCGTCGCCAGCCGGACAAGACCTGCGGCTGTTTCGTCTTGGTCAGCATACGGCTGCCAGTTACGGATATCAGAATGGCACCCAGTGGAGCTGTCAGCACAATGCTGAACACACAAACTGTCTGTACAATTTGGGCCCATTTGCGCTCCTCTGGAGATGAATCACTGTCCAGATGCTTTAAGGCCACCGGTCCCAGTGCAGCCTGAACCGTCGCCTTGGCCATCCATGAGAGGCCCACAAAGAACTTCTCCTTGGTATTGAGACGATCGCCAACAGCGATGCCCGCTGTGACAAAGATGCGTATGATGACGCCAGTGAATATACAAGCTGCTCCAATTGAGACTGTATGCGAGTCCAGCTCGCTAATGATGATGGTTGCACCGGTTAGTCCAAATAGAATGGGCTCGAAGATCATCCAGAAGATCTCAAAGGCGGTTGATACGGGATTTTCATCGACCTCCCAGCCATCCTTGCACCAGAACAGATTCGATATGAATGATGAGAAGACAACGCCCAACGGACCAGCGCCCTCGAAGCCCAGCTCCTCACTGCCATAGATGGCCACCAGGTTGCCAGCAAAGAGCATTAAGGTGCGCAACGGTACCACATAAGCATCACCCTTCTCGGGAAAGATGCGAGAAATCGAGCCCCAGATGACGCCAAAGGCCAGACCGCCGATGATGCAGACTGGTGCCTGAGCAATCTGGTAGCCCAAACCCTTGTCCGAGAACATAATCGTGCTGACAATACCAAAGATGGCCACAGACAAAGCATCATCCACTCCGGCGACGGCAATCACCAGTGTGGGTATGCCCTTGACAACGCCATATCCCTTGGTGCGCAGCCGGAACAGGCAAGGCACAACAACGGCTGGCGAGATGGCGGCTATGATGGAGCCCAGCATACAGCCCCAGATCCAGGGAAGATCGAGCAGAAAGTGTGACATGACCGTCATGACAGCGGCTTCCACCATCCACGGCACAATGCCCAGCTTAAGAATGGTCTTGTAGACTTTTTTGAAGGCCTCCGGTTCCATTTCGAGACCAGCTCGACTCAGGATTATGGTTAAGGCAATCTTGCGCAGATGGGCCGTTACTTTCGAGAAGTCACCATCGAGATCCACCCAGCCAACGTTCTGGAATTATTGATGTAATATTATAGCTAATTAGCAAAAAATAAATAAACCAACTTTTCATTCCAAATGATTTTTAATTTAATATTTTTTTTATAGATTTACGTTTTTTTTTATTAGCTCAACTATTATTTGGCTTTTCGGTTAAATGTATTTCAAGATTAAATTTTGTACTAACAATTATACTTATCTCAAATATCATTATCATGACGAAATGATTTGCACTACTAGCAAACTTAATAAAATACTTGATTACAACTAAGTGTAAATTATAGGTTTAAAAAAAATAAATAAACAAAACCTTTAATGCACTTATAAGCAATTAGCATATTATTTTTATTTTAATGATTAAAGTGTAATTTTGTTTTAATTCTTTGTGTTTAAAACCAAGCATAAAAAAATGTTAGTGAATTAATAAAACTTTTGAAAATTAATTAAGCTTTATATGTTTATCTTACCTGAAAAAGTATGCCCACCAGCAGCATACCAATTAGCCTTGGCAGGGTGGTCAATGATATCAGATAGCCACCAAAATTGGCAGCCACTGTGAGCACCACTAGACTGAAGAGCTGCCCGCCAGGGGCAGCTGTATCCCCAATAATCACATATGCCACAATCCAAAATAGCAAACCTAAACCAAATAAATTTGAGCATATTTTAGAAAATTAAATATAAAGTTAAATCGAGGGTTTTACTTACCAATCAGAATGAGAACACAGAGACGAGAGAATGTCCTGAAGGTGGGACAGAGGGGATACGGGAAGACCTTTTGCCAGAATGATGGCTCCCATGCCTCGGATGGCTCATCGCCCCGACACTTGAGGCAGAATGTGTAAATCCAAGAGTCCTCCACATAATTGCCACCACTCGCATCCTGAGAACTCGCCTGCTGATGGCCCTGGTACTTTCCATTGAGCACATCCAATGCACTCTGCCTATGGTTTTCTGCAATTTGGAATTGGACGTAAAAGATAATGATTGTGCCGAGTGCATAACACGTACAACGAGTTGTAAATAAACAATTTATATCATCATTTAGTATTCGACTTTAATTACGTCTGCGCATATCAAACCTGCGGACAAACAATCATCAAAACATCCGATGAATCTTTGATGAAATGCTTGACTATGGGATATGCTCTAAATTGATACCCATTGATACAGATTGATAAATTATACATAGTTAAAGTCGTAGCCAAAATATTTACTTTAAAATCGAATAAAAAACAACTCGATTTGAAAGTAAAGGTATGCAAATAGTAAAAAAAATAAACATAAACTTTGTGTGACTGAAATCTAAAAATACCTCTTACGTATAATTCCGAGACCGATTTTTACATTTCGATCGGCAACTCGGAATAGGAAATCACTTTCCGTACTGTTAATTGATAATGTTAACTGTGCGATGGCAAATTGGATTGACAATAGAGAAGCACAAGTGCTCAAATAGAGAAGCCTATCGTAAACGTATTTGTTTTTTGCTAACTAGCATACGAAATGGCCTTCGGAACTTTGGTCTTTGAAATTGACATATGAACAGTGAACAGATAATATGGTAACCGGAATGGCCCTAAGTCAATAAAGCTGATAACTGATTGTTGAAATCTGACCAATTATTATGCATACGCAATGTGTGACATTTGTGTACTGGATTACTTACCAAAACTGTGCGTGGATCCAAGATCACTTTCATTATCATTATAATGCTGCGATGGTTCTTTTAAGATACTCCGTCTTCTCGACGGGCCGATCTCTGTGTGCGAGTGTGTCGAGGTCTGCACAATATAATTTAAAAAAGATTAGACATTTATTACAGCATTTCAAATTCCAGACGATTATCTATTGACTGATAGCCAAGAAATTATCAATGTGCGATTGTCGACTAAATAAACACTCAAATCCAAATTTACGACCCCCATTAAACAACAAATTGATCGCAATCGCAATTGCCGTGAATTGGTAAGCGTTAACGCCAGCGATGACAATGGCTCACCTGGGATATTTTGCGTCTGGGATTTTGCTCATAGGCGAGATTGTCATATCCGGTGGAACCGCCACTGGCACCAACGATCATCGGCGCATCCGATATAATGCTGACCCGCCGCCTGGGCTGGCTCTCGACGACCAGGGAGCTCTTGTTGCCATGGTTGCCGTTATTATTGCCATTGGGCATCGGTGAGGTGCGAATATCCGGAATTGGCAGCGTTGTTGTATTATTTTCATCGCTGCCCTCGGCGCTCGTTTCCCCCTTGGCCGTCATCGTCCTGTCGCGTTCTGCAGGAAGAGATGAGTCCCCTTATCAATTTATATGGATTTATGGGTGTGCTCTGTGAGTTTCTGGCTACTCAAAACGTTTTTCACGCCGCGTTTCCGAGTTTTACAACTAGCTCGTTCAACGTTTAGCGTTGAAATAAATTCATTATCATTCAACGATGTCGTTTCAGATCGTCACTTTGTGGGAGTTACGCGGCCCACTTTCATGTGTGTGTGTGTGTGTGTGTGTGTGTGTGTGTGGGAATGTGTGTAGTTGAGTGTGAAAGAGTATTTGTATTTGTGAATTCAACACAAACTTGTGAAAGGGCTAAAGATTAAAGCAAATATCTAGCCTTTAATATATAACAAGTTGAACAATTGCCAATGAAAATAAATCCGAAAAAAATAATAATAAATTCAATTAGCCCCATTTCCATTAATGTAAGTATCTCATATGATATTGTTACTTGATATGCTACATTAATAAAATTGATTTAGTTAGTCACACATTATTCATATTTTATAAAGTAGCTCGAGATAACTGTTTGGCTTATTTGTTTAATTTTCTAATAAATCCATATCAAATCAGAACTAAATGTGACTAAAAGTCATAAGACAAACCAGCCCACAAATCAATTAGCAATACTTATGATTATAATTATAGGCATTGAATACTATCTACATTTTTATAGTTTAAAGCTACCGTCATTTTTTAATTATAACTGATTAACTCTTTTTTATAGTTTTATGAAAATGTATTATTAACAAGAAAGAAATGTTAGAAGAGAACATACCCTTGCAGAACGGAGTCATATTGCCAACATTTAAATTTTATTATTAACTTGATCATTTTTTATTATTAATAGCAGAACTCATCTTATGAATGTTTCTTCACTTGTAATCCGTTTCGATTTACCATCTGCAGATCTCGCTGAATATATATAAAGTTTCATTTATCTTCTAAATAATATATGGCTCTATCGTCTAACGACTAATGATGGTGATCAGAATACATATACTTAATGGGATCGGGGATGTTTTCTTTAATGAGTTACAAGCTTCTGCACAAAATGATCATACCTTTTGCTGGAGTAAAAAATAAAAAAAATTACTACATCTTAAAGTCCCCTAATTGGGTAAGTTTTAAAACATGTGTGTTACACAATGCCACTAAGTAGATCATAACTAAACTGCAAACACGTTGCTTACAAATTTTCTAAATTTATAATAGTAATACAAAGTTTTGCAACTAATGAACACAATCGTCATCAAGTTTAATTGTCAAACCGTTAGGCGAAATTTATTGTTTTTACGAGCGACATTTATTTTAGTTTTTATGTGCGCCAATTTTGTTTGTATCTAACTTAATTGCTCTTGTTCCATAGACGTAAAACATAAAGAATGTAAATCTGTGCTAATCAGTACAATATAATATAACAATATATATAAAATTACTTGCTAATTTATATTCAATTTCTAAATTATGCATAATAACGTATTGAGATCCCTAAAATGCCAACAAACAAGTATAGCTTGAAAAAAAGTCGACAGCTTTATTTAATTCACGCTCTAATAAAGCACCTAAATATAGATGTATCCGAATGGGTATGCTGATTTCTGTATATATGTTGATTTTCGATATATGACTAGAGCAATCAATGTCTGTTTGCAATCGAATCTGCATAATTGACCAGACACGCTCAATGTTTTTCAATTTTCACCTGTAATTAACGCCATTTCAAAGTTGATATGAGTAATTCGCAAAAATTGATATCGACAGTATCAGTTGTGATCACAACTGATTTCGAGTTCGGTTCGTTTGCTCTGGGACAACAGTTCGGCAGCTGACTGCCCCCAAAGAAGTGTGAAGTGTTCAAAAAACCGATTGGGTAGTTAAGAAATGATTAAAAATTAAAATTTCTTTGAAAAGAACTACTTATAAAATTCGTAGATGTAAAAACATAAAATAAATAAAATTAAAAAAAAAAATTGAAAACAGCAGCTTTGACTTACGACGCGGCTCTAATTGGCGATTGTCTGGCAAGTGAGTTGGTTGACAAACATTTCTACGGAGCCATCACGTGCTCCAAGCTGGAGCATGTCGAACAAAGCAGATTAATTAGCATTGCGGTGTCATTTGTAAAATGTTTAGCATTTTTATTAATGCTTATTTTGATATCAAACAACTTGTTTACACCTCAACACAAGGCGTATGATCACGTGTAAATGACACAAGTCAAGTGGACACATTTTTTTTAATATCACTTTTTTTTTTGTTGAGCTTTTTTATTTTGTCACTTTTTATTCGAAAGTCTTGTGAGTGAGATTTGCGATTTGCATAGTACATAATACCGAAAGCTAATTACACTCTGTTCGTTTGCTTTTTGGGGCTTAAATGAGAGCTCGTCTATAAATCGCGACAGTTGCCTGCCATTGCCTGACCTTGCCAGAGGTGGCATACCACGAAAAAAAAAAGCGCGTTGCATTGGCACCGAAACGAAAAATCGTTCTACGTGACTTGTTTTCCAAAAGCGGATACCAACGGAGCACTGAGTACCCCAGTTGCCCAGTTGCCCAGTTGTTCACTTGGCAATAAGCAAATTTTCAAGCTTAGTTAGCGATGGGTCAACTGCCGGTCGACACTTTAGCGGACGCCGCTCACAGTTCCGAAACCGTTAATATTGACTCTTATACCTTACAAACAGCAAGTCTTTCATAAAGGGTATGATATATATAAAAAAAATATATATATATATATACATATATACAAAACTATGCCAGTTGCTTGCTTAGCTAATCTAATGAAAAAGGCTTAGTTATCTCTAATACGTAATCAATAGAAACAAATAACCCTCTCAATTATAGACTAATGATCTTGAATGGTAAGTGTAAGAAATATAAATATGCCAAGCACTTGTAATAATCGAAGCAGAAACTAAAAATACTATGAAGAAGCCACTTTTCTGGGAATATTACAATCGTGCTTCTTCTCATTAAATTAATATTTGTTTATAGTTATTTGTTGTGCTGCTTTAAATGGTTTGTACTGCCTATATATATATAGAGGGTATGACCTATTCCGAACCGATTCTCTGAATTGAATCTCACTTGATTTTTCTTTACTTTTCAGGCCACGTTTGACAACACAGTTGGATAAGTATTCACCCAGCAATCGGCTTTCATTTATCCAGTATTCTGAGTGGGTCAGTGTCTCTTTCTGCGTTACTTATATATTTATTTTATTTATTTCTCTTTCTGCTTTACTGGCTTATACATTTTATTTATTTATTTATTTCTCCCCAAAACGTTTAAGTTTAAAAGTTAAAGCAGTGCGTTTCGTATTAATCTAATCACTACTGAAAATCGTGAACTGTAAATGAAATATTATTGCTATACACAGATAATCGGCAGAGATAATAATACTTCAAAACTTCGAATGGAATTATTATGTGTATGTATATGTATATAGATAATCGGAATAGACAATAATACTTCAAATTGAAATGAACGAAATTTGTGACATTATTGATAAGTCGTTTGACTGCCACTTAAATTGAGATTATTTTATAACTTATAAGCGAGATTATTCAGTTCTCCTGTCATTTCAATTAGTATTTAATATAATTAAATATTTTAGTATAATTAGTTTCACATCTAAGAGAGAGAGTTAAATACTGATGTTCAACTCATGAATTAAGTGCAATGTTATTGTTTGTTATTTTATTAATTATGTTTTATTGTCAACATCCTTTTGATTGACTTATTATCAATCAATGCATCGATTAAAGTTGCGGTTGACGTCAAAAGCAATTCTTGCGTATAAACTTCTCAATTGAATTGGTCTGAAGCTCAATGAAAGCATTTAAATTACCACAAGGAGTTTGTTTATACATTGGTGACAATTGGCACTGACCATTTAATGGAAGGCTTCAAAATTTTATCAAAAGCCATATATTGTCATAAGGTTTATTACATATCATAAATGATTTGTTAAGATTCATGGCGACACAAATAAATGCCCCATATTATTCTTGTTAACTCGCAGCTTATCTCCCAATGAATATATTTTCACCTTAGTGATAAGAAACCCCTCGTCAAAGATGAATAGGAAAATTTAAACCAATTAAGTAACACGAACGATCCGAAAAGCCTGTTCGGGTTCGATTTCAGTTTAATTTTCGGATTTGGATTCGGGTTTTTAACCGGGTTTTGTTATCATTTTATGGCCGACTCTCAGTTTATTGACTGATATTGCACACTTCTGGCATTTGTTTTAATTACCGCTGTACAGCGAAATGAGATTGGATTTGGTCGGATCATGCACTTCAATCTACACTTGAATATCAATCAGCTCTGAACGGCTTATGGCTTACTCAATGATCGTCAGAGTTAAGCGATTAGGCACGTGATGTCTGAAAATGATTATATATAGTTAAGTGTATTTCTCTATTCAAGAAATCAAAATCCAATATAAAAAATTCCGCGACTATCAAAAGACTGAGAAATAGGTTAACATGGCTAATAGCGGTTGTTTGACACGATTATTACTGTTATTTGATATTTATCAAATAGATAACAAATTTTAATTATTTATTGGCGGCATTTTTGTTGTTCCGCTGTCGCACAATTATCAAGCAATACGAATTTTACTAACGCACTGAGTAACGGCTTTTGTCTTTTATCTGTATCTCCAAACTTTCTAATTTTCTGTAAACAGTTTTTACAGCCATAAGACACAAACTTAAACCGATTTTCATAAGTGATATATGTAAGTTGATTATAGCTTGTACTCTAGCGTAATACTTCAAGTCTATTGTAAAAACAAGATTATTTTACAATTATTTTATTTATTTTGGTTTAAAACTCAGACCAAAATGAACTTTAAAAAGCGATTGAATTTTGTTCATATTTTAAACTGTTGAATAATAATTAACATAAATTTGGAAACCCGATTTTGCGCACTTCCATGATTTTAATTACTCTGTCATAATATTGTGTGAACTTCGATGCACCACAATGAGAAATTATAAAAAAAAAACGACAAGTAATCATACTAAAAAGTAAATATATGCACACAAACCGGTTTCACATTCATATATACATGTATTTAAAATAATGCATATATAGTAATGTCGATGAACCGACTTCCGTTAGAATTTACCTACATGCAATTTAAAACTGAACAGAATTAATTAAATTCGTTTTCTTTGATATCACAGTATAATTGTAATTGTGTGAAATCAATGCAGTAAAATATCACAGTTGTTATATATATATATAAATATATGTATATGTAAAGCACTTGTATTTTATTTTAAAATTTATAAATGCAATTTGCATTATTGAATTGAACAACAACACGAATCATTATGTAAATAAGGTATTCGTATTATTTTTCACAACGAACAAAAATATTATCTTAAACTTGAGTTGATTTAATATCACATTGATTGAACCTACTTTTGAGTTGGTGCCAAGCAGGAAATTTGATGGTTTCTTAATTTCGGCAATATGTGTCAGATTGTGACTATTATCGTAGTATTGTCTGACAATTGCAGAAATTTTTACACGCGTTGGCAATCGCTTCACTCAATTTGATAATGATCCACGGTCTCCGGACTCCCGAGCATGGCTCCGTTTTTAATAAGACTAAATCGCTCCAAATTCTTGTCAGCTCTTTATATATGCACACACATACTGAGCGCGCCTGGCTCTCAAGTATCTCAATTATCAGAGTTTTGTATGAGTGAAGTACTCGCATTTATTTATGAGCAAATACGAAGACTCGCACAATCAAAAAGAATCGGATTGCAGCGATTGACTCAATCACAACTCTTCGGATCGCGGCCGAAGAGAAATCGTCGTCTTTGGTTTTCGGCTGCAATATCTTTGTGACTTGATTTGGATAGGCGTGCACATAAATCAATGATTTACTTTATATGATTAAATAATTCGCCTATATATATTTTACTATATTTATGAGCTGCATTAATTCAAGACATAAATTAAGTTCGCCAGCTATTTGTAAGAGCAAAGCATTATTATTTATTACCACAGGCATTTGAGTGTGGCTGCATTAAAGCGATTATCAACTAGTAGTCAATGTGTGTAAATATTGGCACAGAACTTTTTGAGTATATTCAGATATATGTACATATATTATCATTTTTATATATGATACGCAAAAGTATGCAATAATAAAAATGATTGATGGCTTAGATTGATTTTCGCATTGTTTACTGTACTCAATTAGTTTGACTTCAAACATTTCAGCAAAAATAAAAATTCAGCAAAGTAAATGATTTAATTGCAGTGCACCAATATTTTTTTTGTGAGTCCATTTGCATTTAAATGGAATTCTGTTCAAAAAGCTGTAAATAATTTCTCGCTTTTAGAATTGGGTGAATTTCAAAGCTATGAAATTTCTATGATACATTGATATTAAAATAATCAATAATATTTATTTCATATTAATAATTATAAATGTTTCATTAGCACAATTTTATTTTATACAGTTAAATTGGCCTACAATTTGGTGAGATATTTTTGGTTTAATTTTATTTATTTATTTTATTTTAAAAAGGGATTGGCCATTTCCATGCACCCCTTTAAGTCTTTCACAAACACTTTATTATAGTTATCAAATGGTTTCATATGCGTCAATAAACTGAAGTTGTTTATTTATATTGGCATATTCGTTGAGTATTTCTTAAGTCTATACGACTCGTGATATCCAAGATAGTAGTTACTTTCATGGTAATATTTAAACTGGTTGTTGCAGACAGCATGTCTCAAAAAAGGTTTTTAGTAGTCGACATCAATTTAATTTTTTTTATTTGCTTAGCAAATCTTAACTTTTGGCATATTGAGCAAAGTACGCCGGGATTTTCAATATGTATCAATAGCTTTTGTACCATTTCGATTATGTATATACATAAATCTAAATTATATTTTATTATTATTTTATTAATGCTGCTTATCTATGAGCTATAAAAAAAATTAAGTACGCCACGATAATAGTTTTTTTTTACAGCTAGTCTCTTATATATCTGAACCCAAAATGCTTAATGTACTTTTGCTTATGTACTCATTGGGCCTATTTTTGTGCAATGATGTTTGGAGACCGAATTCTTCCACTTTAACTTGGGTAAATAAATGATTTTGTACAATTATCATTAATTATCATATCACATGTATCTATCTATGACGTATGATTTGGTTTTGCCAATGGGAATACAATCCGAATGGAAAATTTCATTGTTGTATTTCAAGATCATAAAATGATTTACTTTGTCTATTATTGTGTGATAACAAAAACATAAAATTGTTTTGACAGATATATATTAAATTTTATGTCAATGGCTAAAGCCTAAAGCATTCTCATTGTGGGTTGCAAAAAGAGTATGAATTAAGTTTAAATACTATTTAGACTAAATTTCTAAGGCATGACTCATTTAATTCTATGACTGCGTTATTAAGCTTTAGTGCCGTAAATATTTGCCATATAATTATCGAATTGGCACTCCCTTAATTGTATTTTATAACTAATTTGTTTCTATATTATTTATTATATGACGAAAAGGAAATAAAACTTATTATAAAGCTTAGCAGTGCATTTTAATTCAACTGGCTTGACTAGCTTAACTAACTAGATAATTAGCATGTTGCTAATTTTATAGAACCAAATTAACAAAGTATTTATAAATTATAACCTGAGTAATTATATAATATAATTATTAATAATTATATAAATAAATAATATTATATACAAAAAAAGAAAATGTTCTTAATATTTAGTATATTACTAAAAATTTACGACTTTATGGCTGAGAAACATATTTGCGAAATATGAAAAATGTATTCATTATCTTCTTCAAAAGATATGCACATCTCTGTATCCGTGGTTACATGAAATATTCACATTTATAACCACAACCGCATATGCATATTGAAAGGCCTACGCTCTTTTAAATTTACATAAGTACGAACAAATTGCAATTTAAATTTATTACTGTTTAAAATTTAACTGAATACACAATTTAGCAAACGCCAACCGAATTGTGCACATTAAACAGAAAACAAACCAAAGCATTAGCTGCATTTACTTAATTGGTTTTCCTCTAATCATACCAATCTAAAAATCAACGTAAAAACCATAAGCCCAAAAGCAAAAGCTAAATTCTAAAAAAAAAAAATTGGATGGATAAGTTTACTGATGAAAACCGTCTACTGCTGAAGGGCAGCGGTGACCATAAATTAACTTTGATAAAATTACATTAAAATCCAAATCACGAAGCTGGCGAATGGCAAAGGAGCAATTTCAATTAAAGCTAATTACAACCAATATCGAATGCCAACAATATCAAGCGTCAAACACGAATAGAACTACGACGACAACGACAACGACGATGACGATGCCACCAATGTGGACAAAGCGGACACAGTCAGATGCGGATACATCGATGGCTTTGGTGGGTGGTTGTCCGTCTGTGACACAGTTACGGATGCGAATAGCCACATTTCAGCCAAACTCTGTACATCGAAACAAGGTAGCATCTACGGATGGGAGCGTGATTTTGGTAACGATGTGCAAAAAATCTGAATTATAGATTTTTACTAGTTTAAACACAAAATTAGAAATCATTAAATTGTAATTTATATTTACTTATCTAATAAATCGAATACATTATACATTTTAAGGATAGTTAAAAAGCAGCTTAAACCTTTAGATTTCTATATATAGTGCCCTGAAAACTCTACTCTGAAAAGAACACAGGAATAACTAATCCTGAACTTGAAAAAATTTATTTACACTATACATATAATATTCTATTAATAACTGTCAAATATGGTAGCCATGAATCAATATAAGAATCTCGCACCACAAAAGTAAATAAAACCTGTTAGTCTTTAAAAGTAAATAACTTATACACATATCTAACACGAGTCCTGATCACACAAGCACTGAACCCCATTGAAAATTTATGGTTCGAAATGGGTAAGGACTGTGGAAAAAATCTTATCTTTAGCCCATTTAGTCGGAAACGCTGCACTACTTTGTGCGCCATTCAAATAATACCTAATAAGTATCTCTGTCCGATTCTGGGCTGTGCAAATAGAATGCAGCCACTATTCTAATTGCAAGAAGGAAAAGGATTGAAGGAGAGAAAAAAAGTTGCTCGCGGGTTAAAGTAGATGTCGTTGTCAGCGACTCCAGTAATGGTCGTGTCCCCAACCGATTTTGTGGATTGTTCTTAGAGGTGAAACGCTGTTTTCTGCCTGTTGGGTATCAGTGGGTGCCGCTGACGCTTGCATCGGAATAATTAAAGCAAATTTGCACTTCAGACAGCAAAGAATAGAAAAACGCAAAATGCAACAAAAACAACAGTGCATCACTCAGGTGCTCGACAACAGTAAAAGCAACCACAGCCGCATCCACACCCACAGCGACAACGACAACGCCAGAGTCAGCAGCCAACGTCAACAAAAGGGGAAAGACGCACAACAACGTCAGCCGGGATGGTATGCGAAATATATATATATATACATATATATATATATATATATGTGTGTGTGGGTGTGTATGTCGACGCCAGTGTAGATGTGTATATAATATGGAACATAGCCAACAATGGCACTGAGTGGCATAGCATCGCCCAGGGGCGGACTTCACAACCAGAGTGTAGTAAATACGTGAAGAATAAATAAAAATAAACATTTGAATCAACATTTGCTGACTGACTAGGTGCTTGTTGTCGTTATTAATTAAATTTAATAAAATAAAAATAACAAAATTAAGAAATCCTATAAATCACAATAGAAATATTATTACCTTCAAATAAGAAAATATTTTGTATATTTTCATTTGTCATTGAGTTCTAATTTTACCACACTGCAAAGTAAATAAATATTGGAAATAGCATAGCACAATGTTGGTAAATATTTACGTATTTTTATAAGATAAAAAATAACTGCCATTAAGCAAAAAATTTCAAATAGCATTTATTGTTATTTTAATACCAAGATAAACGTTTCTAATGTGCCGTTGATGCCCAAAGGCGCCAAACATTGGCTGGCCGGTCGCTCGTTCTGCTCGCGGGCCTGGGAAACGAGAGCACACAGAACACGAAGTATAACATTGAGAAATCAGCAACACCAACAACAGCAATCGGAGCGTGAGCAAAAATGTGGATGCTGAGCGCAACAAGGACCGTTGTGTGTATGGAAATGCCAACGCAGCAACAGCAGGAGCAGCTGAGGCGACTACAACAACAGTAAAAACAAGGCAAATGAGAACAACAGTGAATGCCAACAATAAACTGAGTTTGCGCCGAAATTTGAAATGTGTAAAAGTAACGATGCTCTCGCAAACGAAGCTGTATAACAACAACAATGGCGAGATGACAAATTCGTATACATATACACACACACGCATACAATCGCATTGAAGTGCGAAAGGCAACCAGGAGCATGCAGACTAGTCAAAGTCAAACTTTGCATATGTGTGTATGTGTGTGACAGTGTTTCAAAAAAGTTTTCAACTTGAAATTGAACTGTATGAATTGAAAGAAGAGGCAGCAGCTGGCGCACTCAAACAAGAGACAAACGAATTGAAGAGAGCAGTAAACTACCATTGTTTTTGTTGTTGTTGTAGACGATGCCGTTAGGCGGTTGTTGTTGTTGTTGTGGGAGCAGAAATATTTTAACGCAATTAGAGTCGAAGCATCGTCGTCGCATCAGATCCAGAGCGAACGCGCACGCAAACGGACACGGCGCACGGATAAAATCACTAAAGCAGCGCACAGTACAATTTTCAGCTTCAAACAAAGAAACTCCAAAACACATTTTTCCAGAAAAACGTAGTGAGACGTGCGGCTGTCAGTGAGTTAGTGAGTTCGGAGCCAAAAAAGAAAAAATAAATTTGTAGTAGTAACTGCAAAAGGGTCGCAATGCGAATGCGGCTCAATTAACTGTAAAAGAAAGCTGCAGCATCAGCATGAACCAAAGTGTGTGAGCTAATGCTGTGAAGAGAGGCGAGCGCGAACAATTTGTTGAATACTGCTGCGTTCGCACAAGTAATCGAAAGCAAAAGTGAAGAACAAACGCATACAAATACAAAAAAGGGACACTCACACACACACTAACATAAAGACAGAGACACACACACTTTATAGGTGCCATTTGTGTGTATGTGTTTGTGAAACTACTTAATACTTATGCAAATACAATATTTCAATATACACACGCACACGCACCCAGCTAACGGGAAAAAATATTGAAAGTGTTTGGCAAGCAGAGTGGAAAAAAAAACCGCAGAAAAGGCAGCAGAAGCAGCAAAGCAACGCGCACAGCAACAACATTGGCGGCGCAAAAGCTAAAAGGGACAAAGACGATTAAGCAACTTTCCTTGTGGCAGCGTCGTCGTCAGCGACAGCGGCAGCATCAGCATCAGCAGCTGAGCACGTAAGGTGAGCACAAAATAAGTCATGCTAAAAGGCAGCAACTCAAGCGGGTGGGCGGGGTGAAAAACGCCCCGAAACAGATTTTTTTTATTCTGAACTTGTAAAGTGACAGTCGTCGCCACGGCAAAGGACTCAAGAGGCGACAGTGATGGCAGCCAATGTCTGCTGTGAGCGCGCCTTGAGCCAAAGCTTAACATATGTATGTGTGTATGCGTGTGTATGTGTGCATGTGCATGTTTGTGCGTACGTCTTCGTGCTCATTCGTGTGTGCTCGCGAACTACGCACGAAGACGGCCGCCTTTGGCTCTCCCACGCGAATTGTTCCATGTTTCTGTTGGCAAACACAGGCAAGCTGAAGCTGATGCGAAAGAGCAACCTGCAAGCCTAAAACAACAACCGCAAAACAAAAGCAACAACAACAACAACAACCACAACAACAATTACAACACGTTGATGTCAGCAGCATGGCGGCGTCGACGGGCAGCTGTAATAACTCATGTCCCACTGACATTTTTGGGTCAAAAACTAAAATATTATGTGTGGCTGGCTGCGCTGCTGCCGCCGCTGCTTCCTATTCTTCTTCTTCTTCGACGTCGTTGTCTCGTTTAGCTGTATTTGTATTTGCGGTTTGGCAGTCAATATTTAATGCGGTTGCATGGCCTCTAGCTAACCACCGTCTCCTTCCCCACCCCTCTCTTTCTCTACCTCTCTTTATCTGTCTCTGTCTGTCATTTTATTTCTGGCACATTTCGACAGATTAAAATTGCATCCGCTTGGTTGAAAACAAAAGTATTTTGGCTTCGTTTATAACGTACCAACAATTACCACGCACACAAAAGCAGCGGGAAAGGTTCCAAAAGGGCGCCATTAGCCAACAACAACAATAACAACAAGAACCACAACAACAATGTGGGCAATGGCTACAGCAGCAGAAGCAGCAGCGAAACAAACAAAATGGCGGGCATACAAAAAGAAACTGAAAATGAATTCAGAGTAAAAGTCTTAATTGAAATTTTTGCTTGAAATATGTGCAGTGTGATTTTTTTTTTGTTTTACAGTGCTCTGTGTTCTGTTCTTGTTCTGTGTCCCATCTAAAAGTGGAAAGCAAGGCCATGAAAGTCGAACTGCCTGCGGCATCTTTCACATTTGTGTGTGTGCGTGTGTTTATGTGTGTGTTTGCCTCGTCGTATCTTTGCCAGCGGCAAGTTCTGTTTGCCAGTCATGGCTAAAGTCGTGAGAGGTGTCCTTTCCCCCCACACACCTCAGACAAAATGACAGAATCTTGAATGAGTCTTTGTGTCTTTGAGTTTTGTAACAACAATATTTCTTAACTTGACGTGCAAATTGCTAAGATGAGCTGTTGTTAATGCCATTGTTCCTCAACTGGGTGGCATCTTTTTGAATCCTGCTACGCTTCAGCGCGGTAAAAAACGCAGAGCCAGCAGCGAAATCTTCGATGAGGAGCAATTACCAACGTCAAACAATTTTGCCATTTTCCTTATTTCCTGTTTGAGTGTTTGTGTGAAAAATTTGTTCTAGTGTTTGTGTGAAAAACCATTGTTTACTATGCATTTCAAAGTGCCTAAAGCTGACTGTGAGATTGATAATATTTTTGTCTACATATTTATTGCATACTTTTTTGAACGCTTTTAAGTAAAATATTTTAAAGAGCTTAAAGTATTTTGAGAGTGTTCGGCAGTAAAGTAGTAATTCCAAATGGAGAACTTAACTCAAATTGAAACTAAAAGAGAATTAATTTGATTAAACATGCATTTGAATGACTTTTATGACTTTGAACTGAATTTTACATTTGTAACCCATTCCCCTTCTCGATGTTGTACACAAATCAAATGGTTCACTTTAATGTATGCCATATCTTATGAGTTTATTTTAATGCCGATTCGAATTCAACGGACCATATGATAAATGAAAACGTTCAAAATACTTGCAGTACAGCTGGAAAATCATGTTGTCGATTGAGCAACATAAATCTAAATAAGCTTTTCAAATGCTGTACGCACCAGCAAATTCATTTTCTTGATGTGGCTATCATGTGTGGATTTAATAAAAAATTTGAATCGAATAATTTGACTGGCAAATGTGTCGAGGCGAGTTGATTTGAGTTGAGCTGAGTTCGGTTGCTTTTTGCTTGCTAAAGCGATTTCAGTCTCTTTCTAAAGAAAAACGTGCCCAGCAAATGGGCACAAAAACGTTTGAAAAGGTGGTGCCGCACAAAGCTACTAACACCACCACACCCACAAATGAGGCACCGCCCATTTAGACTTTATCACGCAGAAGCCGGTCCATAAAACGGTTTCAGCTACTTAGGGCTTTTTGTTGAAACGGATACATCTTAGTTATTTGTCAGTAGAACTGTATCTAAATGTGTGTGTGTGTAAGTGAGTGTGTGTGCGATTATGTGTGTTTATCTTGGCCAGCAGGCTATATAGTTTATCTATGTGCATGTTTGTTGTTCTGCTTGTTGTCGACTTTTGCGCACTTATTCCATATTTAAGAGGCAATTTATATTCCCTTTTTTTTGCACTGTGCACTATGTGCCGCAATGCCATTCAACTTTCAGCTAGAGTTTCCGTTCGCGACTGTTTCTGATTTCTAACCGACACACAAACAAACGCAACGCAACGCAAAACACACACAACACACAAAAACTGCTGCACGCCCACATGCCACATCCTACACAGAGTCCTGGTAACGGAAAGCTACAGCCTAAGCTGTCTATCCTTTTTGCCTGTCAGTTTTAGTCTCGGCGACGTGTAGCCAATTATCATTTTCTTTTTTCTCTTCTTTTTTTTTTAAATGAATAAAAGCGACTCCTGACTCCTGTTCACCAGGATATACATTGTAAATGGCATTTCCATGGCAGCGCTTCTGTGCACCTTGCGGCAATTGCAATGTGGCTGCCACGCATTTTGTTTTTCTTTCTGTTTTACTACTTTTTTCATTTTTATTGTGTCATAAATTATTCAAACGTAAACATCATCAGCAGCGCAGTAGAAGCAGCAGCAGCAGAAGGAGATAGACTTTCACACCATCATCCTTTCTCATTATCAACAGCACCATGCGCTTAAAATACACCCACACACACACCAACACACACATAGACACACTCACTCAAAGAGAAATATACACATGCAGTTACTTATTTCTGTATTTTATATATCCTTGTGGCTGTCGCGCACAGACACTGATGACGCGGAAACGGGGCAGGCAATGGCTGCCAGGGCTTCGCATTCGCAGCCGTAGCATAAATAAAGGCACCATCACTTGATAAATAAGTAGTGCACGTAGGCATTCAGCATAATGAAGCGAGCGAGCAGCGGCAACACCCAACAACCAACACCCAACATCCGACACCCAGCACACATACCCAACCAGGTCCAGCACCCCTGCCCAATGTCCCCAATTTGTTGTTGCGGCGAACAGGCGTCGTATACGTAATAACGCATTGATATGCCATTTAGCTCGACTTGCAACACGCACGGGCTGCGCGTGGCATAAAGAGTCACTCAAGAGAAGGGGAGAGAAATATAGTACGCTGATTTATGCAGCTGATTTTACAGTCTCAACTTTATTGTTTCTTATTACACAATTATTTTTTCTTAAAGGCCAACACAAGCACAAATACACACACACACACACAATGAGGTATAAGCACAGCTTTCCGGCTGTAAATTTATATTTGTGCCACTTTAAAAAAAAAACAGGAAAAAAAGTTTTATATTTTAACGAGATGGCGCCACAGAAAAGTCGATGCGGCTCTGATTACATGTTAATTATATTATTGTAATGAATTGGCCTTTGTGCTTCGGGTTTTACCAATTACTACAATTACATTTGCGAGGCGGTGTCAACATTTACAGATACTCATTTGCACTCTCGAGCCACAGTAGCAATTGTGCAATTTCATGAATATGCTAATTGATATAGTCGCACATATTTTAAATGACAATGTTTCGGTGTTTTCTCTTTTTCTTTATATGCATAAATATAAATATATAAAAATATATATGTAACTGTGTTAGTAATAAAAACTGTATAAATTGCTTTATATATATATGCTCCAGAATAATTGTCGGAAGGATTTACTAGCAATTCTCAACTGAACCCAGAATTGTTGTACTGAATATCAGAAATTATATGTTCTTGTTCATATTCCAATCAGTGTTTTCATTACAATTTTCAAACAAACTTTACACTCAATGAAAACAATATTTTTCCATAAAATTTTGTTGTCAACAAAAAAAAAACCAAAAACCAGAAAAAAAAAAACAGTTGAAAAGTTTGATGTGTAATTGTTGATTGTTTTTCCTGTTTGTTCACTTGGAATTTTGTTGATTGATAAATAAAAAACATTTTTTTTATTTAAGTGGCCAATGCTGTCAAACATGTATTAACACAAATTGCAACAATGGTGCTATAAAAAATGTGATTGCTCGTTTCGCATAAGCTATGACTTCATTTTTATTTATGCAGATAAATGTTCTTATGCGATAACTACACGGAAAATCACAGCTTTCAACGTTAAAATTATATATTTTATTATTTATTGCTTTCGCAATGCGCATTTAAGGTTTATTGTGTGGATTATGCAAAAAAATAAATGACAATATATATATATATATACATATATATATAGTTAACAGCAAAAAGCGGAACTTACTTTTTAAATTGTTTTTTAATTATAAATTTAAATTGTATTCATATGTTTTATACATAAAGATTAAAGAACATTTTAATTCAACCTAGTTTTTGTGTTTTTTTTCTAATTAACCGCACCTGTGTCATGCAGAGGTTTTACTTCCTTGTTTTAATTATGTCGTTAAAAATAAATTCATAATGAAACGGTAATTATTTTTACGGCCGAATTGTTTCGTTTGCTTTTAATTACAGCAATTGCGTTTAAGAAATATGTGACTAAGAGCAAAAACACTTAACCTGAAACAAACAAATTTAACCACAAGTTTAAATGTTGGCCACAAATTGAGATGTAAATTACCCCATGAAATTTAATTCATATTTTGTACATTTCACGACTGTTTAATAGTGTACTTTATTTTATTTTATGGTGGGTTACATGTTTAATGTGGACAAAAAACAGTCCACAGTTTTTGAGGAGCTTCATGTTAAATTAAATAAAATGAAAATTATAAAAAATTTAAAACGAAATAACTCAAACACCCAAAAAATGGATAAGCGTTAAGTGGAGAAAATAAAGAGAAGAAATCAAAATAAAGGCATAGCTCAAATATCAGAATTTTATAGCATTCCGAAGATATATGAGAATAATTAATTTAACAGAGACTTCTATGGAGAATAGTTCAAATATGGAAAAAATAATATTTAAAATAAAATATGCGAGAGACAAAAAAACATTTTGCAAAGCGTAATTAGTTTTGCATGAGGAAAGAAGGATGTGGATAAAGTTCCCAGAAGATGTACCAGGAACGACTTGTGCGTTGCTACCACATATGCAAATGCAGCTTATACTTAACATGGTTAAAAGCTGCTTTACTCTGCTGATAAACATCAACAGGCAGCTTTAGCCTTTTTTGGTTAAGTATCTGTCAATTTTGGCATGTGAAAAATTCCACGAAAATCATCGACTTGCTGCTTGCGATAAGATCTCTCTATCAAAGTTTGACGAGTTAAGCCACGTCTTAAATAAATTGCTGTCAAAAACAAACAGAGGAGCAAGCACAGTAAGCCAGGCATCCCGGCAGCTCCTTCATCATCTCCAGCTCCCAGTCAAATTGTATTTAAGATATTTCCAACACTAACAAACAACTTGCCATTGTTTTTGCTGCATACAATGGGGAAAATTGTTCTACGCTACTTCTTGTTGTTTTTCTAGTGTTGTCTCTCTATGGGAGATGTACACTTGACACACACACACATAGTCAAAGACGAAACAACCAGACACATGAATGCATAAATACACTCTTGTGTGTGTGTGTGTGTGAGTACTTAATGGCAAGTATGTTTTGTCTTGTGCGATTAATTCCATTGGCACCGATTGAAACTTTCCGCTACAAGGCAGCAATAAATTTACGACTTGAATATATAACTATATATATATATATATACAATGTCTGTTCATGTATCGCAAATGAGAACACATTGTGTGTGTGTGTGTGTGTATATTGTGTTTTCGCATTAAGTGCATCCTTTAATTTACATATTCATTAAATTACAAACGATCTCGCATTTCCGCACAAAATCCACTCACAAAATGCGAAAACCATGATATGCCCCCTGAAACGACAGCTCAACGGGAGGTCCTTGTCCGTCTCCGTGTCCGTAAATGTCCATGTCCTGCATCATGTAGCGCATCTGTTTCGAAACGACTACCTTTCTAGCTAGGCAGCACTATGAACACAAAACTTGTGTCGAAGCCTAGCAACGCTGGCATTTGCATTAAGCCCATTTAATTATACTAAGTACATAGTAAATACAACAGACCAGCCCTGGCAAAGCTGTAGTTGTTGTTGTTGTTGCCTGTTTATATTTTGGCCTGGTTCGAGCAGGCTACTATTGGCATACCTTAATGCCAACTAGCCACTTCTCTGCTACGACAACAATATGTATTATTATGGTACTTACTCATGTGTACATGCCGTACTTGAATATTTGCCTGCGGATATCCGCACACTCTCACACACACACACATACATATATAATGTTTGCACGCGTGTTACATCCTGTAGCAGTCATAAATAATTTATGCCTGCGTGAATTGGTCAACTGTCCCCATAACATTGACGGGGCGAGAGGGGTTTCTGCAAGGGGGCTCCCAAAAACAAACGAGCATCTGATGTCTTCATCTTCATTTCCATGTTAATACCAAGACCCCCCCTTACCACCGCCCCGCTGCGCATTAGTCGCAATGCCTATGCATTATTATGTGCACTGTGTAAATCAGCTGGCGGCACAGTTTCTATTGCCCCATCGACTCTTCATTTGCATCGAACCCGGGCCAAAGCCATTAGACGCAACAGTCCCGAGGCTCTAATTAGAGCTCCGCACATTAAATTAATGCACACATATATATATATATATATATATATATATATATAAACATGCAAGGACATTCATAAAGTTACCCACACTCATCTAAATTTAATTGTACAATAGAGATTTAGCCAAGTTGTTGTCGCATTATGTCGAGATCCTTGCACAACCAAATGGAAATTTATTCATGCAGTCTCCGCAGTCTCAGCCTGAGTTGAGAAATTGCCTTTTGTTGACTGCATTATTAATACGTAATTACATTTTAGTGATAACCAGCTTTACAGTTAATAAGACTATTGCAATTTAATACTTAGTTCATTTGCTTAGTGGAATTTCATATCAAAACAGAGTCTGCTTTTTATCTGTTAATATTTTAACAAAGCAATTAATTTACTTTTAATAGTTTTAAGTTATTATGTTTTTAGTGTTAGTGCATTTAGTAGGACAATTTAAAATGTAAAATTTTCAAATCAGATCCGATTATTATTTATTTAAACTATAGTTTAATTTATATACATTGCACATCAGAATTATTATTTTTTTTTTCTAAATTTCGGGAAGTGTTAATCAGGTCAAGCTTATTATCTGATTTGAAAAAAGTATTTTATGCTACACGCTTATAGTTTTCATAAAAACAATGAAATTAAATAAATTATTGTGTTGAAAACAGAAATTTTTCACAAAATCTGTTGGCAACATTTAATCCAATTTTGTTTGTTTCTTTTTTTTTTAAATGGAACATAGAAAGTAGTTATTTAAGCTCTGAATGAAATAATAAACAGAAACGAACACATAAGAGGATTTCAATAAGTAATGTGTGTTATTATTACTAAAAATTTAATATTTATTGAAAATATAAATTTTCTATTGCATATTTTTCAGCGCATCCAAAGATTTTTGTGCTAGAACTTTGGTTTTGTTCCATTTGATAAAAGAGTGATTTATGAACTATTGAAACAACTTCTGCAATAAATTTGCTTTTATTTGTTAGTAAAATTTAAATTATATTTTACTACAACAATGCTCGATTCGAAATTTCCTTTAAAATAAGTTTTAAAAGTTTAGTGCTTAAATTAACAATTCAATTAGTATACAAACTTCTTAATAGAAAATTAATTTGATGGGTGTATTTTGAAATATAACTGCCCCGTAATTATGAGAAAAACTTAAGCGTAAAATATTTGATAAAAAAAAAACTATGGCTTCTACGGTTCTGGCTTCAACAAGCAGTTAACAAAGAGCATCAATTTCAATTTCCTAGCATATAATTACGCTTTCATTTTGTATTTTTTAATTATGATATACATTTGACCTTTTTCATTGGGTGTGTCTGTGTGTGTGTGTGTTGAAATGATTTGTTATGCCCGGAAGTGGGTTTCAATTTGCTTACCAGTGGAAGGGAACGACTTGGCTGGCCTGGCCTGTCCTGCAGTCCGGCTGTCCTCAATCCTGTCAGAGGTACTTTTTTGTTGTTGGTGCCAGTCTCTGTTCCAAATGGCAAAGGCGAAACTAGCGTCACCCAAAGAACAGTCAACAGTCACCAGTCAGCAGTGAGCAGTCGCCAGCCCCCCAGTTACACAAGGCACTAGGCACCAAAGTTGAACTACAAAACATTTTCAAATGCCATTTAGTGCACCTAGAAAGCAGACACACACAAAAACACACGCACACTCTCGTGATCACACTCGAGCTGTGTGTGTGTGTGTGTGTGTGTATGTTTTGGATGGCAATGCCAGAACCATGGGCGGTGAAATTGTAGAACTTTCCCCTTTCATTATGCTGTGCACAAAATAAACGAGGTTACATGCCTGCTTGAATCCACAACCGAATGAGACACCGCTTGGCAGGCGCTCGAAATACTTTGCTCGCATTTTTCAACTTTACAAAATATATATGTCATTTCTTTTATTTTTCTATTTGGTTTATGCTCATGCGACTAGCATTCAGGAATAGCCAAGTTGGCAAATTAAATTCAGAATTGCAATTTTTTCCGGCTCTATTCTAGCGAACATTGTCAATAAAGCATTTTAAATCAGGAAAGTACAAACAAACTCATTTAATATCCTGGCACATATTGGTTTGTATTAAATTTGTTATTTTTGCTTTCATTTTTGGATTTCAGCAGAATATTATTAAGGTTGGACTGTTCGCAATTAAAAAAAAAAAACAAACCGATAAAATGATGGAAAGTTGCGCTCAGCTCACAATTGGATCTACGGTCCAATGTCAGAACACAGTGCCATATTTTTCTTGTCGTATTTTCTGTTCTTTTTTTTTTGGCTACGGTTGTGGTCGACATGGCCCCAGCAGACTCATGATATTATTATCCTGTGTGTCCTGCATTCAGTGCGTGTGCCCCATGCCAATGGGTTTTTATAAGCGGAAATCGAAAACAAGTTATTCGACATATTGAAACTGGGATCTGTCTCTTTATGATTGTCGAACACAAGCTGTGGAAATTGTTCTTTAATAGGCTTTTTGTGGGTTGCTCATTCAATTTGTCAATTCCCTGACGCCACTTTATGCAGAACGACGCCATTTGAAAGAATTATTACGAGCCGATTGGCCATAAACCGATTGATTCACAGGTATTCGCAAATTGATATGCATCTCATCAGTTCTCCTTAAAGTGTCGCATTTTACGCTCAAATATCTTTAATTTCCGCTTCGTTACCTCTTTCAACTTCAGTTTATTTACTTTGTTTACGCATTGACAGAAATAACAAGCAAAGATGGCAAAGATGGCAAAGACAGCAAAAATAAAAGGGGATGTTAAAAACAATAAGAAAAAAACTTCCCCATTTTATTTAGCCAACCGGTTAAAATGTCAATCAAGCCCACAAAGTAGGTTGGAAATGATGATGAAACAAAGTAGAGTCAAACTTTAAGTTGAAACAAATAAAACAAAAGTTAACTTTTTAATGAGCATTAAAAAGTATCGTGTCGATTTCACTCTTCGGAACGGGTTGCGCTAATTATTTTTATAATAAAGATTGGTGGAGCTGCGCTGAAAAAGACGTGATAATTAGCCATGAGAAATGTGAAGGAAAATGCGAAAGAAAAATGAAAAGTCATCTTTATGTTGCCGATGCAGCAACACACTTGCCACCTTTATTATATGCTCGACTTGTAATTTGAATAAGGAACAGACTAAAAACTTTTGCAAATTTAATGAAATACCAAACCATTCTTTAGATCTTTATATTTTCTAAATATAAAACAATTTCTTAAGAAAAATGTTGATGTTGATTAAGTTTAACATCCAATTAGAGACATAAATGAATTCAAAATCCAAACCTAGACAATTTTCTTTGAAAAGCAACGAAATTATTTTAAATTAATCTTTAATCAAAAGCACTTGATAAAGTTTCTGCTTGCCACAGATTTCTATATATACATATTTTTTAAAACCCACAATATCCAACAATTAATAAGAGTGCGAAATGTTCGCTTAAGTTTTGTAGTCTACCTAAAAACTGAAAAAGTGAAAGAAAAAAAAAATCGTTGATGTCGCAGTTATGTCTAGTTAAGAATTTTGTTTGACTAACTTATTTTTGCTGAAAACTTTAGTTTTTGAAGTATATGTTTACTAGTTGCTACACTATGTGACTACACATAACGGATAGCACATATGTACTTGGTGTGCCTCTTTTAAAAGTTTCAAGCGAACTTGCCTCACTCTGTTGCCTTTGGCCATTCAGTGACTTTTTTTGGTTAAAGAACTTCTTTCCGTAGTTGTTCAAAGATTGCACTTCCAAAGCAACTTTTACTCATAACTTTGTGCATTGATAAATAAATTGTTTGCTGCTTCATGCTTTAATCTACTATATCTCACCTACTTATTAGAGAATATTTAAGAGCTCACTCGACTACAGCATTCTTACTCGCTAATAGCTGCAAGTTTAAACTCTTAAATAAATAATTGTTTTAAGTAATTTAATGGTATATTTTATATTTATTCCCACTGCATATTTATGTGGCCCAAGTGTTAATTTCATTGTCATTTAATCTGTGGATGCTGGGTACAAAGGCATCTCGTGTATCCAGCATCAAGTGTTGCTGTGCAATATATTTCTTGTGAAACAGCACACTCAAATCTGATATGGATGCCACAAATTTAACTTTATTTAACAATTTAACAAATTATTTAAGATAAAAATGTGTGTATTTATTTAACATAGCTTTGTCAAAACACAGGCAAACATGTTTAGTCATGTTTAAAGCCAACTCAGGACACTGATGTGATTTCTTCGCATTATCTCCAAACTGACAGAGTTTGCCACTGACTATGTCAAATTTAATTAGGTGACTTCTTAGTCTATAATGTCCTGTCAAGAGTACGTTAAGTATTCCAACTCAGCTACTTGCTTGACGCCAAAAGTACATTTAGCTTGTCTGAGAACTTGCTGTTTTTGCACAACTCAATTGTCGCTTATGTGTTTCTTCGTTGCTCAGTTGTTGCATTGCTGTGCTGGGTGCTCTTCCTATGTCACAAAATGGTTCTGATTCTGTTAGGGCCATTCTGACCCCATTTTCGCCTGCCTGTCTGCCACTTCATTCTAAACACTAACATGTGCAGTAATTTATTGCCCATGAGGAGAGTCTTAAATAGTGTTCGTTCTCGAACAATCAATCTACTCAGATATTCACACAACAAATTTAAGACTACATTGTAGAAATGTGTGATAAAACTGAGTAAAATGCATTTACTTATTAAGCATTGTCATTTTAATTTGGCCAATAACAGCCAATCGGAGTTCTTCTTTGATGCGCTTCAGTTTTAATGCCGCTGAGGCACTCGGGCGACGTTCCTCTGTGAAATTTATTGCAAGCTTATTAAAAAGAAATCGTGGCAAGGAAAAAATGTCCTGGGAATCAGGACACACAGAATATTTTCGGTATGCCAACAGTGAATGCAATTGAAAAATGGCAACAATTTTTAATGCGCTTGCAACTTTTATTTCGAATTTTTAAATGCAAAAAGTTGCACTCGCTGTATGTGTGTGCTGTGTATGTGAATCTGTGTGTGTGTGTGTATGTGTGTGTTGTGTGCTATGTGTGTGTGTGTATAGAAGAGCGTGTTGCAATTTCTTTGGCATTTTTCTTGCTCGGCTACAATTGCAACATTTCCTGTTTGCACAGCCATGATTTGCAGTCATTGCTCCACTCAGGCCCTGTCACACGGCTGTCTCCCCTTCTCTTTCTTTCCCTCTCTCTCTCTCTCTCTCTCTGTCCTTCTCTCTCCCACTTATGTGAATGGACGTGTGAGTTCCCTGAAGTAAAGTCTACGTCTGCTCCTTTTTACCACTCCTCATTGCGCATCCTTTCATGCAAAAATATGCAATTTTATCGGTCGGTCCTTACAGATTTTCCATAAAGATGCGAAGTAGATGCAGGAAGAATTACATATATATATCTCTCAGTTGAGGAATGTCATTGCTTAGGGCTGGAGAAATGCAATGCAATGCATGGCATGAAAGACGTTTGCCAAGCGAAAATGTAAATATTTATTATACAGCAAACATGCGTTGCTTCTGCCACATCTACTTCAATTTGTACTCAAAAATGTGGCTAATGGCCATCCTTCTTTCAGATCCACACATCTATTTTCTGTGTGCTTTAAGCGGAGATTGTCGGATGGCGAATTTTGCAGCCAAATGTCACTTTTAGCTTTTAGTTAATTTAAAACTTGCAATTTATTTGAAAATCCCCACATTTTGTTACTGGCTTTCGCGAAGAACTGGTTGGGCTGCCGCATCTCTTCGCCATTTTCAAAAGCTTAGCCATGACTCACACCGAAAAGAATTAGGAGTAAGTGAAATAAGCCACTGTACGAAAAGAAAATCAACAGGATCATGATGAAAGTGTTCGACTGGAAGTTATCCTGTAAAGACTTATTACACCTATATAAAATCTGTTTATTTTGGGTAATCAGTTTAATATTCTTTGTTGGGAATGTAGAGCCAAGTTTTAATCATAAAAAAAATGTGGAAAAGGTTTTGTCTTAGCATTATACTATATATTGCTGGCTATACAAAAATCCATATACCAAATTTAAGAAAAATTTTTTATATAATACATTTTTCAAACCTCAAACTTCTTATTCTCGTTGACTCCATGTAAAGTGCTCTTGTTTATTGTTGTTGCGCATTCTCTAATATATTGGGATATTAAGATATATATGCAGGGATACAATCGATTGTCCATCTTAGCAAAAAAAAAACCAAATGTGCACGTTACGTAAAATTGCACAATATGGTTAGCCCCATTCTATAAATTTTTATTGGCTGCAGGGTATGAAAATATTTCGTTAAAAACGTGCCGACATTTTGGTTGTCAACACGCACACAAACAAATAGGGAAACACACACACACCCACACACATACAGAGACAAGGACACATACGCACTCTCGCACCGAGACATTGAAATGAAAGAGATGGAGCTGGTCATGGGAATACTTAGTGCATAGTAGATGCTATGTGGGTTTCGGGGCTCATAGTTAAACTTTAGTTTTATAGCTGCAATTTAGAAAAATTGCGAGCTTGTCGTTCCGGCACTGGATCTCTGTGTATTTATGTGTGTATGTGTGTGTTAGTGTGTGTGTGTGTGTGTGTGTGTGTGTGTCAGTTTGTCGCAATCGTAACATTTCAGTCAATTGTTTAGCCTTAGAAATATACGATTTAAACGAGTCTGTTTAGACTGAAAGACAAATTACACTACTCGTCATGTGTCTGGGTATTACAACTAAGTA
The DNA here is from genome assembly GCA_035042345.1 of Drosophila fungiperda. NCBI lineage: Eukaryota > Metazoa > Arthropoda > Insecta > Diptera > Drosophilidae > Drosophila > Drosophila fungiperda. Next base: position 12,529,034 of record JAWNLM010000145.1, read on the forward strand.
CGAGAATGTGTGTGTCTGTGTGTGTATGTGAGTGTGTGTGTGTATGTGTGTGTCTGTGGGCATTGTTAATGAGCCCCAAGTAGCTTAACTGCTCACATCATTTGCCACGTTTTGTTTTATTTTTTTTTAAGGTTTCTTTTTGGGCATTTTTCCCCAGACCGAAGCTCTTCTTGGCATCAACATTAAACAGATTTACATGTTGTACCACAACAAAGAAATTTGACATGAAAATTTGCAGGTACTTTTACATATTGCATTAACTGTGAGCATCAACATTTTGGGGTTTTCGAACTTGTATAGCCTCTCATGGAAATTCCAATGCCAATTAACACTCATTTATCAGTTGTAATTTGAGATGTGTTTAATAAATTTAGTACAATTATAATTACTATTTTAAATTAATATTAAAGCTTCAAAAATCGAATGATCAACTTTTGCTGAGAATATTTAAAATTTATTTAAAATCTAAACAATATAAAATAAATAATATTAATACAATTTCTTAGGCCGAAAGTTCATGTTTAGTGACTTATAAAATTTAATATTTTATACAGATTAATCTACATAGACACTATTTAGGGCATTAAAGATTTTATTTAAATTTCTTAAAAATTAAACTCATGAATATTCTGCAGGCGATTTCTCTTTAAGCAAATGTGAAAGTGCTCAAATGGTGAATTTGAACACAGTTTTTGTTATCGTTTGGTCCACTGAGCTCACTTAATTTGCAGCTCTTTGGCAATGCAGTTGAGCTTAGTGCATATATTGGTTAGTTCATGGGGCACACGTGGCGGAATGTGCAACGCTTGATGAGGCGTATGCTAGATATGCAGCAAGCGGCAAGAAGCCGGCAGCTTGCTGCACCATGCGCATATAAAATGGCGCATAAAAGCCAGGTCAAAAGAAGCAATCAGCCGGATGGTGCGCAAGGGATGTGTGGGGGTGGGGGGGGGGGTGGTTGGTGGGTTGGTTGGCTATGAATTGAGTCCAGTTTGCACAAGACAGGTCGCATTTACGGTACACGCCGGTGTCGACCCGGATGCGGCTAAAGCTATTTAAGGATGCTACGCTCAGATGCGTTGCACAGTTAAGACTCGAACTCGCTGGCGAAAAGGTGCGACAAAGCCAAAGAGGCCATAAAGCACACACTACTCACATTTGCAACACACACACATTCTGTTACACACACACACACAACCACACACAAGTTAATGGGTTACTTAACTTTTACTTTTTATGCTTCTCATTTTTTTTTTTCTTTTTTGGCACAGCACAAAGCGAGGAGACGGCAAAAGGGATTTGTGTGATTGCCGTGCAGCAGGCAGCGTGTTAAGTGTATAATATTTGAAATCAAAGCAAAAGGGTATGAGAATGTCGGCGCTACTCTATCTCAATCACAAGCTCAATATGCGCACCACCGCTGTCAAAATGAAGATGACGTCAATCGCAGACTGCCGTCGCAGACAACGCAAACAGGAAATGGAAGTGGGCAGATTCAATTGATGAGGACAACAAATGCGAGGAGCAAGAAACAGCAGCAGCAGCAGCAGCCAACAAAGCTAATGCTAAACCAATCGCGTTTTTTACGTATTTACTGTTACGTTCTTGTCGGTTCCTTGGTGAACTACATTAGAGCTATTTGTGCAACAACTGTGAAGAATCTGCTGATGACAGCGGAAACGGATATGGAATTCCGCAGCATCAGCGTCAGCGTCAGCAACAGCGACAGCAACCTGCAACTTCGCACACGCATTTGCATTATAAGACTGATAACATTAAAGAGATTTCTACACATTTTGGCAATGCCAACCCACAATCAGCAGCGGCATCCACATCAGCAGCAGCATCCACATCAGCAGCAGCATCAGCATCAGCATCAGCAGCAGCAACAACTACAATCAGCGCATCGGAAGCGACATTTATGGCACTCGCAGGTCCTGACACAGGCACCATCCTGTTGGCGTCATCAGACAAGCGGCAGCACTTGGCTACTACTCCTGCTGCTGTTATCCTCGCTCTGGCCGGACTGCGAGTGCCTCCATGGCGCCAAGCTGAGCGCCAACACTGTGAAGACCAAGTACGGCCTGCTGCGTGGCATTGTTGTCCGTTCCACGCCTCTGGTGGAGGCATTCCTTGGCATTCCGTATGCATCGCCTCCCGTGGGCAGTCTCAGGTGAGTTTTCAACAGCTCAAATTATGCGGTTCTCTGTTGATCCGTTCAGTGTTGGCAAACAGACTTTTTATCAGTTAAAACTATCATATTTTCAACTGCGAACCTATAAAAGAAAAACTTCTTTAATTTAATTATCATGTGACATAAGTAAATATATCAAATTATATATAAAGTTGCATTTAATAATAAGGAAAAATCAAAAACTCTACAAAAAACTAGAAACAGTACTTTAATTTAAGTAAAAAGTGAGAAACGCTATTTTAACAGACAAAAATACAGAATTGTCAAATTTAGCGGAAAACGAAGATAAATAACAGCTAATTTGTATTTACCAAAAGTTAATATTTTAGTTTATTATTCAGAATAACAACCATTTTGAAAACTTTCTGTAAATAAGGATTTCATTTTATTTACCTTCGCTGAATTTCGCTTGCAATTATCAAATTTAAAACTTTTTCCAAATCAAGTTTAATATTTATTTACCTGTGTTTCCCGCTAAAATTTGTCAACTCTGCTCATTTGCCTGACACTAAATTAACTTTTTGAACCTTTTCTAAATAAAGTTGAGCTTTTTTCAGCATCGTTTGACACTTTTTTTTTTAACATTTGCAAACAAAGTTTAGCTCCTTTTTTAGTAACGTTTCCCGCTAAAATTGTCAACTCTGGCTTTTTGCCTGTAGGTGCTGTTTGCATGCCAGATTTGTGCAAAGTTGGCCCACATCAACTTTATCGGCCTTATGCGGCAGCCAAAAGCAATTTTAATAATTGTTTTTTTTTTGGTTTGTTTTTTGTTTCTGGTGTAAAATATATGTGAACACTGCGCACAAAGTACGCCCGGAACTTTGCACATTTGTGTAATGCATACAACCTATCTGGCTCGAAGCCGTTTTGGCCAGAAGACCCATCTCAGGTGGTAGCCGCCCGCATTGTTCGCCAGATTAAAGTTGCAAGTTGCAAGTTGCAATAGCCAAAGGTCTCCTAATGAAGCTGAACTGAGCAAGCAGTGTTTATATTACAATTAGCAGTTGACTGCATTTTAAACATTCATTTTCCCAGACAATGGGGACTAACTGGGCTAAAATGAGCGCAGTAAACGGGTTCATTTATATCAATATAAGCACGACTTTGGCTTAGCCCACGGATACAGTAAATAAGTAATATGTGTGTTACAATAAAACATATCTGATATATTATTGTTTTTTAAGTAGTTTTTCGTTTTCACTATTAAAACCAACTTTTCCAACTAACGAAACCGAAAACAGACGAGCATTTTAAAATTATGTTCATGAAAACTTTTTACAGTTTAATATGAGATAAGTTGAAGCCAACAAGCAACAAAAAAAAACATAATAAGTTTTTACATCAAAACTTTTATATAAAATTAATTTTAAAAAAAATGTTGCTTTACAATACTATCCACATTGCGCATAATGTTTCATATTATTACACTTTGCTTTACTGAGTAAACTTTACTTTTTAATGAATACTTTCTCTTCGACATGTGACATGTATGTGTATATAAAAATGAGATTTACATACGGACATTTATTATAAAAAACATAGTTCAAAAGTTTCACGCAGTCACAAAATTTGTAAATCACATAATTATAGTTTTACTCATTAAAATTATAAGTGAATTTAAATGTTCCTTTACCAGAAGCATATTAAAATTAACTCATTATAATTAGGAGTAAAACTTTGCAATTTATTAAACTGAAAAATATGGAAAGGATGTTTTTTTTGGTTTAGCTACAAAATGTAAAAAATTATTTAGGATATATGTGCAATCGCTTACAAAATGTAGCTATATATATTTTTTTTAAATACTTTAAGGAGATGGTAAAAAGAGTATAGTAAGATAATTCTTATAAATATTTTATTATCAGTTTACCTTATTGAATAAGCTGTCTGCATCTCAATGGTTCTTGAAGTGAACTCACTAAGACCTTGTCATCTAATTAATTCATGAAATTTCGTGTATCAGCATCGTTTCCATAGATTAACTTGACTGAGTTCAACCAGGAGATTTATTAAAATTTAACATTTTTGGCATTTCATTAAACACAAAGAGTTTTATTAGACATTTTCTGGTAGCTGCGTATAAAAGTTATAAACTTATAAAATTATATTAATTGTTTAATTTGTTCAAATTGTTGACCAAAAATGAAGGAAGTCGCAATTGTTTTTGAATTGAGAAACCAAGTTTGTTTTATGCAAATTTAAATTCGAAACTATTTTGGCCAAATTTTGGACAAATTTTGGACAAATTTTGGCCTTAACAATGTAGCTCAATGTCTGTCACGATAATTGTAATCACGACTTTCTCTTAGTTGTCTAACTAAGTTCCTTAATACTTTGGGAACTCTCTTGAGGTCTTTAGTCGTTTGCTTGCCGAAAAGTGCAAGAGAGAGTTTTGCTCGTAGAGAGTTGCGACTTGCGAGACACCAAAAACACAAATCTAAAGCAACTTTGCGGCATATTGCCAAAGTTTTGCAACACTTTGTCACTTTTGCAAATTAGGGGAGCGTGTCTCATATCTATGCGATACTTATCCTCCGGCAAAAACTTCTGGATCAAGTGGAGTTTGATTCGTCATGCATGCACAACAAGTGAATGTTGAACATGAACTGATTTGACAATGTGGCATAGCAATATACTCTGCCCCCGCTCCACGCTCCACGCTCCCCTCGTTCTCGTGTTTGTTTTGGTTAAGGCAAATTGGTCTTTAATTACTTGACGTCAGCCAACGTCAACGGGAGTCACATATGAATGTTGCTTCATTGCTATGCAGCATCAACAGATGCCACACATCAACAACACAACAGAACTTAATCAAATGCCACTGATTTACGGTTTGACTTATCCCCAAGATACCAAGTCTGCCAAGTCTAACAAGTCTACCAAGTCAATGTGCAAATTATTCATGCTCGAATGGCAATTGTTGCGGACAATGGACGGATGAAGGCGACGGCTTGATGCGTACGGGTTTACCAAATAAACGTGATATTTGACAAATTGTCAATTTTCCGGATAGCAGGCTAAAGCTAATTAATCATTGCGTCTAACCTAAAATCAGTGTTTGCCGTCGAAGTTGCTAATCGAAAATTCAGAAAACAAAACAAGTCTTGTCAGCATTTGAAAATATTGCGCTCTTTCCAAAATCACCTTTTTTATATATTTTTTAGTGCCACTTGTTTACTACATCATCAAGAAACAATGCCATAATCAAGTGTTTATTATTTGACATAGTTTTCAATAAAAATGTATTTTAAAGCCAAAACAAAACTATAAAAAATAAAATGAAAAAATAATTATGAAAGGCTTAATCGAGAGGACTCGACTTGAGAATACCCTAAATATTTAAATTCTCTTAATATGGAAATAGGCTAGCTTAGCAAAATATGTGTTTCTAATGCGAACTGTTTTTTATGTCCATCCAGGGTATAAAAATGCAAATGACTGAATTTAATAAAAACCGAATGATTCTGAAATCGAAATCGAAAGCGAACAAAATAAAATACATTTTTTTATTAGTAGTTATTTATTAAAGCGAAAAGCAATCAGCTGGTTAAACCAATTATAAATTGTTCAAAACATAACTGTTAGTCACAGAATTTTCATTTTGCCCCAGAGAATTGATTTAATTAAATGTTTCTCCAGGCGTTATTTTTATTTTTTATTTTTGTTATTAAAGTGTCACATTTAAATGAACTGAATGTGCACTTAAATTATCTGCAAAAAATATGGGACAATTTTTTTAGTTGAAATATTATTCGCTTATTGCTTATTAAGACGAACACAAAACGAGGCAAACAAAATGGATTCATTTAAAAAGCTTTTGGCAAATTTCCAACGAATATTCTACGCTAGAAACCAGGAACCACAAGTTGTGGCAAGTTAAGCAACGCGGTTACGTAAAGATAAAAAAAAAAATGATGCCACATCAGGCTACAAGATATGAGCTTGATATACTTTCGGATGGGCTGAAAATCACATTAAATCGCAAAAAAAAAAGACGAACAATAAAAACGTTTCGCATCAATTGTTGTGTCATAAAATCAACAGTGAAGCCTTCCTGCTGAAGCAAACATGTCGTTCAATTCGGCATTTGATCGATGGCATTCAACGCAATAAACAATAAAATGCACAATTAATCAAAAAGAGTTGCCAATTTTGATTGATGGGCTATGTACAATGATAGCTTTGCTTTACGATAGAGCCACACTGACAACAACCAAATCCCCTACACACACCCCCTCGCTCCATTGAAATAAGGCAAACACGGAAGTAATCGCGATAGTTTGATGCCATTACCATTACCATTACCATTAGTATGCTCTGCGAATTGCTGCATATATTTATACACACATATTGTGGGCATTCTTGCATTGACTTGCAGATTTATGCCACCCATAACGCCATCGACGTGGAAAACGAGCCGCAACGCGGATCGATTTTCGCCCGTTTGTCCGCAAAACGTGCCCATACCGCCCAATGGACCGGAGGCCCTGCTGGAGGTGCCACGCGCCCGTCTCGCCCAGCTGCGGCGCCTGCTGCCGCTGCTCAAGAACCAATCGGAAGACTGCTTATACCTTAATATCTATGTGCCCCAAGAAGCGCCACGAACCCAACGTAAGTTATTCAATTAATTAATAATTTAAATACCAAGTGAATTGGGGTTTCATTCAATTTATGGGTTAGCTTGTCGAATTAATAATCGCATTAAAATATTAACATTCATTCGTTTCGCTCAACTCATTTATTTATTAAGCCGACATTGATGGCAGTTTGGGCCATGTCTACCGCATTCTACCAATAAGTCTCAGATGCAATTATTTCGAAATCGTATGCACAACGAAATCAATGAGCGAAAAATAATGTACGCCGACTATTAAGTCAATAATTTAAACTTTATTAATATTATCTTTTGTCCAATGGAGCCAATAAAATTATGTGCTATTTAAAGCGCTTAATGGCTTAATTACAATTGGCATTATCGATTAACTGTAAACACTTAACATGATATGGAAAAACGGAAAAACACATAAAAATTTACTGAAAGTGATTCCCACTGACAGTTTAATTAATGCTGAAAGGTAGCAAGCCCCAAAGTCCTAAGGGAAATTAAATAAACATATACATTTTTTACACACACACACAACAAAATTTAACAAAATCGTAATGAAAAGTGTTCTGGTCAAAGTTGGAAGTTGCAATGGCAACGTAACTTTCAATTCCGTAGTGCATTGCAGTTGATTTAAGCAACTACTGCATGCCCTGCAGGATTGGCAGCTCTGTTGACCACATACAGCATATGGTGACCCAAGTAATATTGACTATTTCTATACTAGAATCTTTTATATGATGGAATCTTTTTTTTTGTTTTAGCTAACAATGAGAATGCCAATGGCAGTTCGAGTTCCAGTTCCAGTTCGAGTTCCGAATCCGATTCGTTGCTATCCACAGTGATTTTCATACATGGCGAATCGTACGAGTGGAATTCGGGCAATCCATACGATGGCTCTGAGCTGGCCGCACATGGCAACGTCATCGTTGTGACAATCAATTTTCGGCTCGGCATCTTTGGTTTCCTGAAGACCGGCGGCAAGGAGAGCGCCCAGGGCAACTTTGGTCTCATGGATCTTGTTGCCGGCTTGCATTGGCTCAAAGAGAATCTGCCCGCCTTTGGTGGCAATCCGCAGAGCATTACGCTGCTCGGCTACGGCACCGGAGCTGTCCTGGCCAACATATTGGCCGTGTCACCCGTGGCCAGTGGTATGTTTATTTCAATCATAACCAACGCATTGCTTTATTTAGGTTTATTTTTTATTTTGCTTTAGATCTCATACAACGCGCTGTGCTCATTAGCGGCACCGCCCTCTCATCCTGGGGCATACAGAAGAATCCGCTATTCGTCAAGAGACGCGTGGCAGAGCAAACGGGCTGCCACGGCGACATGCTCTACGATGATTTGGCGCCCTGTTTGCGCACCAAAAGCGTCGCCGAATTACTCGCAGTTAAAATCGATCATCCGCGGTAAGTGAACGTAAAGATATATATATATATATATATATTATATATATATATATATATATATATATATTATATATATAGATAGGTATAGATAGATGGCATCCTATAGTAACTATATAGTAGTGGTAAAGACAAAATTATATCTCTCCAGTTAAATCCATTGTAGATACTAAAAATTCTCATTAGGAATAATAAAAACTAAATGTAAATTTCTTGACTTAATTACGAATTATATATGTTGGAGACCAATAAACTGCCTCTGAACTTTTAAGAAATATGAGAATTTTCTTTTAGTTGACCTTGAAATTTTATTAGTTACTTATAGGATCTAATTTACTAAACGATAGTTTAAACTTAAAATTTTTACATGATTTTGGCAAGAAACTTTTATATTCCATTTTATTAATGATAAGTTAAGATTCCTAAAAATGCAACACATAAAAAAAATTACTATAATTTTTTCCATAATAGTATTTTTAAAGGGTTTATATATCATTATTACTCAATATCATAAGTTATTTGTTAAATTCCTTGCAGTTTTCTGGTTGGCTTTGCACCTTTCGTTGATGGCACTGTCATATCCCCCAACACTGAGACCATGTCCAGCACTGCCCTACCCCTGGGCTCAGCTATTGTTAGGTAAGCTTAACATATGTTCCAAAATATATAACTGCTTTTATAAAATGGGTTTTACAGTACTTCAGGAATTGAATATGCCAACTTTCCCAAACGTGACCTCATCTTCTGTCTAACATCTGTGGAATCCTATCTGGATTTGAGCGCTGAGGACTTGGAGTTTGGCTTCAATGAGACGCGAAGGGATCGCATTTTGCGCACATTTGTGCGCAATAATTTTCATTATCATTTAAACGAGATATTCGCGGTGCTAAAGGTAAAAAGTGCGTTTAGTTAAACTACAGCTTAACTTAATTGTTTGTTTGTTTGCTTTTGGCAGAACGAGTATACAGACTGGGAGAAGGCAATACGGAATCCGTTAAGTGCCCGGGATGCGACGCTGCAGTTTCTAAGCGATGGTCACACGGCGGCGCCTCTAATCAAATTGGGTTATATGCACAGTTTGCGGGGTGGTCGAACATATTTCGTGCACTTTAAGCATCGCACTTTCGAGGAGGAATATCCACAGGTGGGTGTTGAAATAAGCGAGCCACTCTCTGACCTAACCTTGACCTGTGCCACATTGACAGCGAACCGGTTCAGTGCGCGGCGAAGATGTGCCTTTTTGGCTGGGACTGCCAGTTTCTCCGCTCTTTCCGCACAACTACACAACGCAGGAGCGACAAATTGGCCGACTAATGCTGCGCTATCTGGCGAACTTCGCCAAAACAGGGTATGACCTCTTGACCTATGACCTCTTTGCTTGCCACTAACATGCCACTTTTTTTTGTCGTCACCACTCCCAGCAATCCGAACCAATCAACATCAAATACTCCGCTGACCGCCGCCACCACCAGCCAGAGTCAAGTGGCAACACACACGCAACGCAAACGCTCCGCGCCCAGATATTTAGATACCATGGCAACTGGCGAGGCACTCAATCTGGCCGTCATCTACAATCAGCGGCGCAGCAATGCGATGCACGAGAAGCGTTCGTATTTCAGAAGACGATTGCGTAGCAACGATGGCGTCTCCACACAGCCGGGCCTGGACACTGTGCTCGAGTCAGCTGGCTATGATGGCGATGAGCTGCCCTTCTGGGATGCCTACGATGTGGTCAATCAGCTGTACATTGAGCTGGGTAGGTCCACAATTCAGCCAAAAGTGTTTTTTTAATTCTTTAGTAATTTTATTAAATTTGAGATGTACTCATTAATCATATTTTTATGGTTGAGTTCATCGAAATTAGTCTTAGACAATGAAAAACAAATTTAAAGTAATTTTTCGTTCTTTATTCAGGCCAATTTATATTTTATTTATTTGATTCTTCCTTATATAAAATAAATCAAGTAAATAATCAAAAGATTCTAATTTCTATGGCAGGCAACAAGGTTAATATTCAGAGTCATTATCGTGGCCATAAGTTGTCCATGTGGCTGAATTTGATACCACAGCTGCATCGCCATTTCAACATCAATGATCAGTCCATGCGGCATCATCAGTTCCAAGATGACCTGAACAATCGGGATCTCTATGAAGGTAAACATTTATTATCCTTTTATTATGATTCCGCACGTAGTGCTGTAATCCACTTATCTCAATTTCTTTAGGCGTTGTGCGACCCCAGTTGCAAACGAAGCCGGCGGAAGATGACAATATCTTGGTAATACAAACGACCCGCACCACAACGACGCCTCTGCCACCACAATCCCCAAGGGAGGAGAGTACAAATGCAACAAATGCTCTAAGCGCCACAGGTGCAACTGCCACCACAGGTAAACATAAAAACTAATTTCGTAACTTGTATCTCCATCTGCAGATGGAAAAGTTTCCTGTTGTTTCTATTAAAGTTAGAAAAGCTAACTTTTATTGGTTTTTGTCGTGCCACAGAAAATTCTACATGCGGCTTAACTTTTATGGTTATGTTAAATGAAAATTATTTGCCATTGTTAGTTATAATAATAGCTTTTTATAAGCACAATAATAAATTCATCTCCTTTTTTAGAGCAGTCAAATCGAGGTCGATTTATTATTATGCTTATTTATTATTTTATTTACTATTTAAGCAAAATGTGTTTATTATTTTGATTTATTTGTATTTGTTATTTTGAATAGAATGCGGCTTTGATGGCGCCATGTCCGTCTCCGAGTTGACCACAACACAATCACCGAAGGACAATCGCACTCACACAAAAGTGGAGACACGCAAGGATTTGGCCACTGCTTCGACGGGCATCATTGGCAATCTGGAGCTGTTGCGCCGCCTCAGTGGCAAGCAGTTCCAGAGCTATACGACTGCGCTGATAGCCACCGTGGCCGTTGGCTGTTTCCTGCTCATCCTCAACGTGCTGATCTTTGCCGGCATCTATCATCAGCGTGAGAAGCGGGCACGCGATGCCAAGACCAAGGAGGAACTGCAGGATGGCGAGACCAGTAAAAACTCCAGCGTGCTGAAGCTCAATGCTGCCGGTGGCGATGGCAACGATGCCTACACGCTAAGTGGCGCCGTTGTGGACACCAAGGGTGGCAGCATGGGTGTTGTATTTGGCGAGTACAGTTGCTACGATGAGAAGACCAAACAGCTGAAGGAGGAGAAGCTGCTGGTGGAACTGCCACCGGTGCCGCATGCGGCACAAACCACACTAATGATGGACGGCTGGGAGGCGTGCTCAACCAGCACACTGGATCTGCTCAAGACGCGTCCACAGGCGCATCCAAGTGGCACTCATATTGAGATGGTCACCTACAATGCACTGCCCCTCGCAGTGGAGGCCAACACCGGACAGGCATCGGTGCCGGGCAGCAAGCGAGGCTCCTTTATGGATAACAGCGGGCAGCTGCAATTTGATTATGCCGTCCAGTCATCCGATCAAATGTCCTTCAAGGCCATTGAGGAGGCGGTTAAGGCAGCGGCCGGCGGCGATTCGGATATCATGCGGGATGATGATATACCCGAACCGCCGCCACCACCACGCTCCTTTCTAGCCGCCCAGCAACAACAGCAGCAGCAGCAGCAACAGCAAATGGGAATACTGCGTCAGGCGGGCGCTGCTGGTGCGGCCAGCGGATCGGGTAGCAGCGGCAAGAAACGTGTACATATTCAGGAAATCTCTGTCTAAATCAAATGGCTCTTAAGCTTAGCTAATGGAATTTCAGTTCTACTCACAAGTACTCCAAGTACTTAATCCCTATAAAGTATTGAAAAACATAAGTAAAAAAAATAAAAACTTAAAAACTAACTTTTAAATATACTTTCGAATTTCAACCTATTTTCACATTCACTGCCCTTTCTTAATGGTATCCTTATAAAATAGAAAATGGTTTTAGGATCGGTGTTTGTATGTACTTATTGTCTGTTTGTACATTATGTAAATGTTCCTTGTAGTCGTGTCGCGTACATAAACTAATTAGTATATGTAGGCTTCATATACGATTTATACATATATAAATATATATATTATTATTATGTATTATGTATCTTATTATGTATTGATGATTGTTTTCCATATAGGTGTGTGTATAGTTTATGTTCATTTGACAATGGTTAAGATTTCATATTTTATTACAATATTTGCTTGTTATGTATTTAATAATCAAAAAAGAAAAGAAAAAAACCAAAATAAAAGTATGTACAAGTATGTAACAAGCTTTTAATTATTATAATTAAATACTAAATATATATATATATATATATACACATATTTATATGAATATAATACACATAATGTATTTACGAGTAAATGTATTGTAAAATATTGAATCTATTTGTATGAAATACACATGTAATAAAAAATACTTATGTATACTCGGCATTTTCATGGTGATATTGAACAGAAAAAAAGCCAAAAATTGAGTTTGTTTATTCAATTTTGGACGATAAATTAAATTTCAATTTGTAAAGCAACTCGCTCAATATTAACATTACTATTAATCATTATTTAATTGAGTTAAATATTCATTTAACTCCAAATGAAAGGGTGCGAACTTTTCAATATTTTGGTGATTTTTTTATACATCTAAATTGAAGGGATTTAAATTGGAAATCAATTAATAATAATAATTAATAATCTAATATAGTAAATTGAATAGCTGAATGAACACCAGATTTATTTAGAAATAAATCTTCCATTTACTGCCTAGGTATGCATATATATCTGAGTGGCATATGGCAATTAAATCGTTAAGTTTGTAGAAGACGGACATATATAATATGAGAATATTTAGAGAAGTTTTCGGAATTCAGCTATAACTCTGAAAACTTTGTTGTCCCCTCATTTGTTGCGTACAGCTGCAATATCAAATTTGGGTTATCTATTGTATGTTGCAGATAGAAATGAATGCGCCAATTTGTACTATTTCAGTGTGGGTGCATCCATCTATACACTCAAATACGACGAGCATTTAACATTCATACATATTAACAATTTGTATTTTTGTCACTGAAATATTCTAAATTCTGTGTACTTAATTATAATTTGTACGATTAACAGATGAAGCTACACAGATTTTTAAAAGCTAAACGGGTTCTGTTTTTATTTTCTTCGGTTTTTTCAATTGTTGCACAACTTTTTCAGCCTCGACGACGCTTTTGCGTTTGCTGGTCTTTTTCTTTTTGGGCGAGGCATCATCTTCTACAATTGGATCCATTTTTATGAGTTCTACAAGAGCATCAAGCTCAATATGGTTCGATGCTTCGTTCACTGTCTCCTCGGACTCCGGACTATCCTCAAATTTGATCGCGTTGTTCTAGAAAAACAATAACAGATGTTAAGGTTTGTAATTCAGTCATTGGTCTGTTCACTTACCACTGTTTCCGTATCCTCGAGCAACAGTTCGCCTTCGATGTAAGGCATCACTGTGCCTATATTAAAATTCTTGATTCGAAATTTGATTTCCTGATCCATGACGAAGACATCTCGGCTTTGCTTCTGATTTGTGAAGCGTATTGTTGTGTTGAACACTCTGTAGATGATGACACTGATCTGATGCTTCGATATGTGCCGCACAACGCCATGGAGTACTGCTCCCGCCACGGGTCTGAACACATAGAAATCGGCATTAATGGCCAAGTGCAGCGCTGGATCATCGGAGCGTAAGGCTGCCGTCTGGCTCAGCACCTTGATGTTCTTAATACCCAGAACGATGCCATTCAGCTTTGAAACATACAAGCCCACCTTGGTGCGGATGAGCAGCTCGTGCAGCGCGTGTTTGAAGTTGGCCATGCCGTATGGACCCATGGACAGATGCAGGTCTGTTTGAATGCAAAGCACACATGAATCGGAGTTGGCGGCATACTGTTCCAGCTCTTTCGCGGTGAATTTGATATATTTCTGTATTATTTTGGCCATTCTATTTGAAAATTTATCGCAGCACTTGTAACCACATGAGTTTCTGCTGTTGCTCAGTGCAGCATTTGCCACAGGCACCGTGTCAACCCTACAACAACTATCGTGCTCCAAGAAAACTACTCACATCTCTAGAAAAAATTATATCGATAGCTGTACACATCGAAGCATTAAAATTGGTTTGGGGGTTGTTAATGTTCAAACACAGGAAATGATCCAGAGCAGAACAATGGAATTTAATTTACCTATATGAAAAGCATTTCTGTATGCCAAATTAATTAAAACAAGATTTCGAGTAACTTAATTGAAAGCATTCGTTTTATTCGCGAATGGAATGTACTTAAAATATTTTCGCTTTTAATATAACATAATAAATATTTTAATTACGAAAACAATACATACTGATTTACAGTTATTACTCAAAATATATACAAAAATGTTGGGTTTTTAAAAAAATTAATATTAACGCAATACCATGCTTTTTTTTATTCAAGAAATTTCAATTGAGATATATATAAAGTGGCCGATTTGCGTTGCGTTTTCTTTAGTAAAATCGATTAGGAACCAACCTCAAATGATATTGAGGCTCTTTTGTTGTTTTTTGTTTTGTTTTGAAACTGCGTAATGCGCAAGAACTTATAAACTATGGATAAATGCTTAAATTAACCAGAATGTGAGCTTTGTTCACTTTGAATGCGGAAGAGTTTTAGTGCCGGCGTTGAGCTGAATCGAAATTGTCAAAAATTGGCAATAACATTCTTGTTCCGATCGCCAAGATTATTAAATTTAGCATGCGACCCAAACGGTGTCCGCATGCGACGCGTAAAAGATCGCAGGCACCGTTGACCATCCAATGTATCAGAGCTGCTTGCGGCAGCAACTTTAATAAAATCCACATATGTTTAAGCAACAATTAGATATAAACAATATTTATATAGGCAGCCTACCTCGCTGTTCGAGCAGTTTGATTTGCTTCTTGGCTTCCCTCAACTTATTCATCAATATCTCATTCTTGCGCTTCTCGACGGTCAGCTCCAGACCCAGCTGCAGTTTGCTCTTGGAGTCCACAGCGCTCAAAATGCTGTGAAAAGAAACATCAGTTAAAATTTAAACAATACAATTTACAAATTAAATTACAATTACGAATCGAACTTATAAAAGATGGAATTTTTGGAGCACTTACGGATGACTATATATGGACATGGAACTGGGCCTGCTATTTGGGTCGGGATGCATCATTTGCGCAATAAGCTCATTGAAATCCTTGCTAAGCGTTGGAATCGTTGGCGTTTCACCGTTACGCAACTTGTGCCATTCCGGCCCGTTCTTTGGCAGCGGTCCGCCGCCAGCGACCTCGAACAGCGTTATGCCCAGCGAGAAGATGTCGGCCTTGAACAGATTGCTGTAGTCCTCCTGCAGTATCTCTTTAGACAGATAGCGACAGTCGCCCTCCTCCACATACGGCTCATTCACGGACGTCACATGCCCCAAATCACCAATTTTATAAGTGACGAGATTTTCGTAGCGTCGCAACTCCTCGTAGACACTGTCCATGCCATCGTCGTCCTTGCTGCCCAACGGCTGTTGCTGCAGCTGCTGTTTCTGCGGCTGCTGCTGCTGCTGTTGCTGCGGCGGCTGTTGCTGCTGCTGCTGTTGCTGCGGCTGCTGTTGCTGCGGTTGTTGTTGCTGCTGCTGTTGTGAATTGGGGCACAGTTTGTGAGCTGTCGGATTCTTTGTGCAGAATATGTTCTCCGGCTTGATATCCATGTGCACCAGATCATTTGAGTGTATATAGCGCAGGCCTTCAATCACATGCATCAGCAGTATCTTCAGCTCGGATTCGCCCAGGCAGTGATCATGGATGCTCGAATCAAGACTACCACCGTCACAGAATTCATTCTGTATCAACATATGATCGTCCTCCGCCCAAGCGGAATAGTATCGCACCACATTATCATGCTTGCCCAGAACCGCATGAGCCCACACCTCGTTTAAGGCGCGCTTTCTACATGGATAAACAATTGCTTATTAATTTGATACTCAAGTCTGTTTAGCACATTTAGACCAACTTACTCGAATGAGCTGCCCGCAACGGGCTTTTTGCTCTTTTTGATCGCATAGATGCAGCCATCCAGCCGATTGACACACTGAAAAACAACTCCGAACTCACCGACACCAATGACGCTGACCTGCTTAAACTCGCGCTTAAAGCGACTGATGTTTGTGTCATGCAACGCCAAACGTTTCGGCGCCTGCTGATGCGTTTCCCTTGCCGCATCGTTGCCACCCGCACCATCCTGGCCACCATCCTCGTCGCTTGGCTCGCCGAGCAGCGACCGTTGCATAGCGCTCAGATTAAGATTCTCGCGTCCGAATTGAGTGCGGCAACGTTTCTTATTGTGCGCCATTAGACCTGAAAGATGGCATGCAAAATGGGTGTTAAAGAGATATTTATGAACGGGAACAACAATCTTAATGTAAGTCGCAGGTTCAACCTGCAACCTGAAACCTGCAATGTTAACTGATATGGGTTAAATATATTGGAACTGTCATACTCGTCAAAATCCGAGCAGATCGAATCAGACTTATACATAATGACAGCTTTAAAACTACGTTTATCATCTGTTAATCTCTAGTAATTCACTTACTGTCTGGTGTGAAGGGATTAACATTGGCTATGTCCTGGGGCTGAACGCTCCTGTGATTGTGCAGCGGCAAGGAACGCGGACGTTCGCTCAATTTGAAAATGGGATCCTCGATCTGACTTTTGCTGGCATTGACTGCTGCAGCAGCACCAGACAAATGATTGCTGAAGTTCGTCGTCGACTTTTGCAAGATGGTCTTTGGCGTTGCGGGTGTGTTGAACAGGCGCAGTGCTCGCACTTTCTGGCAGGGCGGCGACATGTCCACATCTCGCAGTAGTTTCTTTCTGTTGTTGATATTGTTGTTGTTATTGTTTCGCGGACTTTGCTGCAGATCCTTGTCAAAATCATCGTCGGCAAAGCGCAATTTGCGCGGATTAAATACGAATGGCGATGGTGAACGCGATCGCATTTCGACGCTTGAGTCGAGCTGCTCGAGCGAAGTGTCTTCCGCACTGATGACGCTCGCTTCGTGGTTGGACAAGCGGAATGCCATTGCCATTGCAAAAGTTGTCAATTCACTTCTTTTTGGTTAACTGCACTTCCTATTATTGATCGACCGGGCAACAAATTGTTCGAGTTAGAAAAAAATAAACAAAACAAAAACACAAAACAGCATTAAGTGTAGGAATGCGAAGCGCAATTGACCATATATCGATAAATATACATTTTTCATAGCCTATCGATCGCAATGCGAAAATGTACGCTAATGCTTACCATACGATATACCGATAAGTTTGTTTCGATATAAATATAACACAGGGTTTCTTTCAATAATTTTAGCAGCTTTGAAATTGGGTTCCAAAAAATTTTTGACTTATTTGCTTGTTAAACGTTTACAACGTTTAGTTGATATAATGGTAGTGAACTTACACTGTATATTTGTATAAAATCATTTGGCTTGCAGCCTACTAAGTTTATTTTTACAGCTTAATTACACACCTGTTTACCATTTTCAATTTGTTCAGTTCAAAGAACTTTTCCTTCCAGTTGAATAGAAAAAACAGCCAAATTTTTTGGCATTTGATTTATTGATTGAATAATTATGTATTGTAGGTTTTTTAACGCATCTGGTACATACAAATACGCATTTCAAAAATTCATACATTATTATTATAATACTTAACTATGACGTAATGTATGAGAAATCTGAATTTGCAATAAGTTTGCTTAATTTATATGAATATTAAAAAAACACCTTACAAACTTGAAGTGAAATATCATTTTGAGGGAATTCTGCATTCAAGGTTAAAAGGTTCAGTTACATAATCAGTTACATCATAAAAATTGACATGAGGATCGAGTTTCAGTTGTCCAATTGAAAATTTGTTACATCCCTACAAAACTTTTAAGCTGCCTCATTACATTTTTTTCTGTTTTTTTTTCGAATACAAAACATTCTTAGTCTGATAAATATATATATGTGTGTGTGTGTGTGTGTCTATATAGATGTGTATGTATTTGTGGGTGTAACTATGTATGTATATGACAAAAGCAAAATAATTAATTTAATTTAGTTGTGGTGGAGAATCATAAACATAATTCATAATCAGCTGAATGACTAGATCGACTTACTAAATTCATTACGATTCGATCTATTTTTACTATGTGTACAGAAAAAACTCAAAACGCAATTTGTTCTACATGGCAAATATACACTAAACTGCTCAGCTCAGTTGGAAAATTTTGGAATCGTGCGGCGGAAACAAGGACAAGTTATGCATGAATTTATATTTATTTATATTAGGGTCTATAGACATGGGCGTGCCCAGGTGAAAGGGCATGGAGAAGGAGGAGGAGGGGGCAGCAAAAACCTGGGAAACGCCCTAGTCCAATAGATTATAGTCTAAGCTAAGAATGTGGGGCAAATAAATGTGAGAATTACACTGCCTGTCGAACATACGTTTTTAGATGTAATTTGGGTGTGTTTCGATTTCAGGAATGAAGGAGCTGCTGATTGAGCCCTAATGGTTAATGGTCAAAAACCAGAATCCCTGCTCATCGCTAATCCCTGGACATGGAACGCGATACGGAGGAATCGCCTCGACGTCGCAAAGGTGAACCGCGACGCGGTGGCGGCGACGGTGAACGTGTGCCCCTGTCTCTGTCATCCTCGTCCTCATCATATCGTCGCTTTACTGGTGGCGGTGAGTCCACCGCTCCACTCCCGTTCCGTTCCTGGTCACTATAACGTGATACCGATCCATTCTCATTGCGTCCATTCTCGCGCGATCGTCCCGAACGCCGGCCAACGGAACCGACAGAGCGGCTGCGCGAACGAGTTCCACCAGATTTGGAGCGAGTGCGACGACGTCGCGATGTGCTGCGCGATCTGCTCAAGGAGTTGGTTCTGTAACGAGTTGCAAATGTAAACGGAGACTTTACTAATGATATTTATTAAAGTCAAAATGATTTTCATACTTTTCAACTACATAAAAAAAAAAGCGAAGTTTTCCACACTCGAATGGTAAATAACACAATAAAAAATGATTTATGTTATTAATATATATAATATTTTATAGGTTTATATTTTATATGAGCTAAATTATTTATTCTTTTTTTTACTTATTTTTGTTTATTGAAATTTTGATTTGCTTGTGGATAATAATTTCAATTAGTGTTTGCTGCAATCGCTGTAAATAGTAAATATTGCTGGCAATATTTTATTTTTTTTCTAATTTCTGTATTCTTAATTAAAATTTAGATTTGCGTTTGAGAGTTCGCCATTAGCCATGTTTCTTGCCACCCTTTTTGTGATGCTTGTGGCCGCCATGCTTCTCGCCCTTTTTGCCGTGCTCCTCTTTGTCCTCGAAGCTGTCGCCGTATTTGTGTTCCTTCTTAAACTTCTTGTGATCCTCGTCGTGATGGCCCTTCTTGTAGTGGCCCTCGTGTTTTTTGTGTCCCTTCTTCTTGCCGCTTTCGTGCTTCTCGCCCTTCTCGTGCTCACCGTGCTCGCCATGGTGATGCTTGTGCTCCTTGCCATATTTCTTGTGATGGCCGCCCTTGTGCTCGTCATCGTAGAACTTCTTCTCCTTGTAGTATTCGTCCTTGTTGAACTTCTTGTGGTACTCCATCTCCTTGTGGCCCTTCTTGTGCTTCTTCTTGTGATGATGCTTGCCGCCCTTCTTGTGAGCACCATGCTCGTGCTTCTCCCCATACTCGTCCTTCTCATCGTAGTGTTTCTTCTTCTTTTTGCCCTCGTCGCCATGATGATGCTCATGTTCCTCCGCCTCGTGATATTTCTTTTCATCCCCATCCCATTCCTTGTGCTCCTTGTGACCATGCTCGCCTTTGTGATCCTCATCGCCATACTTTTTCTTCTCATACTTGTCGCCGCCTTCCTCCTCCTCCTCAGAGGATGCCTCCTTCTTCTTGGCTGCCACGCAGGTCAGCAGCAGCGCCAACACCAAGAGCAACTTCAGCTGGCCTCTCATCATTCTGTCTTACTGAGCGCTCTGGGCATTCGTCGGCTACTCTTATATATCGCCAACAGATTGGACCCAGCTCACCGCAAAATCCGCAGACTTGGGTGATGCAAGACTGATGTAAATGTTACACTTGATCGCCCATCTCAACACCTATATAAAATCTATATATATATACACTTTTTTTTTGGCGTAGGTCGTAATCGCAATGTTATAACTTACAGTTGGCCAAAGAGTTGTAATCTCTGCTTAGGTTTATCGGCTCAGATTAAAAAAAAGCCAGCTTGCAATTTAGAATACTTAATATGAACTAATTTAAACAGAATTGTTAATTTTACACAACAACTCTTAATGTATATGTATACATATTTAAATTAATTTTCAACATAAAACAAATGGTTTTTCATTTTGTGTGGCATGTTACATTTTTATTTATAATGTAGTACGCAACAAATAAAACTGCATTTTGTGGATATATTAAAACTAAAATAGTAACTGCTAAAAACTATAAACCTAAGCACTATCAATAAGCACAAATAACAAGAAAAGCAAGCTTATTCTTGATTTTTGGACTTCTTCTTTTTCTTTGGCGGCTGGGCAGGCGTTTCTTCCTCCTCAGCCTCCTCGGCAGCTTCTGGTGCCTCCTCATCCTTTTGCTTCTTCTTCTTCTTCTTTTTCTTTTCTGATTTCAACTGGGACTCATCGGCTGCTTCCTCAGCTTCTGCTTCAGCGTCAGCAGTCTCCTCCTTTTTGACGGGTGTTTCAGCTTCTGAATGTTTGCGTTTCTTCACCTGCAGCGTGTTATCCGCCTCCGGCTGATATGTGAACACCTCACTGAAATTTCGCATTGCATAGGTTAATAAATGATGTAAAAAATAAATAAATATTGAACATTTGGACAAGTTAGACAACTCAATCAGACGGCCAAGGGTTATCGTCACTGTGGAAATCAGTAAATGTCGCGAAACCATGGGTGTTATCATCATATAGAGTGCCTTTTACTTGACCAAAACGAACAATGAGTGTAACCAAAAACGCACCTCTTGGCCTGGTACTTCTCGAACTTTGCCTTGGCCTTGCCCGTGCCCGACAGCTTGCGGATATTGCCCTCCTCGAGCAGACGGAGTCGCGACTCCAGTTTCACTTTGTGTGTGGCGCCCAGCTCAAAGGTGGCCTCCTCACCGAAGGCATCGACACGCGTCGCCAGCGATGCCTTAGCGGCCAGGGAACGTGACATTTTGCCCTTGTTCTTTTGGCTCGCCTGACCCACGAGCTGAGCGTGATAGATTAAACCGTATTTGGGCGTATCCTTCTTCGTTTTGAGTGCACGGAACAGGGCCTTCTCAGCGCCCAAGATCTGCACCGTTGATGAGGGATGCTTGGCGAGATTTATCAGCGAACCGGCGTGCGCAATTAAACGAGCGCCAACTGTGTCGCCCACGAGCACAGTTAAATTGGGCGCCATTGCCATCATGCGTGCCTTGAGGTAGTCATAGAGATGTGTGCGATAATCGTTGATGGAAATGATTTCATCGCACAGACACTGAATATTTATCACATCCTCATCGCTGATTTCGGTGCCCATGGAAATTTCAGCCGCTTCCTTCACCTGCTGTTCCACATCTTCGGGCAGAATGTCAGACAAATCAGAGGTTGACATATTATCCCTGGTGCCTACCAATTTGACAGTCTTGACAAACGCAACATTGTCCGTGATCAGCTTGCCCAGTTCGGGAAAATGCCATCCATACCATTCACGGGCGCGCATCATATAGTTATTCAGCTCCTTGTCTAGATCATCAAGCAGACACTGCGCCTGCACAATCATCGTGTCAATCTTGTCTGGCGAGAACTTCAGCTTGTAGCGGGACAAGGAATGTGCAAGACCCAATGCCATGGCGGTCATCTCACGTTTGGGCAGACCACCGAGCAGACTGTCCGCCTGCTGGCGTATGCAGCGCATTAGCTCCTGCACGCCCGTATTGTACACACACTGCACAGACAGTTTGTCCTTGATGGCTGTTCCCAGCTTGGCATCGGCCACCAGAAGAGACGATTGCACGTCATCGACCAGCAGCTTTTTCAATGTTTTCTTCAGCGGCTTGGATACTTTACCCTCGACTGCTGCGGTGGCAGCAGCGAGTGCCTCTGTGGTATCATTGAACTTCTCAAAATGCTTCAGCTTAAGCAATTTGTTCGCCTTTTCGGGTGTTTCGAATTCCAGATACAAATTATCAACCTGTTCGAGTTTCTTTTGATCGAGCAACTTGAAAATAGCGTAGCCCGCCGGCGTTTCATATAACACAAACATTGTGCACACTTATATGCAACAATTTGTGTCCGAAAATATATTTTATACCGGGCAGCACACACGAACTTAACCTTCTCGAGTCTAACGCCGCGTGTAAAAGAAAAATCCAAAATGAGGACTGCAAACACGTGCGTCTGCGTGAGCCAGAGTTGCTTTTTCTCGCGAAAACCGATACGATAGTTAGGCGGGGGAGAACTATCGATAAATTACACTTGGCGTTATAAAATACACAAAAAATAACAAATCAACACTTTTATATATAAAACTCAAGTTGCTGGCAGTTATATGCTTAACTAAAGATAATTTAAGTCTTTAACTGAACGTAGCTCATGAGAAATACATTATTGCCTTATAAAACATTGCGCGCATTTTTCTGAATTCGTCGCACTTGCACAAACTCAACACAGCCGAAACTCACCACACGACACAACAATTTCAAAGGCGATTTGCAAATATCCATCCAGGCACACACACAAATGTATGTACACATGTTTGCATGTGTGTATGTATATATTAATGTATGCATATTGATGTATGCATAAAATGTAAAAGTTATGAATGAAATTGCTCTTACTAACCTGCGTCGTTGTCGGGCCTTCCGCTCGCGGCAATGGCGCGCAAAATGACCGCGCATGCCGCACTCATAGCATTTATCGTCGCTACGACCGCCGCCTCGGTCACGTCCTCCTCCTCCACCGAAACCTCCACCTCCGGCTCCTCCTCCTCCTCCACCACCCCCACCGCCACCACCCGATCGAGCATATTTGCCTGTGGACAACTCGACACGAGCTCGGCGTCCGCAGAGCGTTCGTCCGTCCAAGCCTCGAACCGCATCCGCAGCATCCCTGGCGCTCTCGAACTCCACAAAGGCGAAGCCTGGGGGATTGCGGGCAATCCAGACGCTGCGCAGACTGCCGTAGGCACCGAACACATACTCCAGATCGTTCTTTCGTGCGTTGTTGCCTAGATCACCTACATACACTTTGCGGTCACTTGGATGGCGCGACATTTTTTAGCTTGGGTTGGTTGCTTTTTGCTGCTTGGGCGCTTGGTGAAAATGGCAAGCGCAGCGCACGAAAAAAATCGATTCGAGTGTGAAAGATTTTCACTTTCCGCCGCCGTTTGGTCAAAAGCGCATTCGGTTATTCGAACCGAAGGTTGGCTAACATTACTTTTGTTGTGATGATGTGTTAATTTGTGTTATTTAGGCACTATATTTATTTCGGCACAAAACTGTTTTTGCCGACTCGGACAATGGTTGGGTGAGTGAACCAAACCGGTTCGCGGAACGATGCACCTGGGTGTTCATTCGTTCTTTTCTGCTCAGGGCGATACAGATTTAAGCAACAAATGATCTAGTTCTATGACCAGTATGACCGTAGCTTCGGAAATAAATGAGGTGAATTTACTCACTATCGATATTTTGCAGTCGATCAGCAACTATTTTTCGGTAGTAGAAAAAGTAATCACAGCCGAAATTGTGTTTAAGCCACTTCATCGGCGCAGCTTTCGAGTTAATCGATTGATATTCGACACATTATCACCGTTCTATAAAAGCTTCTTCGTATATATTGTAATTGATAATGGTGAATGGTATATGTATTATATTAATTATATTTGGGTATTAAGCGAAATATTGTAAAATCATATTTGTTTAAGGTTAATTGGTTGGTAAAACTGTCACCTCTGACGCCCTGATACACACAACATACAACCATGTGCAACCGATAACAATAGTGCAGCGGTGAATTGTGAATGGCTACCACCATTAAACGTGGCGGTTGCGAGTTTTCTATCATAAGTTAGGTTATATATCGTATGCATCAAATCATACAATTATTTATAAGCTAGTTTTTTAAGGAAAAAACACTTAAATTTAGTGAATTTGCAGTGCGAAATCTTTAAAAAACCACAGACGAACACTTAGCACAAACGGTAAGCTCGAACAACAATGCAAATATATATTTTATATAACGAATCTGCTGCATCAAAAAGAAAAAAAAAGCAAGCCTCGGCCTGCCTTTCCAAAATTAAATGTGCGACGGCAGCAGCTGCCTGGTGTAGAAAACAAATTTGCTTTGTGAAATCTCGATGCCGCTAACAATGCAGAAATTCTCTGCGACCCATGTAAAAATAATCACTTTTGTTTGTGTGTCGTAGCTAAAAATTTGACTTTTTTTTTGTATTTAAGTGGAAAATTTCATATTTTTATACACACAAAATGCTATGTATAACAGCACACCAACACATACATACACACACACAGAAGACACATCGGCCATTCGCATACACATACACAAACACACGCGCGCACATTAATACAAACCGTACACATAGACACGTGTGAGTCTGTAGTGTAATTGCGTATGTATGTATGAAAGATTGTGGTGCAAAATAAAAAACTCATGCGAATTTTTAAAATTGCGTAGTAAGAATGTGTACTAGTTTATCCATGAACTATGGAGGTGTGCAATATAATTGTGTAAATTGTGCGCGTTTTTTGCTGGTCAGCGGCATTATCTGTATCAAGATTCTTAAAAAAAAAGTTCATGTGGCAGATTTTCTCTTCGAAAATCAGTTTTGCTAGTGTTTGCGTCTTCAAAATCAGTTCTTCAGATTTCTTTGTCAACGCATTTTTGTCGTCATCGGCAAGACTTCCATTTTGTTTTTTTTTTATTTTGCTGTCGTCGCGCCTCCACTGTTTCTGCTTCTGCTCGTGGTGAATTTCTCGCATTTCATGCAAGTGACTGCGATTGTTTTGAGAAGTTCGTGTAATTATACAAAATTTTCGCGCAACAATAGTTTAAATTGAAAAAAAAAAAACGAAAATTAAATAAAAACTGAAACGTGAGGGTTCTGAAATTCGTGTAGTATTTTATGTTTAAATTGTTCACATATTCGCGCATGCATACATACATATGAACATTTTGAGGGCATTGCTTTTTGTATCTTTCTTTTCATTTTACATTCGCTTTCACATAGCACATGGCGTTGCCACATGGTTTTCTCTTCAAGTATTTAGCTACAGTCTCACAAACCCATTTAATTATTTTAAAATTAATTAGTTGACTTGAAAAAGTGTTGTGTTTAACAAATTATAAAAACTAAAATATTTGTTTATTAAGTATAATTAATTAACATGCTCTGTTTTTCGGTAACCAAAAAATGTCTGGCAATATAGAACAAATGGCGCGCAAATGTGGTGAACCGGCACTTTGCCTTATGCTTGCCCTTCTGTCTGTCAAACTGTTTTCACCATTTTTACCTTTGAGAAAAAAGTTCGTTGTTCTCACGATTCTTCGATAGGCACTTGTGGTGTGTGTGTGCGTGTAGGTGTTTGTGTGTGAAATGAATGACGCTGTGACTGGGACATAGCTACGTCAACGAAGTTAGCTTATGTTGTTACACAGCAAAAAGAAAACTTAAAAATATTACAAAAAATACTTTCTCGTAGCAGAGTGTAGTAAAAAGACAAAACGGCAATTGACGACTACCGCGCTCGAATAGATCATAAAAGAGCAAGCGGAGCATATCAAACGCCGAACAACTTGTGAACGTGTACAAAAAGCAGTTTAACGGCAAAAGCAGACACACAAACACATACATGTAAACTTATACATAAATATGTATGCGTAGCTATGTATACCGGCCGGTTGATGGCTGCGGAACTGCTAGTTGCTGCTTACCTGCCTTTCATAATTATTTGTGCCTATTTCGGTTTCGTTGTATGTGGTTCATGTGTGTGAACGTATGTTTGTGTGTCAGTTTTTTTTTTCTGTCATCCGTTCTCTCGTCCAATGTGGCCAGAGTTAGTTACGATTTAGTTTTAACTGTTGGTATTTCTTTATGCTGATAATTTTGATATTTTTTCATTGCATGTCTGTATTTTTCATCACTTCCGCAACAACTGACGCTTTGGGGCCATCTTTAAAAATAATCAGAAAGTTACGTGTAAACGTCGTGGCTTTTGTTTAATTATTTGAAATATAATAATAAAAAAAACAACAAAAAACAAAAAAAAAAAACTTTGGCAACTGAAACCAATCCCAAAACACAACGCAACAACAACAACCGCAACTTGTGTAAAAATCAAAGTGCAAACAAAAAAAGGCAGCAACAACACAAACAGCGACCGATAATAAATTCAGTCCCACAAGTGTAATATAAACAGCAGCAAAATTACGTCAATTATTGAAAACCTACCCGGCGCAATAGCTCACAATCACCAGAACAACATCATGGAAGAAGACGAGAGGGGTAAACTGTTCGTTGGCGGCCTGTCGTGGGAGACAACGCAGGAGAATCTCTCCCGCTACTTTTGCCGCTTCGGCGACATCATAGATTGTGTCGTCATGAAGAACAATGAGAGCGGCAGATCGCGCGGCTTTGGTTTTGTCACCTTCGCCGATCCGGCGAACGTCAATCATGTGCTCCAAAGTGGACCGCACACGCTCGACGGTCGTACCATCGATCCCAAGCCGTGCAATCCTCGTACGCTGCAGAAGCCGAAGAAGGGCGGCGGCTACAAGGTGTTCCTTGGCGGTCTGCCATCGAACGTAACGGAGACCGATCTGCGCACCTTCTTTGGTCGCTACGGCAAGGTGACCGAAGTGGTCATAATGTACGATCAGGAAAAGAAGAAATCACGTGGTTTTGGCTTCTTATCCTTCGAAGAGGAATCCTCTGTGGAGCATGTTACCAACGAGCGTTACATTAATCTGAATGGCAAACAGGTGCGTAAACAAAAGTGGTATTCAATTAAAATTAAAATATATTTATTTATTTATTAATTTATTAATTTACTGAAGCAAAAAAGTATTTTTAAAAAGTATAGCTTATCTATATTTAATAGATAATCATATCTCAAATTTATAGACAAATAAGATAAACATAGCTTGATTGATAACTGAGACCCCCAAAGCAAATTTATTTTTTTAATAATAAAAGCATTATCTGAGAATCATAATTATATAATAATACTGATCAAGTTTATTAACCATTTAATTGAAATAACTCAAATTTGTGGCGATGATCGTTGTTAATATTGTGTGTGTTTTTGCAGGTGGAGATTAAGAAGGCGGAGCCACGCGACGGTTCTGGTGGCCAGAACTCTAACAACAGTGCCGTGGGTGGTGCCTATGGCAAGCTGGGCAATGAGTGCAGCCACTGGGGACCGCATCATGCGCCCATCAACATGATGCAGGGCCAGAACGGCCAGATGGGTGGCCCCCCGCTGAATATGCCGATTGGTGCGCCCAACATGATGCCCGGCTACCAGGGCTGGGGCACATCACCGCAGCAGCAGGGCTATGGCTATGGCAACAGCGGCCCGGGCACATACCAGGGTTGGGGAGCACCACCTGGCCCTCAGGGACCACCGCCACAATGGTCGAACTACGCCGGTCCCCAACAGACCCAGGGATATGGCGGCTACGACATGTACAACTCAACGTCGACAGGGGGTGCCCCATCGGGTCCGTCGGGCGGCGGCAGCTGGAACTCGTGGAACATGCCACCAAATTCGGCTGGGCCAACTGGAGCACCGGGTGCTGGCGCCGGCACCGCCACTGATATGTATTCGCGTGCCCAGACCTGGGCAGCGGGCGGTCCATCGACAACTGGACCCGTTGGCGGCATGCCCCGCACCGGACCTGGCAACTCAGCCTCCAAATCGGGCTCCGAGTACGATTATGGCGGCTACGGCTCCGGCTACGATTACGATTATAGCAATTACGTTAAGCAGGAAGGCGCCTCGAACTATGGCGCCGGTCCGCGGTCAGCGTACGGCAACGACAGCTCCACACAGCCGCCGTATGCCGCCTCGCAGGCCGTCTAAAAAGCCAGCCAGCGAAACAGAGAGATCGAGAAGGAGAGAGAAAAAGAGAGGCGCGCGTGTGTTGTCGTCTCTCCTCTCTTGTCTTACGGTCCTCCTCAAATTGAAAGAGGTGAATGATGAAGAAGACAAAAAGATGGTGGTAATTGTAAGCTAAAGCGTCGTCTGTTCG
Source organism: Drosophila fungiperda (assembly GCA_035042345.1). NCBI lineage: Eukaryota > Metazoa > Arthropoda > Insecta > Diptera > Drosophilidae > Drosophila > Drosophila fungiperda. The sequence goes on from JAWNLM010000145.1 coordinate 12,557,583, forward strand.
TTTCATAATTTTTAAATGATATTTTTAAATTGAGATCAGATGTTGAAATTAATTAATGTAAACTCTTGTGTACCCACAACAAAATAATTTAAAAATCATAATTTAACACACTCAAAAACACACTCACACAACACATACACACACATAAATCACATGCAATTCCCCGGCGAGAGAGACAAGTGCAAACATTTGGCGACAAGGCGTAGTAGCTGCCACGGCTCATACAGGAAGAGAAACAAACTGTTAGATATACAAATAGAACCTATATATACAGATCAGATCCTGCTCGCCTTAGCCATTATGTATGTTTGCAGAATTTGTCGAAGAACACAATACGGGGAGCATGGACATTTAGATGATGAGAATTGGGCTATTGGCGCCGACAACAAGATGTTACAAAATTTATAAATTTACCATTTAAAAACAAAAAACCAAGTAAAGTAAACAACTAGCTAAAAGTTAAACTACATATATAAAAAAACTTAATTAATAAGCGTATGTCGTATGTCGTTTGCATGTAAGCGAAAGTTGAACTTGAAACTAGAATTATATAGTGTTGGAATTATTATTTAGTTAAAAGAAACAGATGAGAATCGCAAACAACAAAGATGATTTATGATGAAAAAGCTAATGAAAAAAAAACAAAAAATCACAAAAAATACGAAACGCCCTAAACAAAATATACATAAAAGAAAGAAAAAAGAATAAAAACAAAAAACTATATACATACTTATATACATCTCTATATATATAAATTATATATATATATATATATACATAAATTTAAACAAACAAAAAAACGTAAATTTAAAGTACAGTTAAAACAGCATATAAACAAAAGTCATAAGAGAAAATAGCTAGAGAGAGACAGAGATTGAGAAGAAAGATAAATAGAAAAAACGATGCTTTGAGTTGCGTTGCACATTTTTTAAATTTTCATCGTTTGCCAAGCAGACAACAACAGCAAAATATTAACATCAACAATTAGCATGTGTGTGTGAGTGTGTGTGTGTGAGTGAGTGAGTGAGAGTGAGTGTGTGACTCGCAGCATATACACACGCACATACACATGCCCACGTATATATACACACACGCAGAGAAGAAGGTGAAGAAGGATGAGAAGAATTGCATATTTTATTGATTGTATACATTCATATATATATCTTTAATTACTTTATATTATTTACTCTTAATCACATACATGATCATTTGAATGTGTTTTGTAAACTACAACAAAAACAACAACAACAATTAAACTAATTCTTAAATAATTAATGCGATTTTACAAACTTATTATTACAAATTACAAAAACCTTACGTACGTACATATATATGTATATTTATTTATATTTATATATATATGTGTATATGCATATATACGCTAAATAGATACATTTATACACTTACACATTTACATATATAAATATGAATTAATAATTTTTTAATGCTATTACAAATACAGCAACATAAAAACCGTAATTTTTAATTTGTTGATTACGCGAACATTTACAATACATTTACAATTACAATATACATACATACATATATACCTTACTTTATTTTTCGGTGATTTATTGCATAGTGTTTTTTTCGTCTAATTTTTACAAATCTACTTAGCAAACAAATCCTACAATCATAAATTCCTAATTTAATTTCGTTAAAATTACAAATATACATATAAACATATGCTTAAATTTTTTTATATAATTATAAACTTAAAAAAAATACAATAACAAACGAAACTAACGTAAACAATGCAAAATACACAGTAAAAGAAGAAAAAAAGGAACAACAAAGTAAAGTGAAACGTATGAAAAACGTTTAAAAATTTTGAAAAAAAAATACCAACAAAAAATTGTTTTTGTTTTCATTTACTTTAAAAAATTCAGCTGTGCGCTGCCAATTGTGTATGTGTGAGTCTTTGTTTGCGTGTCCGAGAGTGTGTATGTATGTGTGTGTGTGTGTAAATTGTACATGTCTAATTGTATGTTGTATATAAAAGAAATATGAAACAAAAACTCTGCGCTTGACCAGCGGGGTTCAGTTGAGAGACAAATAATGTTTCGGTCCATCTTTTTTCCACTTGTGTAATTCTTGTAATTTCCAGCAAAGCAACAACAGGCTAGAACATGCTGATCGTGCAACATCATTGTATCAGTCTTAATCTAGACATTAAACGGTTGTATACGTATATGTATGTATATATAACACTATATGTACATATGTGTATATGAGTCGCATATACTACAACAACATCAACAACCACATTAACAAAAAAAACAACAACACCCAACTAATTTAACAAGCATAGATAAGCTTAAATGGCTTGGTCAAGAAAAGCAGATAAGAAAAAACACCTGATTGTAATTTTATAAATAAACAAAACATTATTAATATTATTATGATTATGATCATTGCATACTTACATCTTTTACAAAATTTCTTTTGTTTGTTAACAAACACCCCTTTTTTTTCATGCAAAAAACAGATTAAAATGAAAATTACAACAAAAAAAAAAACAAAAAGTAAAATAAAGTGATGTTTAACAATTTGAAATAAGTAATGGTAAAATTAATAACTAATTCAAGGAAATATACATAAATAGTTAAAGCAAGGTTTAAAGTAATGGAAAATGTAAACGTAAAAGAAAAAAAAAAAACAAAAAATTATTAAAAAAAAAACACTGACTGTTAATTGTAAAACAATTTCTTTTTTAATCCGTACGAACTATGATTTAAAGTTAAACATTTTTTAAATAAAAAAAACCTAATAAATGAACTACATATATATGCATCTAAACGTAATTACAACTACTATATACAATTATATATACATATATATATATATACATATAAATATATGCATAAATATATCAATTTAACAGTAAAAATAAATCTAAATATTGTACTAAAAAAAAAAAACAAAAAACCTATGAAGTGTTGCACTTTCAACAAATGACAAAGAATTATGCTAAATATACTTCAGAAAAAGTAAAAAAAAAAATTGAAAAGAAATAAGTATAGAAAAATGCAACTTAAATGTAAGCGTGACATTGTAAGGATATTGTTGTAGCAAGTCCATACAACAGACAAGTAAGAATCAAGCATTATATATATGTCCACGCATCCAGAGCATATAATATTGGATCTGTTTTGTTTCTTGTCTATTCTTTTCCGTTTCGATGTCATTTCGTGTATTTGGTTTTGTTTTTTGGTTTTCGAAACAAATGTGTGGAACGAAAAAAAACATGCAAATCAATCGCAAATATGAAAATGATATACATTATTTTTTATTTTATTTTTAGCGGATCGTATCGAAAGATGACAAAGTATTTATAAATTTGGTTTGTTTTTGAGTATGTGCTAGGTTTTAAATAGGAAATGATTTAAAATAAGGTATATGACTAATTGGTAACACATTTTAGGACTTTCAAATTTCGCCGATATACCATAATAAGTAACAATGAAATAGATATAAAAACGATCTAAATAATTTAAAATATAAGCTTAATACTTACGAATGAAGCGCCAAAATGCAAACTGCGAGATATGAACAAACACTGAAAATACAATGCAAAGAAAAAAAATATTAACTTAGAAGATCAATGAACCGTTTGTACACATTGTAGTTGCTATAAATATTTATATATATATATATATATGTATTTATTGATTTAGTTAACAATTTCGACTGGTATCATAGTTAAGCTAAGTAACTGGGTTTTTTTTAAAAAGCTACATTTACAATTTATAGAGCGATTTTTCCCCCACAATTTATTTTTGGTTCACGTATATTCAACTGTAATCTTGTATTAGCCATTAAAGACTAACTAGAATGATTTGAAATAAGGAAATTAAACAGATATCTAAGCTAAATTCCTAAGACAAAACGATTCCACCTAAGACACCTTTTGTAATGACTAAATTTATAGGCAAGGCAAACCAAACAAAAAACAAAACAAACAATAAGATTACGACAAAGTAACACAAACATGCAACACAAACGTAGACTGCAACACAAGGGTTAATATCTGATGTGTGTTGCATGCTTTGTACATGTTTTTTGTAACAAACAATTAAATCAATTCCGTGGCGTTATTATGACAGAACATATAAGAAATAAAATAAAATTATGATAAATAGTAGCATTGGTTAAGAAATGACGAGAAATATCTAAGTGCATAAGCCGTTTAATGTTTAATTACGCCAGCAAATTGTTTATATATATGGTCTCTGATGCATTTGTTTTTGATTTTACCTTGGCTTCGGTTCGATCTTAAGCATAAATTCTAAACACGAGGTATGTATGTGTAATCTATACATGGTAATTTTAGAGAAAAACAAAAAATAAAAACGATAAGCGTTACCAAATAAACCAAGCAAAACCGGAGAGATAGTAAACATTACTAATTTGTATGTAGATTAAAAAATAATAATAATAAATAGACAAAAAATGGAAAACAAAACAAAAAAAGAGCAAAAATATGCAAAATAACCAAAATAAAACCAAAATTGAGACTGTTAACATGCAACAAAACAAAGCAGAGAATAAGATGAAAAAGTAAAGCTTAAAACTAACTAACTCTTAACTCAAAAAAACCAAAAAAACACAAAAAAAAGAAAACAAAATAATAACATACGATAAATAAGAAATCTCAAATGAATAGGCTACCTACATAAGTTCGTGTAAGGAATACTTTGATTGAGAACATACCACAAATCTTTCACTTTAACAATAATTTGGATTATTCCTTGTTTTGTTTTTGCACTGAAACGAGAGGAGATTTGTTACATTGTTAGAATACGATATGATGATTATATACATTCTCAGATACAGATGCATTTCTTGGTTTTCATCGATTTCAGAACAGTTTCGAGCTCTTCATCAAGAGCTTTTCGTTCACTTTGCATGGTTAGGAAAAACAAAAAAAAAAACACTTGAACACATATATACACCTAATTTTCGTTAACTATGTATGTATAGAGGAATTTGGGGCGCAACTAAAGTTATTTAGGTACTAGAATACATATATAGTGATTTTATTTGTGACGATCTAAGCATTAATTACAACAAAACATAAGCAGGCTAAGTGAGGATTACTTTTAGCCGTAACGTTAACTGTAACTGTAACAACAACAACCAAACGGTTAATTTGTATGCCACACACACATGGACATATATATATATATGTACATACATACATACACATAGTACTTACGTATAGCATGTACTTATAAGCCAGTTGTAACGGTTCTTAGGCGTATAAGTGTTGCGACTTATGTGGAAATGTTTGGGTTTGGGTTCGGGTTAGTTGCGAGCATTATTACCTGTTTTGTTTACTTAAAAATATTAATTATAAAACTCACACACACACATACACTCTCACGCCCACAGACAAACATATACAAATATATATATATCTATATATATATAATTTGTTTGTTGTATTTCTTTTCTAGACTTTTCTACATGTACTTTTTAGAGATAAACATTAGAACCGAACCTGGTACAGCGTTAAATGCATTAATTATGTAATTATGGAGACAGAAAAGTTACATACATACATAGAGACAAACAAAACAAACAAACATAAATTATGAAAATACCAAAAAAAATAAAAAATAAAAATAAAAAGAGAAGACAAACAAAAGTAACAAATAAAAACATTGCTAGAACATACAATGAAAAATACATACATACATATAGAGAGTTGCAAGGTTTTAGTTTACGGTAAACTTAAAGAAATTTTTTACAATGTATTTATACATACCTAAATTTAAATTTTTAATTAATTTTTTAATGTAATACGAACACAGTGCCTAAGTAATATCAAAAACAAAAATACAAACGAGTATAAGCAAGATGCAAGTAAGTGAACAAAATATCTGTCATGGACATTGTTACTAAAAACAAAACACATAATGATTAAATTAATGAATAAACATAAAATGCATATAAAATTGGAAATGACAAAATTCAAAATAACTCAAAAAAACTACATAGCTAAAGACATGCAAGAACATAAACATAAACGTAAACGATAAACCCAACACAACAAGATACAATTTACTTGTAAATGTATTTAAATGAGGATTAACAAAACCGAATTGCATAAGTGTATAAATGTAACTGACATACTTACAATATCCAGATCGCTAAGTACGCTAACTAAGCTAAAATACCATACTAATAAATATAGCAACGTACCCCCTACATACGTCTCTCTTTCATAAAACAATTAGTATATACATCTATATATATATAAATGTATGTATCTAAACATTAAATGTATTGAAAACCGATAAACATAACACCAATTGAGATCCTAAACCGATCCAGATATCTTATTTTATGCAACCGCAATCCACATCCACGTTATATAATTTGTTGTCCAAATATACAATATATATGTATATAAATATATATATATATTTCGTATAGAACTCTTGGCATGCCACGTACTCAAAATGACATCAATCCAAAATTAAATATTATTTCCGATATTTATTGGTTCGCAAATTGCATTGGTTTTAAGCATTAGCAAAACTACAGATCTAAAAAATGTACAACAAACAAAATGGAAACGTAAAAAATCAAGCAAAACAATACAAGAAAATGTATATCAATAATAAACCTTTTGTTTTCTGAAAATTCAAGTTCAAATTTAAATTGTTTATTCGCTTTAAACAAGTACTAAAATACACGAAATGAATTAACAAATTTCTAATTATGTTTACAATTAATGTAGTTTGTAAAAAAAAGTTTTAAGAAAAAACAAAATACTTTGAATATATACATAAAATTGCAAGTAAATAGAATAAATGTCATTCACTCTTTTTATTTAGCCTGCATTGATCATTCTTAATTGGCTGACTCAAATGACGAAGATATAATTTGAGCCAGGTTTAGTATGCATTCAGCTAATAATAATTGTGCATACTTTGCGACGTGTTTTTAGGAATATGTTGGCAACTCCATGAGTAACTAAATTGAATATTCATATCTTTCTGGGTAAAATCTGATTAGTTTTCCCATTTGGAAACATTTTCTTGTATGATGCTCGTTCAAGAATGTTGCCGCTGGACAAACATGGCAGTCAAATAGCTGAAGACGATAGATACAAGTTGCCAAACTCCTTACTTCGATTAAAAACTATATTTAACATTCTATGGGAACTCTTGGCTCGTATCTCACTGGACGCACGCTGTGAATCTCACTCTGAAGACGTTTCCATAATAAAAAAAACTTTTGCCATCGAAAGACATATTTAGAATGATATAAAGTGGTCACCAAACAGTAAACCCATTTTATTAAAGTATATATATGTAATTTATATATATATATACATGTTAATATATTTTGTGTTAATTGAATTTTTTTCTTGGTTGCAATACAAGTTTTAAATCTTATATTCCATGTTTACTCCATGTTTTTTTTATTATGTACTTATTTTTATTAATTTGTATCTTCATTTTGAACTCTAAATTATTTACTCGCTTTTAATTTATTATAATAACAATATATTTTTTAACTTTAATTTAATTTATCATTTTATTTTTTTTAACCTTTTTTATAATTGTAGAGCGTTCTTAGTTAATAAAGAAATTTATGGTGTCACTTTTAACTCAGACTGAAGCCAACAGAAAATACATAAACTAGATTTGCATTCAAATATATAGCTTAATTTACGCGTATCTTAAAGGATCTATTCTCATTACTTTCGTTGAAGCAGAAGAATAATTATATATGTATATTTATATAACTATATTAAACTGAACTGCATTTAATAGCTATTTAGTTTTTGTTTGTCGTTGCTCTTTTGTCCTTGGGGTTCTTTTATATTAACGTGGTCTAAGTTCAGCTGAGCTTTTAGGCTAAGTGCTTAGTAAACTTGACACTGAATTTGTTTTGACACTAAATTTGTTGGGCTCTTTATTAAATTTTGTTTTTTATAAGCTCATCCAAATCCAATTTCATTTCCAGCGATTGTTTTGTTTTAATGATGTCCTCGTTCCCAGTTTAACCTACCAATTTAATTTCTATTTTTATTTATGGTTTTTTTTCGCTATAACTTTTATGTTAAGCCACAAATTAGCGCAATCAATTTGAAAATTCTTTTTATGCTGAGCCTTGGCCATTATTTGTTTTTTGTCGTTTTGAATTTAATGTTTCCAGATTCGTTTTATTCTTAGATCAATTTGTGGCGCATTTTATTGAAAATTGAAAGAAATTTATTTGTTGATGATAATTTGCATATGCGGTTATAGGCGAATTAAATTTGTGTCTGGAAGCTGCAATCAATTCTATAAATATATAGGCTTTACATAGACTGTCTGCCAATTAAATTTGTGTCTAGACTTCAGAGCCAAATAAATTATTCTAATTTTATTGAACTTTTCACAATCGCATGCTGATTAATGGAACGGCATTTGGCAACATAAATGGTTAATGTATTATTTATAAATTTAATGCTCTTAATGCGCTGCTAGTCAAATTTTGTTCTTGGTCAGCTTTTGAATTTATGAGTAGGACGATACCAAATTTGATGGGTGTAATTAAAATGCACTAAAAACTGCGCAGCTGGCAGAAACAAGGTTAGGAAAATTAATTTGCCATCAGCTTTAGCATTGGGAAAAAAAACAAAAGAAAAAATGTAAAGCTGCCCCAACACGTAGATAGAACGCAACCTGAGAGCAACAAAAAGAAACGTGCCACTTCCTGACTATTTCATTCCATTCTTTTTTCCCTATCTTGTTGCTTTCACATAAAACACATGTGTTTTAATGGCAATTTCAAAGTCATTAAGACGCCAGGGTAAACTTGTAAAAGAACGTCATTTGAACTCATATTAAATTCAACTAACTTGCCAAAGTCATCATTTATTTTTTGTTTTGTTTTTTTGGGGCATACCACGCAGGTTGCTCACATTAAAATGTAGCATACTCCAAGGCGCTCCTTTGCTATTCACGTTGCATAAAATAAATGAAATCAACCCAAAAAGTTAAATTGTATTTTAATGAACGTTTTTGCGTTACTTTCAACCTCGACTAGCAATGCCAAAAAATAAGTAAATAAACACAGCCATTTCAACTGCTGTGCAAGCAAAACACAAGATTTTTCCCCCAGCAACTTTGCTGCCACATTCGTTTTCCTGCATGCAGATGTATTGGTGCATATCATTCAATATCCTCTTGGACTTTTGGCCACAAGTTGTTAAGCTAATTGCATTTTTAATGATGCCACTAAGAGCATCACACAGGATGCATTATGCCATTAAAAATGTAAGTTAACCCATAAATTACCTTTGCATTATTTAAGCAACTTCATCGAGCTGTAATTAGTTTATTTACTTAATTCGAGAAATTTGGTAAGCCTGCAGACTGTGGCTTAAATCATAAGTGTTAAAATGCCTAACTGCAAATCGAATTGAAGCAAATATGAAATAGAAAATAGCAAATAGCTTTCAGCTGCCAGATGATTATTACAAGGCCCATTCCACATGGCCAAACTGTAATCTGAATGCAATTTGCATTTTGCAAATGCAACTGGATTATCCCCTGATTAGAGCGAGTTGCATTTGGTTGATTTTGCAATAATAAAAACAAGCTAAAATGACGAGCAGCGAATTGAGTTGATTATAGTTGGAACTCATATTTTGGTCTATGATATTGAATTAGTTTTGTTGACAGCATTACAAACTTGCCAACTTTGAAAACATTTTTATAGCAATAAGTTACTTAGTATATAAATTACAATAATATCTAAACATTTGCTCAATATTGGAAGTAAATTTAAAATATTTAAAATAATTTATGCAAACAGAAATTGTTGCTTAAATCACTATTAAAATATTTTAATGCCAGCCAAAGAATAATATATTTTCCTTTCGAAATGAAAATGTTTTCATAACGAGCAACCGCAGACTGCAATTATATTTATTTTTTTGCGATATGTGTGCCGTTGTCACAACAACAAAAGCTCAGAATAATAAGCACCATTTGAATAAAAGAAGCAAAGAAAAAATGTGGCACATGATGGCAAACTCTTGATTTTGCTAAAATACAAATTGAAATTTGTTTTTTTTTTCCCCCGTTGAGACTGCTTTTTAAATCTTTAATTCCGAACACAAAGTAACTTTTCCGTGCTTTTATTATTATTATTATTATTTTCATTTTGTCAAGCTTTTTGCGCGCGGCTCCAATCATTTATAAATATTAATCGAGCGTGAGAAACGTTCGCATTGCCAGTCCAATTTCAATAGCTGCGACGGGAACAGCAATTGTGAATCGCAATACAAATAAACAACACAAACTCAAAAGCTGGAAGTGCTCGACTAAAGAGTCCTCTAAGAGGGAAGCAGCTTTGGACACGAGTTTAATTTATTTCACAACATTTGTCATATGTATATATATACCCACAAAAACACTTAAGCACAAAAACACACATATTAAAATAAAATATGAACATATTTGTTTTATACCCTGAGCACATTAAAAAAAATAAAGTTGTATATAAAATACATATATGCATCAGATCCGAATCAGAAGCCGACTTATTCTTATTCTGTATAATTAAAGACGCAACTGTAATGCAGCAATGCTATTGATATATACTTTAGTAATTTATAACTGTTACTAATATTAGTGATTAATTCCATTAAGTTCGGTTAAGGAGCAGACACATTAGGGGAGGCAGAGGGGCAGACGCAAACATATTTTCATATTGATAAGCAAGCATATTTCACATATGGCTTCAGGGTATTCCTTAGTTGAGCTTACTTGACTACAACAATCTCTCTTAATTTTATTAATTCTGTAGAATTTTTAGAAAAGTGTGGACTTCAAATAAAATATGAAAAAATATTGTTATTTTAAAGTATGAGAGGCAGAATATATATGTTATTTACTGCAATCTTGCTGAAATTCGGATAGCAGCTTGTGTATTGTGCATAACTTAAATTCACTTGTGGTATTTTGATAGCTACAATATTATATACGAACATTCCAGTATATCTTGTTACTATATGTCAGCTGGCTGTCCAGTCCTGTCCTGTTCCGCCCTGCTACACAGCTTATATGCGATATATGGTGCTTCGAGTTGCCAAGGTCCACCTTTTGAAATGTCAATTACTCATTTGTTTGTGGTCCTCGAGTGTTTGTTAACGGCTGTTAACAATACACGACGGATGTGATGTATAATCACATTAACAAGTTGACACTTGAGAGCATGAGTAGCGCTAATTGGCACAGAAGGATGGCTCCTGTCAAAGTAAACGCGTTCTCAACCAGATTTGAGTGGATGCAAAATAATAAAAATTGTTTGTTGTTTGACCACGCACTAGTTGCATTGAAGAGCAAAGTTTGCTAGCTGCACAACAATAATAGCAATAATGGAACATGGCATGTGGACCACATATAGAGGGAATACCACAAATGATAATTTCTGACTGAATATTGCATTCCCCAGTTGTCCTGCCAAGGACAGCTGTCGAATTCTGCTTGCCTCTGCAAGTACGCAAATATGCGGAAAAATGGCAAATAAAAAGTACATAAGAAACTATCTTCTTGTTTAAAAATTCCAGATCAAGAATAAGAGCATACCAAGCATTAAATGCGTAATCTAAATGACAATTTATTTATTTCTGTCAACAGATATAGAAATCTGAACCCAATTTATTTTGATTACACAATTAATACTCGCAGAGAGAGCAACCAACTGAACCACTAATGAAACCAAAGCAACCAACAGAAAGAGGTCAACTATGTAATTACAAAATCGAATGAACACAAGTTGCCAGCTTAACGTAAACAATTTTTTTTTTTAATTTTTAATCCTATGACAACTTACCCTTTTCATCGGCATGACTAAAACCTGCAGCTAAGAACTTGCAACATTTGGCTCATTATTAGCCAACTCTGCAGTCAGTCTGCTTGCCAAAAGCCTTAATCATCGGTGCCAAAAATGTGACACAGTTAAGCTTATTATATCAAAAAAGACAGCGATTACTGCGCATGGAAAAAATATAAAAATTTAATTTAAGTTGTTGGCCAACATTTTGAACTCGAGAAAATGCTTTCGATTAAATTTAAAGTTGTCTTCAGGATTCTTGTTGTCGTCAGCTACAATTTGCATAATACTCTGTTTAATATATCATTTTTTCGAAACTTGATAGCATATAAAACTTAAATAATATTTCTTGAGATAATTACTGTTGAGCGATTCGTAAGAGCAAATAATGTTTTTCGAATATTTATATTCTTGACGGAATTGGTTGTGGTTTGCGGTCGCAGCAGAAGTGATTGTTTTACACTCTGCACTGGCAGTTGGTTAAAAATCATTTATAAATAATAAAAGCATTCACAATTGATGGCTGAATGGGCATCTGCACTGCGATTTATTTATTTGCACTCGAATAATGAAAAACAATGATGTCAAACAAGGCATTGTTGGACATCGAGTACCAAAGACACTTATCTCAAAATTATTATATTTTAAATCGAGCCTTTATTAATGTATTTTGCACATTTGCAAGACTTTAAAATTTTTTTCAAATTTCAAAATGAAAGACCGCTAAATCAAATTAAATATCAAGTAAAGTACTGTTTTATTTAAATTATTAACAGTTTTAAATTAGTTGATGTTGTTCATTTTGATTCAATATAAAAATTTATTCTTTTGTCGACATATGTAAACAATGTGCATATATGTGAAGGTTACAAAAAGTGACAGCACAGCAAACACAAGCTGTCAGAAATGGTAAGCAGGTCTTAGCTTTTTATCCTTTTATATGGATAAAATGGTAACACGAATAAGGCCCATTGTCTTAAATAGTAAATAAAAATATTCACAGCATGTTCAACGCCCCGTGGGGTATTCCAGGAGCTGGTGCTTTCCCACTTGTGAGCTCATCTTCGACGTGCTGAGCTACTTAATAATGCAGAAATGGGAAAAAATCGTATATATTAAATTCGCACCAGGTTCGTTCATTATACGGTTGACATCTGGAAAATAGTTAAGCCATTTGCTTACTGTGAACATTTGTTTTATTATTTAACTTGACTTTACGTGCATCCCAATACAAATGCATATATCTATTTTTTTTTAGATTCTTTTCAGCTTACAGTGGAATACATTAATTGAGCAGAAGTTAAGCAAATCACGTTTTATCAGTTGCCATGTTGTTAGTTTCTTTCAATTAAAATCTAGCTAAATCATTGGCTGATTAGACAATTTTTCGCGTTTAATGATGATGCATCAGAAATAGTCGTTTTGTAATTGTTTTACTGCTTGCTTGGCACTTTTTTGCCAATCACAAAGGATTTAATTAAATGCGATGCTAATCAATCGTAAAGATGCGCTATTTTGCAATATAATGCTAAATTAAATGAGACCAAATGATTCCAAGCTAAATGTGCTAATATTGTGTTTGGCACAAGGAAGTAATTAAATAACGAGAGAAAAAGAAGTGTTTAATTTAAATAGTAACTAAATATTTGCTGTATAAAAACAGAAATATTTAAGTAAGAATTAAGTAAGAGTTAAAGTTCAGTTTAAAGTTCAGAGGTTGAAGTGGAAGCATGGGCAACAACTCATTATACTCGTAATTCAACAAATGAGTACAAGGCGCTCTTAAATTATAACTGACACTGAAAATTACCAAGCTAAAAATATTAAACCCCTTTAGCCGAGCAGCTGTAAATCCCCAAGTTGGGGAAGATAATGTGTGCAAACATACGCTCAACCAGGTGCGAATTCCCGACCCGGCTATACTTAGGAAAGGGTTTACCTTGGAAATAACGTGGCAACCGCTTAACGAGCTTCCAGGATACTTGTGGCTTTAGCAAAATGTGTGCAATGTTGGGGGTGGAGAGAGGCTACAGCCAAAAAGGGGGGAGAGGCAACGCAGCGCTGATTTATGCAAACAGCCAACGAGATGGGAGTAAATTAACGCCTTTACTAAGGGCATCCTGCTAATGGAAGTGGCAACAGCAACTGAAATGGCAACAGCAACTCGTAAGCCTTACATATTTTCTGAGCATTAACCAACAGATCTGACGAGGTGCCCCCGGATTGTCGTGTGTGGCACGTGCTACTTGAAGTTTGCTTAACCAGGAAGTGAATTTCTGAGTCGGGTTACGTTATTTCCCTCATTCTAAGCAATAAAGTTAGTTATTCAATTAATATATATATAGATTATTGTTTGCAACAGTTTTCGAACTTACAACAGACTTGATTAAGTTTTATTCTCAATATTTTATTGCATCTATTTTGTACTTAATACTAATACACACAAAAGCGCACACTCAGTTGGGGTGTGTATCCACACTGTCATCTAAATGGAATAATCCATTTTGAAATTATCAGTTTATCAAGTCCTTGATATCAAGGATTATGTGTTACACAGCGCATATTTATGGGAAAACTTTTCGCCCTCTGTTTGCTGTGTCGATGTGAAAGTGGGCGGCATTCCATGTAAAGCCTATTGCAATATTGATATTTATTGATAGCTAATCCTTGGATTATTAATCAATTTGGTCAACAAACTGGCGTGAGTCACTGTGCATATTCATTCCACTCGATGATTGTTCGAGCCTACTTAACTTTCATTTGCCGCCGCAGCTGAAATTAATGTCAGCAGCAACAGTTGCTTTTAGCCTGCTTTGTCATCATTATGACAGACATTTTTGGTTTAGAAAACACCAGACGGAGATGTCAGTTGCAAACAAAAGCGATTCTTTTCTGTGTTTATCGCTTAGTCAGCCTGGAGTTGGGTTTGGGTGACAATTGACATTGACGCAACAAAAGAAATGGCTAAAACTTTGTAAAAGCGGATCTGGCTTCGCCCGGCTAAAAGGAGCTAAAATTGGCACGTGCAAATATCTGACTCACAAATGATTACATCTGTGGCCAAAATCTGCCAAAATATAATAATAAAAAAAAACACAAATGCTTGTGGTAAATGAAATTATTTTAAAATACGAATAAATTCAAATTGCGGTTTTGAAGCTGAGCCAAATCTTTTGCAAACTCATAAATTGCTTTTATATGCGCAAAAAAAAGAAAAGAAACAGCAAACAAACCAACAGTAAATAACTCAGATGAAAGCAGCTTAAGCGGAACTTGAGGCAAGCTAATCTGGCCAAGTGCAGCATAAACTGTTTGTCTAACTGAATGAATACGGCAAGTGTCTTTTTGTACATTTGTACATATGCCATTATATTCGGTCGCTCACTTGTCAGCTGTTTCCCGCTGACATTTTTATTTGCACATCATATTTCTTCAAGTCAAAGGATTCGCAACAAATGTTTCGTCATTCCGCAAGAAGTAGCTGCTGCGAATTGAGACTACCATAACTATACCCTTGAATAAAAGATTATTAAGGGAATCTGTCCACGGGGAGTCTTCCCGTGCTTGCCACCGCCAACGTAGTCAAGTTGAGCAGCTGTGAAATATATATACAAAAAAAGAAGAAGCATTTTAAAGCTTCTTCTGTATAAAATATAATGATAAATTGTAAAGAGGTATATATTTTTATATTTCAAAAAATTTGATTTTGAAATGGCTTAATAAGCAGTTTGTTTTTAAACATCAAGAATGTTTGTGTGATGACAATATTAGCATTGTTGTTGGCTGCTGCTTTTTCTTTGAAACTGTGCTCCGTGTGGCAAGACGAATAATTTGCGACTGAATAAATTTAGAAACTTCAATGTTGCAACCACGTTTGAACTACTCCTTTACTCCACTCATTAAGATGCAAATTTAAAAATTTCTCACTGGGTAGTTTGCGGTCCCTTTTGATCAACAACTGGAAAACATCGACAAACTGCAACAGCTTCTTTACAAATGCCATGCGAACTGTGTAAATATGGCATGGCAAACAGAGAATACAATTTCTTAGTTCTAAAATATTTATTAGTCTCACAGAATTTGTCATAGCAGTTACAACTGGCTTAAATTTAAGCATTCACTAACACTCTTATTTATTATTTGTACTTAGACAAACTGGTAATAATTGAAGTGCCGCTCAAATAAAAACAATGAATGGGAACAAAATTAACTCACTTTACTGAGATACTTCTGGCTGGCTTAAACCACATCAAAGTGGCCGCAACTGTACAATTACTTTTATATCCAGTTGCTGCTGCTGCTGCTGCTGTTCCTGGCCAGGCCAATGGGAAGCAGATGCCCTTGGCAGGTTGAATGATTGCCATGAGCAAGGGCTGTCCATCTTGAACTCTGTTTGTCTTTCTTTCATATTTACACAGTGTCCGAGTGTCTGGGCCAAGATGCCCCACAGTAGCAAGGAAAATAGATGAGGCCACAACTCAAATGCAATAAGGGAATACAAACCAGTTGTTGTTGTTCTTGTTGTTGTTGTTGTTGTTGTCCGTTTACAGGTTGTGACCACAGTCACTTCATCTATTTATGTGGGCCGTCTCAAAAGACTTTAAAATATTTGCAGACAAATTTTATTGGACAGACGATTGAAACTGTTGGCCATTGTCTCGCACTCGTTTGTTGAGGCGCAAATGAATTGCTGTAAGCACTGGAGGCGTCACGCTATTGCTGTTGCAAGTACATTTTTGTTGATTTCTACTGTTTAGAGCTGCTTCCTGCTATTTGGCCCGCAGCGCTTAGACAATGCTTAAGCGTTCCCCCTTCTCACTTCTTCCCCTCCCTCTTCGTTGGTTTGCCCTTTTGTGTTTCATCTTTCATGGGAATATTCAGTTTTTTTTTCATTTTTTTTTTATAAAAGTTGTCAGGCGTCGGGGCTGCAGTTTTTAATTCATCTCCTGGGGGAATTGAATGTACGCATTGTTCGAGAATGAACAGGATGCAGTAGCAGGATATTGCGACATTTTGGTAAATACCCAGCAACGTCAATGACTCTTCTTTTTTGCCCTGTGATATAATTGTGGCTCCACATGCAATTTTTGCTCGTATTTGATTTAGTCTGCATATGTTTGCCTAAAACTATGACCCCTGACTAATGACTGCTCCCAGCTGGCTGCTCCTTGGGTAGTAATATTATGTGCCTGGAAATTGGATTACATACAAATGGGAATTACATTTCAATGCAATTTTATGTTCCACCAGGTTTTCTTTGTTCGAGACTAGAAATACTTTTTAATTTCTAAAAAGTATTAAATTGTTCTAACTATTAAATTGGCTTTATCTTTACAGTTTCATTTAAAATGCTCTTTTATATTCTTATTGCATATTTTTTGTTGTTGTCATTTATAGCTGCTAAATTAGTTTAATAAAACTTTTGGGCACAGCCATTGTCCTGCCACCAAAAAGTAGTCCTGCTTGGTATATCAACAAGTGTCGAGTGTCCTCCAAGCTGCTCTTTTATACGCTTAAACTGTAGAAAGGTGCCGCAGGGTCAACATAGCTGGTCTTGGCCGGAAGTGCATAGAAGTTGACCCTGCTGGATGCAAGAATGCGGAAGTGAATTGTTAATGTGGAATTTGTGCTAAATGTGCTTGTAATAAATTCACAAAATATTTGTCGGCCTTGTTAACTTTTCTAAACTAATTCGAAATTACAAGAATTTATGTATTTGTACAAGTGTTTATTTATGTGCTACCATCTTATTTAATTGCTACTATGAAATTGAGCTACTTTCAGTCAGTTATGTCTAAATTTGTATTTTCTACTGGATTTCAATTTAAAGCGAACAAACCTTAAACTTACTTTTACTCTTCTTACTTTGTATCAAAGTATAATCTAGTTGATTCTCCTTTAACACATGGGTTCAAAAGCAAGAAAAAAAAGAGTGCAAATCCAGTTTGTTCAAATTTATGCATTGTACTACTTGTAAATATCTGTTGACACGAACATAATTTGCAATAACTGCACACTTCCACACACATTGTAATACTGCATTTTGTTTTCTTTGGGGAAATTTCACAAGCTGCATTTGACTATCTTTTGCAGTCGAAAGCTTTATATTCGACCTTTGCTTTGGCCAAAAAGAGAATAAATAAAGTTCAGCTGTCGCCATTTATCGCCAACTATCCAACTATTTGCGGTGCCAGACCTTCTCCGCCCACATGCATAAAACTCAACTGCAGCAAAAGTAAGCTTTCAGTAAACTCAGAATAAAATTTTATTATTCTACTTCAGTTCAGGCTGTTGGTCCAAATAACGTATGTAAGGGATGCTTGTGCATCTGATAATATCCACAATGTTGTGCAATTTTAAAGTTATTTTCCTCAACTAAGCTATTGGTGTTAAGCAAGAATATAAATATAGGTATATTTACCTCAATCAGATACCAAATCGGTCTGTCGTAGCATATTCAGACTGATACTCAAGTAGTTCCAAACAACACTTCATTGGAATTACAATTTGAATGTCTCGCAACTTGTTCGCCACAACATGTTTTTATCATAACGTCAAACTCAATCTTGTTGAATTATTTGGTGTTTAGATACTTAGTTTCACAAAGTATCCAACAAGAACGCCTGTTGCTCGAACGAACATGTTCGTGTTTGATTCGACACATAGCTGGTTAAATAAAATAAATTAAAGTCGCAGTTTTATTAAAACAGAATTGAGTACCAGATAATCAAGGAATTATTATTAATGTCGCTCAGTTTCAAAATCTGCACCTACTTAAATTGCATTTTTAGTGTGAGTTAATCCAAGCGACATGCCCTATCAAAATGCATTACAACTACATTAATTTTTTCGAAAATAGGGTTTTCATACAGCAATTTAACATGGAGAAAATTTGTTAATGGAGCTGATTGTGCGTGCTTTTGAATATGATTGGGAATTGCGGTCTGACATTTAATTCAATATTAATTAAATGGCTTACTGAAGCCCATGAAGTAAACATATATATACAACAATTAATGCCTGATACTGTCAGAATTTTAATTGAAATTTATGACGGAGATTATAGCTTGAGATAAGGTATATATAATTCTGCTGTCAGCCGACATGCATCACACCCTTCTCTGCTTCATTTTCTGTTTTCATTTCCCGCTGCTCATTCTAGTAATGACCGCGACTTAAGGGTTTTAACATAAAGCAAATCTTTATGCAAATTCTTAGTTCTAAATCTTTTAAGCTGCCAAAAAGTCGAAGCTAATAACGACAAATAGCAATTTCAATTAAAAGCAGCTAAACACTTAAGTTTATTAAAGCCAGTAATTTCGCAGAAAATTTAATGTTTACTAACCAGTCCGTGTATAAAATGAAATAAAGATAGATTATGCTTATGTATCGCATAATAAGAAGAAGTCTTTAAGCTCGGTCAAAATGATTATTCGTGAGCATTTAGCAAACAATTAGTAAACTGCTTTAAAGTACATAATCAGAAAATTTGCAATTTTATAACACAAAAAACCGCACAAACTGCAAACCAACTGAATGAAAACTTTGGCACTTATAATGAGAGCTTCTTTGCCCATTGGCATTTGCAATTTAAGATGTGCCAAAAAGTTTTTGCAACAAGTCTCGAGGCTTCCAAAAACATGAAGACTATTGTCAGCCAGTGGTGAAGCGACCAAATTTTATATGACAATAAGTGCTAATGACAACATTTGCAGTTTAACAATGTTTTATTAGCCTGTAGCGAAACTCATTAAACAATTTGCAAATTATGCTAAACTTTTTGAAATAAACTTAAAATGTCTTGTGAGTATATTTTTAAAAGCGATTAGCGAAATATAAATCAATAGAAACATATCAAACGAAATAAGTTGATGTGTCAACAAACATCCTGCATTTGCATTCCTAATTTATTATATATGGAAACATTGTTAAAAAAAATAATTTATACCCGAACATTTCATTGCAAGTTTAATTCAACCTGTTGCTTTAAAATTCGCATGCATTAAATGCAAACGCAATTTTAAGAAAAAACACGTTGTGCACTCATTCAATAAATTAAGTAAATATACATAAAAAAAATCAAGTGAGAAAGTTGCAAACGGGCGTCACCGACTCCGAAACACTCTGATATCATAAGTAATACCTTCTAATGATAGGTGCCGCAAAACAGGGTGTATTAGGTGAGATGTGAGAAATGTTACATGCAATATACCTCTGAAATTATGTGAATCTAACTTCCAAATTAAGTGATATTTAAATTTTTGGAGATAGGCGACTCTATCGATTTGAGTTTATCAATTTCCTAGCCTCCTAGTAGACATTGCACAATTTTAACACTTTGCCAGCGGAAAGCGACGTTAATTGAACCAAACTAATATACTATGATAGCTTCAATATCAGAGTATGAAAAATTAATTATTCATATCCGAACGTCACGTGTGATGAGTGTCGCATAACCTCAAACTGACATAAAGTAAAATAAGTTCACCAGTGTTGTATGATATTTATTGAAATGGGAAATATCCAAACAGAAAAATAACGAATTTATGCAATGAAATTTATGAGGAAGCTGAGAATTTTAAACAGAAATTTACTTAGCACTGCATTATAGATAGGAGAAAAGCATTTTTATTTGCTAAATAATGTAAGTTATTCAGAAATTAATAATTAATAAAAAAAAAAACAAAAATACAGTTAAGGCATTCTGTAATTTCTAAATATTTATTTTAAATCTATTAACTCAGTGTGTTTTTGAAGAACAATTAATTATACAAGAGTAGTAAAGTGAAATACATTTGTTTAAGTAAAATTATAATACAATTAAATAGTATTTCGAACAGTTTTATTAACAGACATTATTATGCATCTTTAAGCTACTTAAACTTTAAGCTACTTAAACAAAAATTTAAGGGAAAGTTTTGGCAACCAACTGGAAAGTAAAATCAGGTTGCCTTTGCAAAACTTATCTTTTGTCTTTATTAAAACTTGGTAAATTTAATTAAGTATCTTAAATAAACTGGTTTGTCTATTACAAACGAAGAAACAATTCGGCCAACAGTAAATTATTTGCTGGCAAACGTGGAGAGAATTTAATATTATTTCTTTGTCAGACACTCTTAACAATTTGACATTTAGTTTCTGTCATGGTGTAAAACAAATGTTTGCTTTAAATCAAATTGCTTCTCTAGTTTCTAAAGATAAAATAGTTGTTTGAAAATACATTGATATAAAATCCCTCTGGCATTTTCTTCCACTTTCATATGTAATTCGATGTTTTTGCAGTTTCCACTTATTCATTCAAATCAAATAAGCAAGAAAATAATTTGCAAGGTTTCTGAAATATTTTTCTACGTCTCCTCTGAAACGAAAACTAATAAATTGTTAAAATCTCTTTGCATTATCTTCATCCCATACATAGAAAGTAATTTACAGATCAATGCATCTTGACAATTATTCTTCTCATTGCAACAGGCTTTTCGAGTATATTTCGAATTTCTCAATGAATAAAGTATTCAATAGTTTGTTTTTTTTTTTTACCACAATTTTCAACTATTTTCGTTACGCTCACCAAATTATTATTGCTTTCCACATGTTTGCAAGGTGAAGCTTTGAAATTTGTAATATTTTACACCTTTTTATTTGGTAAACATAAATGTAATAAATTCTTGCACAAAATTCCCTAATCCAATTACACAATCAGCAGCCACATTGCAGACCGCAAACAGCTTTGGGAGTGAAAATTCATGTCCATGCAACACATAGACACACACTAACACACATATGCCGAAAGATTTCTCATCTGTCCAACTTCCCAAGGAGTCTTCCTTGCCTCACCGGCACAGCCAGTCACGATTTATGTGTGTTTTGCAGTGGGCAGTTATTCGATTTTTGTTGTTAAAAATTTCTGGTGGTTTAGAACCAGAGCAACAGATAAACATAACATATTTCTACCTTATTTTTTTTATACATTTATAAATATATATTTTTATTATTATTTTTGCTGAACTGTAATAAGCCTCATATTTAAAGTAATATTATTTATTATTCTTAATCACCTCGATCTCTCTTGATTTTATTTATTTTTATAAATATATTTATTTATTTGAAGCCACCAAAAGGGACAATGTTAAATGCACAAAATGAAACTTAACAATGTTCAAGCTGGTCGAGAAAGCCTGCAAGGAACTAGAATTCTGCAGCTTTCTTTGTTTGCAAAATAAAATGGCTGTCAAAATTTTTATGAAGTTGCCTCGTTACTATCAAACTGCATTACAAAGTGTGCTCATTATGTTAAAGTGTTTCCATATATTCCCTTTCATGGAAGTCCGACAGTAATAATGCCTTGATGTTTTTATATTTACCTCTTATATAGAATAACTATATCTTTTTAATATTAGATTATATTCTTATGGTGCAGAAAAATCTTAATCTTAATCTAAATCTTATTACATTCAGATTTTAGTTGAGAGCAGTCTCTTGGCCTGTTCAATGCCCAAAAACATTGGGTAAAAAAATATACCCGTCTACTTTATACTTTCTCATTCACACATACTTACTCTTAAGCTATAAGCTTGTATTGATTCATTTTGTTTTTGCGAGTTTGACCCAAATACAGGTCTGCTTTTGCCTTTGTCTCGCCTTAAGTGCTCCTTAGCTGCTGTCGGATACTACTCTTGAAATGTTCTATCTAACGTATCTTGAAGTTGACATCGTCGTTCATCTTTTGTGGGTTAGCTAATCACCTCTCTATCTGCCCGCATCCGGTGTTCTCACGCTGACACTAGCCAAAAAAAAAAAAAAATGAAATCAGCAGACATTTCCGACTCATTGATTTATTTACATTGACATTGGCGCCAGGAACACATTTAGTCATCTTACATTTATTCGGCACTGAACAATTCTGATGCTTCGCGTATTAAATAGTTAAAATATTTATTTTGCTCGGCATTTCTTTTTTGGTACTTTATTTTTTTTTTTTATAAACGAAAAAGAGGTGTGGCTGAACATACTAAAAATATCTGTTTGAAACCCTTAAAACTATTTCTTTAAATAAGCAAATGCTTTTATAAATATTTCAAATTTTTCCAAAGGCTTGTTCAACAACGTTTATATGTGGTGAAGACTGTCTAGTTTAAATATATTTAAATATTCCAATGCGCAATACAAGGCAATGAAATGCAAATATTATTTCTACCGAATCCTGTCATCTTGTCTATTTCCTCTTTTGGCATTTTCTGAACATTTTTCACACCAATTGTTGGCACACATCGGCATTTTGCCTCGCCCTGAGCCGATGTGCAGTTTGCAATGGTTGTTGTTGGCCAACATTTACACAGCATGGCTATATGTGTTTGGCAATGTGTCTGTTTAGACATTGAGCTCCACAGTTAATCTAAAGAATATTTTTCCCCAAGTAGATTGAATGTAATTTTAAAGTGGTAACTGAGAGTTGGTTGAAGCATTTCTACTTAGCTTTCAAAGTTTGGGCACTTCTGTTCACCTTTTAGTAAACCACTTGAACTAAACTTAAAAATTTATTTAAGCTGTAGAGATAACTTGAGTAAAAGGAGAATGTGAAGCTTAATTAACAATTATTAAGAATTGATATAGTATCAGAGACGATAATAAATTACTGTTGACTTGGTTTTTATCATATTTAATTTGTAAATATTTAAAATATACGTTTCTCATTACTACCCATCATATACATTAATATGCGCTACATTAAAAAAAATTAAATGAACATTCTTTACATTTTTTAAAAAAATATTTACCAGCAAGGTTCATTTTCCCTGAGGCTTTCGCTTTATTAAGTGTTTTTTATTAAAAATACTTGGAATAGTAAGCATAAATAAAAATGTTGTGTTAAAATAAAGGTACACAGTATATATTTTTTTTCTTTACAGCTGCTTTAGTCGTGGTAACGTGGCTGCTGGGCCAGGGAAAAGTGTGTGTGGGGAAGAGCGGATGTAAGCTTTGGAAAATCCGCTTGTAGCAGCGAACCAACAGAACACAGAGCGCCAAAGAAATGCAGCAGACACGTGTAGTCTATGGAAACAATTAAATACTAAAAAATTAATTAAACATGGCTTAGGGAATCAGCGAACGGTATGCCAGGGGATTATAATAACTGAAATTTTATCATCACAACAAGCACAGTTACAAATAGACATTATAAAGTCAAACGCGTTATTAGCAGGTAAATAACTTGCCGTTTATTATTTATTTAAGTCGGTCCACAATTCTCATTAATTAGCACTGTAGAAATGCATTTCTTGTGGCTTAATTCAACCACTTTGACTGGACACCGCAATCCACAATCCGCAGTTTGCAGTCTGTGGATTATTATGCTGGTTCGCATCTGAGGTAGATGTGGAGTAATTTGTAAATTCCAAATTAATTCGCATCTCTGCGATCTTAAGTAGAAAGTCACAATTTTCATTTTGATTAAAAAAACTCATTTTGTCAGTATGAATCCAAAATGCACCAAATTTAATAAAATTTAAGAAATAATAAAATTTAAAATTCATATGGAGACAACCGTATTTTATATATGCTTTGAAAATTGATGGAAAATTTTTGAATTAAATTGTATAAAATGTTTTTTGTTTGCATTGTTTGTACACCTTTATTTTCTGCGCTTCATGGGAAATTTAATATGAGAGGTGCAAAATTTATCAATTTCATGAAAGTGTCAAGCTCGTTGTGCAAACAGCTAAGAGTTGGTTATTGAAACTTTTTCTTTAAGGTTTGATTTTGGCTTTGGTTATAGCTAATGTTTGTTATACTGGTTAAAAGTTTTTGTAAGGAGTGTAAAGCTAGCAGCAGCTGAGGACTCGTCTTGCAATTTTGGAGATATTCAGGATTTTAGCTTTAAGTTTGGCATATTAAAGTTAGCATTTCAATTTGGTAAATCTGAAAGAAAAAGCATACTTTGACCTACAATCAAACAGACACTTTTCGACAAGTTTTCTAGGTGCATAATGGAAACAGAAGTGCACTCGCCGTCAGATGGTGGCTGTGCAAAGTCAATGGATGCCATTTGATCGAATGCAATTGCCTATATTGGGGCATCCAATTGGTGCACTGCAAACATGATGGCAAAACAGGATAAAGAAGAGAATAAGAGAAGGAAGCACCTTTTTGTAAAGGATAGCTACTGTTGCGATAAGTGGGTATTGGCTTCACTGAGTAGTTCAGCGGTTTCCAGATTCATTTTCATCCAGTGCAATCAAAATTGGTGGCTGCATTGGATTCTCTGCAATAGTTTGTCTGATTTGCGAATTGTAAAGGTCTTCTGCATAGGCATTGAAATCATTCAAATCCACAGCTAAATTTAACATGATTGATTGAATGAACCTAATTATACTTGTGCACGAAAAATGATGAATTGAGATGGCAAATGTATTCAAATTGTACTCAAATTATTCTATTGACATTGGGTATTTAAGCTCGGTATTTATATTAGGTACTAATGTCTACTCATAGGTGCCATGCTTACACCTTTTTCGTAAATTTATTTAATAATAAAAAATTTGTGTTTTTTATTTTAACATTATATGAAGTCAGCAAAGATCATTCACCTTTATTTTTTACGTTGAACTTCAGCGACAATAATCCCAATTTTTGTTTCCAATTTATTCTAAACTTAATTGTTTTTAATTAATTTGTAATTGATATTTTATATTCGTTTATCTATTTGCTTTTTGGTCACATTAATGTGGTCTTAGTTAAAAATTAAATTTTTTTTGATTTTTTGTTATTATTTATTCAATGGGTTAAACGATGACCAATTGTAAATGATAAACACTTCACAAAAAAAAAAAACCAAACAATTGAAAGCATAAATTATAATAACAGCTTTATTGAATTATGTTTTGATTATTGTCCAAAAATGTATGCAACACTGTATACAATTGTGTTGGTTTTTTTTTTGTACAAAATGAGATGCGATGTCACGTGCTCAAAACAAATAACAATTTGATTATTAATAATATGGAATGTACGTGTGTAATTCTGTCAAATTTGTATTAACATATAAATTATTCCATTTGGGTAAGTCAGCTGAAAAAATAGTTTGTATATTGATATCGATGGCAATCCATGATTGATTACATGTTAAGTTTTCAACTTTAGTGGCACACACGTGCGGATATAGTAATAAATAACAATGTATATGTTAAAAGGG
Organism: Drosophila fungiperda; assembly: GCA_035042345.1. Lineage (NCBI taxonomy): Eukaryota > Metazoa > Arthropoda > Insecta > Diptera > Drosophilidae > Drosophila > Drosophila fungiperda. Next base: position 12,583,618 of record JAWNLM010000145.1, read on the forward strand.
TGTTTTTCATTTTGATTATTTTACTCTGATCTATTTAACATTCATACCCAAAATGTTACCTTCATAAAATGCGAATAGAAATATATCCGTCATAAATTACTGTCATGCCTGTTCTGCACCTTTGTCAATTTATTTGATACTAATATTTATTGTTAATAATAAACTAAATATGAATCCAATCCAAACCACATAGAAGTACATTTGGGTACATATCTGACAGATATCCTTTCAAGTCAAGTGGCGTGTAATCTATTTAAATGTTGTAGACAGCATTATCGATTTACTTATAACTAAGCATCCTCAAATTGTATAACATTTACTATTCTAATATGCCATTGGACTTTTTTTTATGTCGACCATAAATGGCTAAAAGCAGTTGTTATGGTTCAATGGATTCCTTTTTAACATTTCCATATCAATATATTATTTGTGCTGCCATCATTTCGAGCCATTATATTTCGATTGTGTTGGCCACAACTGAAGCAGGCCAAATAGAAAACTGCAGAATGGGTAATAACTAAAGGCTGCGACTTATTTAAATTCAAGACATGTACACGGAGACTCAACTGCTCAAACTGATGAACAGCCAAATACATACATAGTTCAATATATATATTGGCATTGCTTGGGTCGTTGCCAAGCAATGAGGGTATCAATTTTTATCCATATTTGGTCCCTGCACGATTGGCTGAACAAGAAGAATATCATAAAATTTGACACATTTAATGGCCAGACGAACGCCTCTAAACTTTTATGCTTAAAAGCGCACAGAAAATCAATCAATTATATTGAAAATATAAGAGCTATATATTTATTTCTACTTACTTTACTGTTATACATATTTAATGTATTTTTATACTTAGTTTACTGTTGTTATTTAATGTACAGTCTGCTGGCTTAAGATTAATTTTGCCGAGTTTTTATTTTAAACAAAAATGTATTTTGTTTTTTAGGAGTTATTCTAAATAATGGAAATCTTTTGTAATTAATACATTTCCTACGAGAAAACTAATTTAGAGGACCTTTTAATATGGACTTTAACATTAATTCGTACACGATGGATGAGTTTCTTAAAAGCGATTTCGACCATATAAAATTATACTTTTATTAACTTTCATAGCTTTTAATTCAATTTCATTCAAAAATTTTAAGAAATAACAAACAACCGAATTTTTCCAAGACTTTAACTTATATACATTAGTGGAGGGTATCTTCTAGTCTCGACGAGACAATTCTTGTGATTGTGGTACTGTTGTTACAACAATTACTTGTTATATATAATTTATTTTCAATTAGCACCTCAACAGTCATCAGTCAAGGCCCAAACAGAACTAATAATGAGCTGAGAAATTAGTGGCATCAACATTACAAATGCAATGCACACAAATAAACAAACAAATATATACAAACAACCGGCAGCACGTGCCACGTGGTAGTCATCTTACTTGGATGCGTGACTTTGTATTAAAGAAGGTAATTCCTCCGTTGACAGGTTGTATGAATAATGTCACACACACCCAACAACACAAACATAAACAGAATTGTCAACTTGCGTAGTCTGTCTCAAGTGGCTGGTAATTTATTTCGCACCTCTCTACAACAACTGACAAATGACGTGATAATTTGGCCAGACTTTGTCTCTAGTATTGCAGTCCCATCCCACATTCATCATCATCATCATCATCATTATCATTATCATCACAATGTAGCTGTTGACTGTGAATACTAATTAGATTTTCAAAATTCCACGGCGCACTGACTAATCGATTAAAAACTGATTTCAAGCAACTTCTGATAAGATTTGTATATAATTATAAAATTCAATTTATCAGATTTTCAGTATAATGCAGCGACAAGTTTACTTAGTGCGGTGATTGGTGATTGCAAATCTATATAACTATTCTTAGAGAAATTTAAATTTTTAATTAGTGTTCTGCTTGTGTTATGATTTAAATGAAATGCAGAAGCATGATTATATTTTTAATTAATATTTGCAGCCATATATCAAAGTGTTTAATAGAAAGTGAACATTTGCTACAGCATATTTCTTCTCCACTTGATGAATTAATATGTATAAAAAGGACTTCAATTTGTTGAAACAAATTCGGACCTGAGTAAATTATTGCCGAAGTTATGACAGCTTAAATTTAAAACAAAAACTTAAAGCGTTCATTTCTCCATATCTGAAACAAGTAGAAATCATTGCTGAAAATCTTCATTAATATTTATATAATCATTATTGAAAGTACATAAAATATAAAATCATTTAAATTAAATAAGCCATTTTAGCATTACAAGATTTATTTCGCTTTTTTTGACGGCTCTTCCATTCATGAAATGATTATTGAAATGCTTTTCTTGAGGACCGGAAGTGGAAAGACAATGAAATTGCTTCCTGGGCCGAGACGAAATAAAAAATTCAGCAAATTGTCACAATGGGAATGCTAATCAATAAAACTCTGACCAGGAAATAATTAATTTCAAAGTCCCGTTAATCGCAAGAAGTGTCTAAGTACATTTTTCACATTTAAATTGTCTGTAAATGATTTTAAGTGGTAAATAACTTTGTGTGTTTAAATTCGGAGTTTGGTATGCTCTGTTTATATATTAATGTTTTCACAAATATGCATATATTAACGTTCGTTAAATACGAAACATAACTTAAGGTTTACAAAAAAAGGAAAGTCATGAAATCAGTGGATGGACTCAGAAAGTCACCAATGACGTCGTTTGCTGAAAATTGTATATATTTTTTGCGTCATCTGCCAAAATCCATATTTCTTTCTTTAATGTACAAGTGCATTAAAAATTGAATCCTACTGAATTTTTTCAAAGTCGTTTGAAATTCAAAAGACTGCAACAGCTGCCGTTGTTGTTGCTATGCACATTTGCATAATTTTACAACTGGCCTGTAAATTTGTCATCAAAAAAACTACCAAACAAATGTCAGCAGCTGTGGCTCCAAAGTTTGTCCGTTATCGGCGTTATCCTTTTCATTCAGTGTTGCACGCCTGCTGACGCATCCTTTTGAATGAGCTTAGTCATGTGGAAATGCTGACAAAGTTATAATATCCTCCCAATGCACATCAAAAGGTGCAAAGGATTTCTAGAAGGAAACAACATTAAATGCATGTCTTGGATGGTTTTAACGAGCTTTCCGGCTGCAAAGAAAACTCTTGTAATTAGCTGAAAGTAAAGTTTAAATTATAATAACCCCAACTACTACTGTTTAGGCTTTAGTGAAAGAATAAGTTTCAACATCATCATCTTTAAACATACCACGTTTACAACTGATTAAATTTAATATTATGCATACTTAATGACTGCAAAGAAACATCAAGATTAACCTAACAACAATATTTGCGAATGGCTTCGTCTTTGTTTCGATAAATGTTCCACAGCTGCAAGAATACAAGGACTCTGGTGTAGAAACATACAATAACAATAATGGTTGGCGAACACGACTAGACTAAAATGCCATTTGCGTATTTACGGCTGACTCTAAAATGGAATACGGAGTTGCGACAGCAAAGCACGTGCAAAACCGGAAGTATGTCTGGCATACAAACTTCCTGATCCTGCCAACTAATTCCAGGCGGAAGCTTGTATAGCAATGCAGCGGAAGTGTCTTTGCCTCATCAATGTATAAATGTGCATTCTCAAAAAAAAAAACATTTGCAACTGATAAATATTTTTATGCAAAGCAGCAAGCCAAAAAGCTAAGTTATGAATAAAAACTTAACTATCTGTTTAATTAGAAATCAGCAAATATTATATATATATATATTTAGAAATCTAGAAGCAAGTATAAAAATTCAGTCAATCTTAACTTTACCTGTCAAGAGGAACACTCAAATTAAAAACCGGCTTTATTTGTCCTGTTTCATAGTTAAATGAATTACTTAAATACTTTCCGCTTCTCGTTTTAAATTAAATATACTTGGAGCTCAGATGAGCCTCACACGAGAAATCCAATAAAAGAAGGCCAAATTATACAGGAGTTGGCAGTCAGCATTCTCATTGCCAATTGCACATCGGTCTGCAATTGAATTAATTAAATTTAAAATGTATTTTTTCGTTTTTTGCGTTCTCTTAAATGCAAATTTATTGGTTTTCACTGCTCGTGAACGAGTCGCAATAAAATGCTCTTTTTAACTTGCAATTGGCATTAATGGCTTGAGAAGACCAAACAAAAGTCAACTAACGAAGCCCAATTTAAATCGCCAATATATATAAATGCAATATTGAATGTTAAAAGTGAGTTGAGCTTATGTTGTATTACAACCCGAATCCATTAAAAATGCGTAAAAAGGTGTAGCACTCAAAATACAAATTTATTTTTTTTGGCAAATACGTCTGCTCATCTAACTCTTTTCAGAATGATCTTCTACATTATGCTGATGATCGATAAAGATATTATATAATTTAAGCCCGGCTCACATTTGGGTGGAAACTTCTTAAAGAGAAAGTTGCTAAATAAATTATAATATAACTAACATCTAAAGCTGTCTTACATGTTTATAAAAGGATATTTTTAATTTGCAGTATAAAGGGTTTATTAAATTAAACACATAGTCTGCCTTTTAATAGCAGACTCTAAGTACATTAAACAATAATTAATTAATTTATTGAAGTTGATTTTTGGTCTTTTTAACTCTATTCACTCACTTTTTTAAAACAAAATAATAGTTAATTATGAGTCCGCCTTGTTGACATTGAATTTAATCGAATTTTATATGAAAAAATCAGTGTAAATGACTCAATTATATTTAAATAATTAATAAGCTCTTGGGAAATTAACACAAAATTTACGCACAAAAGTTATTCCATAAATCGGATATAATTTGTCAGTAACAAAGTCAAACAACAAAACCGGGGCACATCAATCTTTAATATTGATATTTATTAGCTCTTTAAAATATATATATATATAAAATTGTCGATATTTTGCCACCTATTGGATACTTCTTAATTTTGTTATCAAATGGCATGTTTTTTGTATTGACTTTACAATATTCTGTGATGGTTAAATAAATATTCAATAGTGTAATAAACTTCTGTTTTTATCTATTTGTTTTTGGAGCGCAATTTCTCCCTCTTTCATTCTGACTGAGTTATGTAATTTATTTATTCATTTAATTGTACATACTAAATCTGTTGTAAATCGCGGGCAAATAGACAGTATTTAGGATTATAAATGTAACCCTTGACAAGTGACAAACGCATTTCCAGAGTTCACTTTTATTATTGTTCTGTTTTAATTAAAATCGTGTCGAATTGTTGTAAGGAGGTGGTTAGTATCCCAACTCAAAAGTAACCCTCGTCATAGCATCCTGGCTTTTATTTATATAATACAGAAAAACAGGTCCTTGTAATGTATTAGATACAGTATAAACTGTTTTAACGACCTTTGCAAGTACTTTGGTAAATCAATGTTGAGTTGAAGTTTGACAATTATTACACGACAACTCGACAACAAATTCAGCATATAACTTTATTAAATTGGGTTTAAAATGCTACAACTGCAGTATTTATATATGAAATATAATAAAGTGTTGCTTTTTATGTGTATGATATTTAATATATTTTTAATTTTATGTGTAGGTGAAGAACTATGATACTCTCAAAATAGGCTCTGCCTTCGATGTGAAGTAAGCTTCACAATATATTTTATGAGGCAAACAAATGGCAATATATTTTCTAAAACTCGACAAGACTCAGTAAGGATGCTCTCCTGGAAATCGCTCAGTCTTACCTTGATGATATTTTTGCTCAACGATCTGTGGCAGGAGTTGTGTGTGCATGGAGTGCAGAATCAGACCGAAATGGAATTGTTCTGGTTGCAGGAGCACCATCTAAAACCAGACTACTACTGCAGGCAGACAACGCAGTGCAGCTTTGTGCAACTAATATTTCACAGCCTTCTGACGCTGCTCGTCTACAATTTGGTTCTTATTATTGTTGGGTAAGAGTTCAATTTCTGTTTCGCCAATGACATAAAGCACAATTTTCTCATTTTCAAGCTGGCATCTTCAAAGCAGCGTCTCCTGCAGAGTTGAGCGCATGATATTGGTTATCCAGCCTATTACACGAAAATGGGAGCCTGTTCCTGTTCCTGTTCCTCGCGATGTTACTACTCCAGAGAAGCCACCTTTGCGACCGCCACGTTGTAAGCGACGCACAGCGCCAAAGCCTCCGTCACGTCGACTGTGTAACATCCCTGAGGCGTATCCCAGTCAAAAGGATCCCTTTTCAGCAGTGCCGGTGTGCTGCTATTCGGATCAATACGAGAGTTTGCGCAGAAATCTAAAGCATGTGCTCGAGGGATTGCAGCAGGAACCGTCTCTATCCTTATCTCGGCCCAACTCTTCTTTGTCGCATCCGCTTTGCACTACTTCACGCTTGAGTGAAGTATCCAGCAAATCATCGTTGACTGGTTTTAACCTGGAATTGCCAAAGCAAAAAGCCAAGTCTCGAAAATTGTTTCGAAAGCTGCTTAAGCGACTTGCCAAACCCTTTGGAAAAAAGGAAACAAACGCAGTTTGCATAAGCAGCAGCAACAACAACGTCAAAAACAGTTGCAACAAAACTGGAATACTGCATCCCATCTGGCAACGTTTTAAATTCCGATCCAGTCGCAAGCAACAATTCCAACATCAATTGCCATCAAGTAGTAGTTCGGAGTCCAATTGCAGCTCCATTTGCTTATACATGCCCATTGAGCACTGAGATCCATCTACATTGGGATTATACGAGTAAGTGCCGATCTCAATATATCGAGATTCCCATGAAGACGCGTCCATATTTCAGGTGGTGTCCGGAATATATATTTTTTTACTTTATTTAAAAAAACACTTCATAAAACATCTAGTAAAATATATACACATAAAATTCTAATCATTCGCTTATATTTAATTCTTCACATTTTATCTGCATCACATATGGACTATAAATTAGGTTTTAATAATGGATGCTCAGTCTATTTGCACACAATAGCATTGGGAAATGTGCCTCAGCAGAATCCACACATTTTGGTCAATTTCATTTAAGTCAAAAGCTGAACTGAGAAATGCGCACTTCAACTTCGAATCCAAATTGGTGGAGTCAGAGCCGAGTTGTGATTTTTGCTGCCTAATTTGGCATGTAAGGCATGTAAAGGCTTTGGGCCCATTGCTATTGAGTTTGTTATTGTCAGGGGCATATCCTTTTGGCATTGGCGTCTAAAGGATGTGTGGGCTCATAATATTGACGCCCAAAAGCCAAGAATGCCTGATACACCCCTCACATGACTGCACATTTAATCCACTTTTATTTCGGCTTTGGGGTCTGTGACCCTTAGTTGTAATGCTGATTGTGTTGACACACTGACTGTTGTTGGCCAACTGGTTACTGAATATTTAATGGCCTCTCCGGTTGTAGTTACCTTCACCAAACTTAGCCCAAATACATAAAAATTCAATTTGATTTGTACAAATTGACCTGCACGTTCAATCCAATACACTGAAACACACACGTGTATGACGAATCCACATTTATCTGTCTGTCCAAATTGTGTTCCAGGCGAAAGCTAAAAAGTTTTATATTCCTTTCTATGTAACATTGATTACCTAGATGTTCAACTCCAAGTTTTGGTGAGCTGTCAAGTTTTTTTTTTTGGTTTGCAAATGCTGCTTTTTTTTATGTGAAATGCCCCAAAGGTATTTCCTTTCCTTAACTGCGAATTCTTGGCGTTGCTGTAAGAGATTTTGAATTGATCTCAATAAATCATTGTAAACATTAAATTTGAATTTTTATGTGGCTTATGTCAATAAGCAATAAAAATCATTCAATATTCACATTTTCTGACGTTAACTGAATTTGTTTTAATTCAAATTTTTATGATTTAATTTACCATGCTGAAAGTCAAAGAATTTTGATTGTGCCCGCTTTTTATTTTCGTTCAAATGGCATTATTTTAATTTTTTTTATTGCTCGTTAACGTGAATTGCAAACTTCCTAACCCTTTTTCATCAAATGAGATGATGAAAATATGAGATGAAAAAGATTGAAAATAATTTGAAGAACTCATTTTGATAAAAGTTTTTTCATGGCTTCGATTTAAGCCTCTTTTAAGTTCACAAACATTTGCCTTTTACTTGAAAAATATATATTTACAGAATTTGTTCATAGTTATTATTCACATTGTGCGCTCCAGTAAACTGTCAGAATATATTCATACATTAATGCATAGACATAAAACATTATTTTAACGAGCAAAAAATATGTGTTGTCATAACAGCAAACAGACACAAATAATAATAGCCGCAATATTAATGAGAGAATGCCAAAATGGGTCACATGAGACCACAAGCTGGCGAGATTCCTCGAATTTGGGATATGGAACATTTTTATTTTGCTACACTCCAATTAAGAGATGTATTTTCGAGTATTAATCGAGCGATTTAATCATTTGCCCTGAAATCATAATAAAGGTGACTCATAAAACGAAATTCAAGTCTTGGGCTTAGAGTGTAAAATTTGAATAATTCTAGTGCTTGTGTGCTGAAGATGTAAATGAGGTAAAAATATTTGTTTACTTTTCAATACACAATAATAGATTTAAGTGGTGCACAGACCACTTAGCTGCTTCAGTTGGAGTCAACAATCACTCAATAGTTAGATCTGTGTTTTGCACACCTCAAAGAGTGCTAAAAGTGCCACTCAATGAAATCATGCAAATCTGAAATGGCCTTGCTTTGTGTGGGCTTAACATGCGTCATTGGGCGGCAAAGTGCGTCAAATGGTTGCACAGTACAGGCGCCACATTTCCGCTGCCTATGCAAATATGCAAGTCCGCCAAAAGGCAGCCAAATCAAATGGATCCAAAGAACTAAAACACACAAAAACGCACATAAAAACGACTTTTGCTGACAGCAGCAAAAACCAATGAAACATTTTTGAAAAGCAAACGCAAAAACAGTTTTTTTTGTATAGCCAGCTTTTGCTTGTTTGTTTCCGATTTTTTGCGGATCTGTCGATAAAAAGGCGGAAAAAATTATCAGGTAAAATACGAGCTAATACTAACTAAAAAATTTTAAAAGCAAACAATTTTAAAGTAAAATCTTGACTTTCAGTTCATATATATATTTTTAGAATTTTATTTAAAATTTGACTGCTATATTTAAAAATGAAGTGTTATTGAATGTCATCTCAAAATTAAATTTAGTTTCTGAAGTAAACAATTAAATTTCAATTTACAACATGCCGAAATGTAAACTGATAAAATTCAAGCGATTGTATTTTGCAGTCAGTTGTTTACATTGCCTGTCTGTTGCACTTTAAGTAAGTGCAACAGAACACATTTCATGTCAAATATTACCACGCAGTGTATGCGCCGTGTGGCAACCGCAACGTGACATGCATAAAGCCAGCAAAATGAAGCCATAACCTCAGCAAAAGCGGCTGCCATATTTTTTTTTATTCACATATTTGCTATTCCAGAGGCACTCGCAGCGAGACTGGCAACTGTAGCTCTTACATTTTAGTGACATCTGAAAACAAAAAGTAGACATATTCATGGTTTTGTATGCAGCTTTCCGGCTAAGTCATCTGGATAATTGCAGTGCGACGTGCTGCGTGCATCATCATGAAAAACTTGGGCATTCAACCTGATTCAAAAGCAATCAAAGACACCCAAAGCAATCATCTTTATGGATATAAATACGTATCATTTTTTTTTTTTTAGCTTCTCGTGTGATTTAAACCTACTACTTTTTGCAATTTGCATTTCCCGTCATTTACAAAAGTTACCAAAAAAAGTTTTAATTCCATTAAATAATTTATGATTAATATATGTTCAAACAGATTTCACAGCTTTTACTTTTGCTTTCGTTACGCTTAAAAGTATGCTAGAAAAAAAAATATAATTTAATTTTAATCCTTTGAAAAATCATAATGTTTCAGACGTGAAAGCCTTTCATAAATTGCAGAACTTCGATGCGTCCATGAATGCATTTAATTCTATGGATAACATCTAGTTTAGACTTAAACACGAAAATGTCCTATGAAAGGTGGTTGAAACTTTTAACCCCAAGAGTGGCATAAGTTAACTTAGCTTTATGTGTATGTGTTTCGTGTGAGTTAACTACTGACAGGGCTAACAATGTTAATAGACATTGCTCAGGGGTTGGGTCTTAGCTCGCTCCTTAACCAAGGCCAAAAGTCAAAGTTTCCTAACCATTGTTCATGAAATGAATGAGTGCACAATGAGTGCATTTTAAACTTGATCTGCCTCTGGAAACGGGCTCAAAACTGTGGCTTGTTGAGCAACTGCGGAAGCCAATTATAAGAAATGTGCAATACCCCAGTGTTTGGAAATATGTTCTTAATTCCCATGATAGAGATTCAAATAGGTATATAATCTCTGAGCTTCAAACAGCATTAAAATATAAATAATATTAAAAGTATACCCAAACACCCAAAAATGTTATAGTAAACTAAATATTCTTTTATTTTTTGCTTTAATTCACTATTTTAATTGTAGGATGCTTATGTGAAAAGAGACTTAAATGCAGTTTTAAGTTTACTAGTTTACTTATAGCTGAAAGAGTAGTTTCTCTATTTTGACATTGCCGAAAAAGAATAGATTATAGAATTTCTTTGAAATTCACATTTTTCTCCTATTTACCATGATGTGAAACTGCAAGTTTCGCAGTCCAAATCGCATCAACTGGGAAAATACTTGGTCTAAGTGTGAATGCGTAACATGGGAAGTGACGATCAATAAAACATGACAACGAAACAGAAAGCAATTAACAAACATACATGCAATTGTTATATATTCAAAAATAACAATTTTCAACAACAATAAACACATCTGTTTGCCATACTTCAATTTCAGTCTGTGGCCGGAGAATGCAATCTAAAACCGCACCACAACTCGGATGTGCAACAATATTGTTCATATGTTATATATATATATATATATATAAATGTAATATATTTATCACTTCGTATCACAAATTGAATATATCTTGCTTTTTGAACTTTGTGTATTTTGTGTTTTCTCGCAACTTGCAAATATTTGAATAAATTCGTAGTAAAATGTATTATTAATAATAAAATCGATTCATTTAAAAATTGGCAAAATAGTGCATCAGTGCGTCGATATAGCAATAATATGTGTAATATGTTTGCCCAATTAATTACAAAAAAAAAAAAACTCATTTATATTACACACTAATTAATTTTAGTCAAGTATTTGAAGTAGACTTTGATAACAAATGACACTTGAACCAAGCTCTGTGAAAGTGTGGCACAGCTCGAGAGAGCTAAAAAAAAACCTCTCGTTTCAGAGTGTCTTATCTGCAGCAAAAGTAAATACAAAAATATGTATAATATATACAAATTCAAGTGTATTTAATCCGAGAATTTCCGATGTGAGCATGATTTCAATTATTTTGACTGTTTGTATTTAGTTTTGTGTTGCGAGACCAGAAGAACGGTTGTCAAATACGTGCAACATAGGAAAAAAAAAAATCGAAATGACGAAAATTTTATTGGTTTTATTAATTGTACAAATATTATACATACATATGGCAAAAGCGAACTTTGAGGAAATTATCACACTTCAAAAGCAACTAAAGGATTCTTACAGTGACATTGAAAAATTGCAAGTCATTTATAATAGAAAAATAAAAGATGAAATTAATTCGGAAATGAACACCGAAGTGCTAGACCTAAAGACAAAAATAGACCATGAGCTGTCAAAGTGCCAAGGTAAGAATTTTGCATTGGAAGAGCTCAACAATTATTATGCTAATCAAATCACAAAGTTGCTGGAAAATCTGAATGTTGCCAACATGAAGGATCGACAGATTGAAGATTGCCTTGCAAAAATGCACACCTTAAACACACTCGTCAGAGATCAGGCCAAGCAAATTGAACTTTTAAAATACGATGTGTCGGAGAAATCACAAATAATCCAAAATATGCAGAGCAAAGCAAATGACGCTGATAATGAGATTAACAATTTGGAAAATTCTGAAACTACGCCTGATATTGTGGCTAGCAGCTGTCTGCCATTCGGCGACTCCAATGAAATTCATTTAATAAAGGTCGACGACGGAGATGCTTTCAATGTGTCCTGTGATTCTCGATTAAGCGATGACGGATGGACCGTTGTCCAGCGTCGGATCGATGGAAGCGTTAATTTCAATTGCAACTGGCTGCAATACCAGGAGGGTTTCGGTAATTTGAGCGGCGAGTTTTTCATAGGACTCGAGAAGTTGCATCGCATGACAACTGCCCAGCCCCACGAGTTGTACGTGCACCTAACCGATTTCAACAACGAGAGCAGCCACGCCCATTATGATAACATAGTTGTGGGTTCCGAGAGCGAACAATATGCACTGACCGCTCTCGGCGAGTACTCCGGCAATGCTGGTGACTCAATGCGCGATAATCAGCACCAAATGTTCACCACCTTTGACAGGGACAACGATATGAGCGAATATAACTGTGCCGATGTCAACTTAGGTGGTTGGTGGTACAACAACTGCGGCATGAGGTTGGTCAGCAATTAAATCATTTATTTATTTTTATTTTATTATGTTTTTTTATTATGTTTTTTTTTTCGCACTTTCAGCAATCTGAACGGAAAGTACATGGAGCGTTATGTGTATTATGATAACTCTGAGAATGGCATTTTTTGGGACGACTGGCAGGGACCGGGATATAACCTAAAATCAGTGCAGATCATGATCAGGCCAAAGTTGGAATCAATTAAATGAACATTTTATAAACACGAAGCTCTTTGTGAAAATATTAAATGTTAAACTTGTAAACAATGCGATTTGTAAATATTTTAGTGCTTTGAATGCAAATATATAGATCAGATTTCAAATATATATCAGATTGTTATTGATAGCTTTCCCCGTCTTAGGAACACTTTTAATGTGTCATTTAATCCATAAACTTTTGATTATTCTAGCAGTCTACATAGGTAAAATAATACAGTCAAATTATTACCCTTTTCATCATACAACTGTCATTTGTGCAACATGCAAAGTCTGCTTGATAAGCGTGTCACAAGCAACGGCTAATATCCAACTGGGACAATGGTATTACGGCATGTGGCACGTTCCGGTAGCTACGTGCCACAATGCGGTCATGTTTAGTGGCAACAACAATGCGAAGACAAAAGGTCATGCGAACAGGCGACGAGTATTGTTGCAACAATCCCATGGGATTTTCCATCATTCGACCTCGTTACAGCTGTTGCTCCATATTTGAGAATACGGTTAGAAATAGAAATTGGCTAGAAATAAGTTAACGGCTCGGCTCCTCAGTGACAGACCTTTTGCAATCTGTCATCAATCAAATGTCAATTATGGGTAATTATGCACCACCTTTCAGAATACGAGTTTTACCTTTAAACATGTTCTGACTACCCAAACACTTTTTTTTGCATTTGCCTAAATTACGCATACGCCTCGTAAAATGTATAAAATGCAATACAGTTTTTGTACTTATATTTTCTGTTGCCTTGAATCACTCTCAGCGAGTTAAGTAATATAAATTTTGCTTTAAAATAATATAAAAAATATAATAACACTTGTAAAGAGACCATTTGTTTAATATATGAAGATACAACTGTTTATCTAGGGATAACTCAAATAACACGAATACCAACTGTATTTATATATATATATATAAAAAAGTGTGTGCTCCTGCTCAGATGTAAATTTATTTACCTGTACTTGGTCTTATTTACACATCAGATACCAGTTGGGCACATATCGCGCATGTGTCAATAAGCGTAAAATCGAATTTTTGCACGTACGTTGATTTTGCAGTGGGCTTCTTTTATTCACTTGCCTGTTGTCAGTTGTCAGTTGTCAGTTGTTTGTTGGCTGACGAGCTGAAAATTTGTTTACCTTTCACTTTAAGTTACCCATCAACGCCCTAAGCAGTTGAAGCCAATTGATGCAGTTGCTCTTTTGATCTGTTTACCATTAATTTGCTACATCAAAAAATAAGCAAATTGATGCAATATTAAATCTCAGCTTTAAGTTGAATTTGTTTCCCATACATAATGCAATAATTTTAAATTTAATCCTGTCTTGATACAAAATTCAGCAAGTAGACATTGAGAACAATTATATTAATGTAACTTTGATTTGTAGAATTTTCTGGTGTTGAGCTAAATAGCAAGTGAATAAGTGCTGTGCACTGTCAGATTTCTAATTGATATTTATGAGTAGACCAAAAACTAAACAAGTGGATAAATGTGTTGTCAGCTGAAATGCGTAATGCATGTTCGCTCTATTTATTTCCCCCTCATTTCTTTCCCCCTTCACCTAAATTTTTAGAGCAACACACATCAGAATGCATACTTATCGTGTGAGTAGTGTAAGAAAGCAGAGTGTAAAAAACTTTTACACAACTCTGGAGTGCAAATAAATGAAGTCTTACATTATGTGGCACAAAGTGCTATTTGGATTTAATGTGCACGTTGGACTAGAAAATTTAATTACTTTTCAGAGAGAGACTGGCGAGAACAGCTCATTTAATGCCTTGAACCTTAAGAGTGAATAATTGTTTATGGTTTTCCTGGTTGTGCGTCGTATGTAAAGTTTCAAGTCAACGCAACTTGGAAAACTTAAAGTACTTATTTTGGGCAAAAGCTCGTCAGTGATTCAGAAGATGTAGTGGAAAGTCCTTGTCAACAAATGCCTTAATTCGTGGTAATAATGTATGTTCGTCGAACTAAAAATACTTTGTAGACATAATTGCAATAATTAGATTCATTTTTAGTCAAAACTATTTAAAATAAACGCTGCTCGAAATAAACAAAAACAATATTTTTTACTCCAACTGCAAATGCAGCATTTTGCAATAAATGAGGCTTTGCTACAGCTTTGCATTGTGGTCAAATTGTAAATGTTATTAAGTATTATAAACTATGGATTTATTACGGGTACAATGCCACAAATACTTATAAATTCAAAAATATAAATCAACAATCAACCTTTTCCTTTATTCACATTTTATATTAATATTTTACCATACATATTAGCCTAAATTAAGACTTTTTCTTTTCATATTTTACCCGAATTGTATCTCTTCAAAGAGTTATTTTGCAAAATTTATTGCTGTATGCACGAATATGCCACTGTGATATATTTTGCTGACATTTGTATGTAAGCAATAAAAGCCAAATTAGAATTTAATTTTCTAACCAAACAACATCAAAAAGGTAAACAAATTTCTGATAACAACAGGATTAGTATCCAACTTTTAATTGCTTCATCTGGTCAAATATCTGCACAGTGAGACAGAGAGAAAGTTTCTGATGGTAAAGTAGACGATAAAATCTGGTTATATTTACAGAAGTCTAACAATTATTGTGATTTTATAGAAATGCCAAAGTTGCTTTGCGTTGACAATTGGAATTCTGGTCTGTTGTCCTTCCAATCAAACAATGCGAGTCGCAAATATATATTTACTGAAGATAGTCATTAATTTGTTGTGCTTAACTGGATACAAAATATACAATAATAAAATATAAAATTATTTAAAAGATGGAATTCACAATGTCATATTTCTTTCCTCCCATGGGCATGTTTTAGCAGGCCAAAATATACTTAAACTTTAAGTTAGTGTACTAAAATCGTTGGGTTCAAAATTCATTTATCACCTTGTCTTTACATCATGTTTATATTTGAACAGCAGTCAATTTGTAAACATTGATGATATTGCCATGGGGATTATTATAATGCACATGATAACATATCCATTCCAAGAAAATCTCATTAAAATCTTTCGCTGTTTATATTGCATTATGTAAATTTTTACATAAATTCAAAATGTTTCCCCAGTTTCATATATTTCCATGGAGCAGCTGCAAACTGCCTCAAGCATTTTGTTTAAGTGCACTTTGGTGTTTTATTAAAATTGTTAGCTGGTTCCCATACAACATTGCGAAATGGCTGATATGCGCCTTGTAAGCTACACTGTTAATAATTTTGTAATCTCTGTCAGAAATGAGTTTATGTAAATAATATTAACGGTAATTGCGCACACAATGTGGAATTACTACAAAAATATTATTTCACAGCAGAAAATTGAGTATGTTTTCTAATGTAGAAATATTTGGTTCCCTATGTGCATATTTCCGTTAGTTAAAGCTGATAGCACGGTTCAATTTATTAGAGCTGCACTTTGAAGTACTTTGGGTTTTTGACAATAAGTTACGGCCAAGGCTAACCACAGTAAATAACAACTACCCAACATCTGAGCTCATATGGCTGAACCTGAATATTCCGTAGGAGCGCTTTTGATAGCAACTGTGTATAATTTGTGAGACAAAGTTTGTCATGCGAACTAATGCAGTTTGTGCTGCGGTTCCACGTTTGCAGCCTGCCTGCCTGCCTGCCCCAAAAAGTAATCTGCCATGGAACAGAAATGGAACTGGCACTGGTTGAGAGGAGTACTGAAATATTTGGAAATTTGCATGCTAATGAATGGTGTGAAACCGTTCTAAATTATGACAGAGAGCCATGTGCTATGTGCGTGAGGGCTTACATATGTATGAAAAGGCAGCACAAATTTTCGAAACTCTCAAGGTAAAAATGCAGCAGCACAGCACAGATTATTACTATTAATTGTTTTGAACTTTTTGGCTAACAGTCATTTGCACACAACCGTCAATAGCTAAAAGCATTGTTATTTAAATTCCAATATTAGTTTATTTCGAAAATGGTAGTTTAAATATTAAAACTTTGAAAACATTTGTAAGCAATGCACATACAAAATAAATCAGAAATTTTATCCACAAGAAAATGCTTACAAAAATTGCATCAAATCTAAACAAGGGAGGAAATTGGAAACTATTTTAACAAGATTATTTATAGCATTCCTCACACTAGCAACATATAAGCCACAACTTAGTAAAATGGGTAAAAATATGTGAAGCATTTTTCAAACCGAGCATCAGCGTCCTCGATAGTATAGTGGTTAGTATCCCCGCCTGTCACGCGGGAGACCGGGGTTCAATTCCCCGTCGGGGAGAGAGACGTCTCTAATTTTTTTTTCCAATTTTATTATCTAACACATTATTGTTTTTTATATCCATTTCATAAAACATTTATATCTTTATTGATTTGCAACCACGTTTTATTTGATGCTGTAAAAGTCAGTTTTATGAGTGGATTTTCAATTGTATTTCTTTTAATTTTCCATTCTTTGCGGTTTTCATTTCACAGCACTGAAAAACTTTACCACTGCCAATTTTCTCTAACGAAACTTTTTTCTGTCTGCTTTTCAATTGCTGTCAATTACTTTAATTGCATTGCTTTGGGGTGTTTTGTGCCTTTACTGTCCATCAGTTAGCTCTCATCTATTGCAGATAAGTTGTGCAACAGCAGTTAAGCTGAAGACAAATGCGAATCTGGATAAAATAAAATTATTCAATACATATTTTACTATGGGATTCATTTTTATTTTTCAACTATATTTGTTTAGTCTATGTTTAACTAATCAAAGTTGTAATACGAATTAGCAACTCGGCTTTAATGTGATGCACACCTGCACGTATTATTTACTGACTCTCACTAATCCGTAGACAAAAATTGGTTGCACGTGCCGCACACAAAACAATTTTATTACGCTATTCACCTGCCTCAGTGGCCATTAATCAAGCATAGGTTTGATTTTTATGAGCATACTTTGGAAACGATGAGCAGCACTTGATTGGCATGCAAATTGAATCCTTTTTTGCCCTAAAACGATTTGTGAATTGCTATGGTAATAAACTCATCGCATTTCAGTCCAAAGATTGATAATGCGCCAATAGCTGATGGCTTTAAACAATTTATCTTCTGTCACGTTGTACTTTGACATTTTTATTGCCTCCCATAAAATAATCGAATATTTATGCATAAGCATTTGCAAATAATTCAAATTTCTTACAATATCCATCTTGCTGGTGATGTAAATCATTTGATGTTATCGGAAATCAACAGACGAGTTTTCAAGCTGCTACATTCCATATTCTTATTCCTTAAAATTAAATAATATATATATAAATATATGTATTTGAAAACAATACAAACTCGATATATATATTTACGATTTTATCAAAATGGATGGACAGAATGGAGAATTCATTTTAGATACCGTAAATGAATTTAAACAATGCTAAAGCAAACAATCTGCTGCAATCCGATAACATCAAACACAAATGGAAAATACTTTTGCCATAAGCAGAGAAAATTGCATGCGAAAAGAAAACGAAGGAGATTTGTCAAAAGCATCGAAAGAGGAACAAATTTGATAATAAAACTGGAAAGTGCACTTTCAGTTAACATACCCATTCCATGTTTCACAAATTGACAATGCTGGTTAATATTTGAATTGCATGGTTTGCTCTTGAAGAGCTCAATTTGGCAGACAGTCAGCTATTCATTTGGAAAATAACTACTCGTTACAAGGCAATTTTTTGGCTTTTTGTTAAAGAAACTCAAATTTCCTAAGTGCTTGACAAGAGTAGTGCATCACAGACTTAAATGCAAAATGATTTCTACCTACTAGTTTGAAAATCTAAAACAAAAATTGTTTGCGAAACAGATGAACTAACCAAGTACGCACATGTGACCCTATCTAGCTACCAATTTATAATGTAAGCATTGATAAAAGCAAAATAATGTTAAGCAGATCAAAGGAGCAATTGCGACAATTGCCTGACAGCCTGTCTCTATCAACTTGAGGGCCGGATTGGAAAAAAAGCTTTCCAGTTCCGCAAAAGGCTGACAACCTTCAGCCGTGAAATGAGAGAACTCCCGAAGGAAAACTCACGTATCCAGCAAATATTCCATTTTATGCATATTTACATATAACGACTGGCAGGTGTGCCAATAATGTACATATAAAAAAGATACATATATATATAAGCTGCCTTAAAACCAACTGTTGCAGCATCGATTTTATTCAAGAGGATTTTACATTTTTTTTAATAAATAAAGTGCTTTAAACCCAGACGAAACACGGATAAGAATATTTAATAGCAATTATAGTAAACAGAATATTTAGATTAATTTTGCATTTATAGTCTTACTAGCTTTATGAGTTAGTTAATAGAAAATAGATGGTTTTCGTAATTAAAATTCTGCTGCCAGCAATAGGAAATAAACCAAAGTGAAAGCACAGAAAATTGGAAAGCCAATCTCAACGCTTCCAGCTTATATACAAAAGAAATGACGTATGATTGACTGGGCCAGGAGCCCTGAGGACTACTACGTGCCAGCAGGCTAATCCCTCCGCTTGAGCCGCTGGGTATCAGAGCTGAATACTGCGGCTATGGATTGCGTCAAACTGCCAACACTTTTGATTAGTAGACCTCAACAACATGCCTCTCTAATATCCCGTTCAAAATTACATTTTCCAATTAATTAATATTGAAATAATTAAACTAGAATTTGAGGAGCAAAAATTAATTAAATTACTGGCAATTGTCACATTTCAATGGGACAATAAATGTTTACTGGCATTCAAAATTTTATAGAAAATACAATAATGAAAATGCCAATTTAAATGCTTTTGTTTGCTAATGTTTAATAAATCAATTATTACTGTGTTTTTTAGTAGCCAACCAATTTACAAAATATATGCTTATTACAAAAGTGATGTTATGTTAAATAAATTATGAATTGTAATTATGCACATGGCATTTTAATTAATGCAAACATACCTTTACAATTACATTAGCCAGAAATCGAATTATTGCACATTACACTTGATTAGCAAGTCTCATAATTATGGCCATGGCAACGGGAAGTGTGCATTTGCAATCTGCTTCTTCATCCAATTAATTGTCCAATGAATAATACATTTTTGGCGCATAAGGTTAGAGATGTGCCTTGACATGAATCTAACAATAAAAGGCAGGCATACAAATGCGAGATAAAAGGAGCGCTCGACCATTGTCTAAGTGCTGTGGACCAAATGACTGGCATTTGTGCTAAACAGCGAAAATCAAGAGGCAACGCTTTGCAACGACAACACAGTGTCGCCCCAAGTATTTACAGCAATTCATTGGCGCCTCAACAGTCGAACAGTCGAAACAATGGCCAACTGTTGGCGGCGTCTGTCAAATGACATTTATCTCACAATAAGTTAAAGGCTGTCGCATTCAAATTCCTCAGGATATATCTTGACAACCAGACTGGACCACATCAGATAGATAAGGTGACTGTTGCCACAGTCTGCAAACTGAAACTCGATTGTCTTATTGTGTTTAAGCTGTGTCCATTTATTTTGTATATTTGAGTTGCCTACACAATCTGTGGCTGTGTAAATATAAAGCAGACTCTAATTTTATGAAAGCTATTTTGCAACCTATGCAAACATTTACATTTTGTAGGTAAATCTATATTAGTAAAGTAAGAACGTTTTCTATATCTATATGCATGTTTACACGTAGTATATGTAAAATTCAACAATTTTCATGTCAAGATATAATTTTATATGTATAACGACTTCAATATGTCGAAGATAATTTGTACCTCGCCTCCTTTGCGACTATTATTGCTCGATTCGAACGCAAAAATACATATATTTATGCCTTTTTGCTCACGTCGAATGCTTCGAACACATCAACTTCTTGTTCAATGTCCGCTCGAACGTTATATGTTGCAAAGCACAGCACGCAGCTCATACCGATTCGTATTAAGCAACTGTTGGCTAAAGAAAATTGTTCGCTTTACAACTGCCACAACGCAATTTTGTTTGAGTGCTTGGCCTCAGCGGACCGACTGTGCGAATGTGCCGTTTTTCGAACATGCTCGAACGCAAGTGCCGGGCAAATACCACGCATCAAAGGGGGATAAAGGGCACATGAAACGCGCGCATGCATGTTCGTTTCAATATTACCAGTTAGAGATATAATTATTATAAAAAAAATACATATTTACATGTGTAAAAGCTTAAACAATACATATAGAATTGTGTGGTAAGTTATAATAACTTTCATTTTCAATTCTAAAATGGATTATTTGAATGGGACAACACACAGATGAGTGTTGCCACAGTTGGCGTACTTAGTTACTATCCTTGATTATTTAACCGTTCAACTAGTTTGCGTTTGTCTGTTATTGCGTTTATGCATAATTTCCGACCAACTGGGTTTAGCGAGTTGCATGTGGTAATGGTGCGATAGTATAATATATATATATATATATATATATTTAATTTATAATTTAATAAGTGAAAAATAGCATGCGCTGAAGTTGACTGTTTTGTTCATTTGTTTTAATTATTGCCATTCTCCATGTTGGGTTTGTGCATTCGCTCACATTAATTGCCAGTTCTGAATTTGTTGGCTCATCTTCAGTTCATATTATGCCCAAACAGCCTTATACAACGAGCCTCGAAACTTGCACATGTGATTTATGGAGCTAAGCACCATGAAGCAGTGAGTTTTATGCTCAAAATGTTGGCTTAAACGGTTCTTTATGAATTATTTATTTATTGCTCAAATAGCATATTTTGCGTGCCAACAAAGATAGAAAGCATTTTTGTCTGTCTATTAATAAAAGTTGATTTGATTTTCTGTGACTGAAAAAGCGAAGTTGTAAATTTAATGACAGCTGCATTTATTTGCCTGCATTTCAAAAAAAGCACTTATCTGTGAAGCCTGATACAGATCCTAATTGATGTACTACAATGGGTCAAGGACGTTTCACCAAGAGTTGCAAGGAAATCGATGCTTTGGGCAGTTAAGTGCTTTGCACTAACTTGTTTACCCAGTTAACTATTCACGCATTCACTCTTGACCCCAGTGTGCCACTTTCTGACGCTATTATTCAAATGCGTTGTATTTGCATTACACTCGATAGTCGCTCATGCGTTTTTCATATTCATTTTCTTTCTTCTTATTTTTTTTTGGACATATTGTCTGTATTTTTCTGTCATCTGTCATCATTCTTGTCCGATTGCTCAGTTTTTATGGGTCCATGGCCTGAGTTATAACTATAGATAGTCAAATGTAGATTTTTACATAACTTTGTCAACACTGCACTTATTTGAAATAAGATATCTATTTGACCTTTAGAGTAATACTAGATTTTCATTTAAAAAACCAAATCAAAATTGATTAAAAATTTTAATGAATTATAGGTATGTGCTAAAAAACTATTGCCATAACTTTGTCTAAAAAAAACAAATTTTTAAAAGACATACCTATTTGAGATTGACATTTTGAATTGTTGGAATGACGTTGTCTTGGAATATAATAAATAATATATCTCAGCTGCGTTGTACAAATGCTCTGTTTGGGTTTTGGATTAAGCTTACTTTGTATTTCTGGTCACATATCTGTTTTATCATGAATATATATAACTGGTCTCAATATGCACTTTGCCATTCGACTAGCGAACCAAATTAAGCCAATGCGTCAGACCAAGTCAGAAAGTCATTCAGAAAAAGCAATTGGCTCAAAACCCACTTCGATGCGCGACTTATGCATAACCAATGAATGACAGAATTGGAGAGATTCTGGATTTTAGCTTCATTCGTGGCTTTTTAACTCAGTGGCATCATTAAATAGCTCAGCATGTCGAGAGTATGTTTGTGGCTGCGAATCTCACTCCGAGAAGGGGCTTTCGAAGAACACAGAAGTAAGTGTGTTTTGTGTGTGTAGTGTGTATGGAATATTTTTGTGGAGCATATTGTGTAAGGCATTGGAAAAGCCTTTAATCACTCGGCTGCTTAAGCTGAATAAAAGGATAAAACGTAAGAACCTCTTTAGAATATTCTGACAGTCATGTGTGCTCTGAATTTTGTATTACGCTAAGCACTTAAAGCTAAATATTTGAGAAATTTTTATTATTAAAGATAACATTTTTAAATTAACTGAAAATTTTAAATGCATCAATTTAGTCGACAAATGATTTTGAAATATTATATTTCTACTGAATTGAGTTATTTACCAAACGGCGAAGCCCTGCAGCCAAAAAATCATCTTGCCTCGAACTAATACAAAAATAAAAATTGGCCTACAGCGTCATGTGGCGCAATTTGGGTTGTCTGGAAATTACCATGGCAGTAGACAAACGAAATTATCCGGTTAAATATTGTTGACATGATTGGTTCTTTATAACATATAATTGGAATTTGATGAGTTTTCAAATGGCGTTGGAAGTAAGAAAATATTTTTTTTATGAAAATATGTATTCTACTGCGTGCCTCAATATTTTTACAATCCGTTTACAATCCGTTTTAATATATAGCTAAATATATGCCACAATTTGTTTGAATATTATTATAATGAAAATAAGATAATGCAATAGTAGACGTTAGTTGTAAATAAATGTAATTTCGTAAATGTCTTGTTAAAATGGAGTACAAAACGAGGTAAATCTTTGCTGTGCCTTTGACCTGATCACATTCAGGGAAAAGTAGATTACATTGAATTCAGACCAAGTTGTTTTCCTTGTCGAAAATGCATTTGTATGGCCTTTCCATTGATTTGACGGTTGATATGTTTCTATTTATTTATATCTCTTAAGAACTAGACAGAAGCCGTTTTAACCCAAGCTTTGCTTAGCTGCTGTAGTCCACAATATCCTTTGAGATGCATGTGAACTTTGCCAGCCGGTGGAGGAATCCAATTACTTTATGTCACGTGGGAGCGAATGGGGCAACAAAAGTGCACTACATCTGAAGGTGTGGCACGAGTTTTTGGGCGGGGTGTATCCAAAATGAATGATGGCTTTGTGGCAGCTAACGTGGATTTTATGTTGACAACAACTAAAGTTCACATCAGCAAAAATCCTCCTATCTTAATGACTTTCAAATTGCTGCCTAAAGATGGAAAAAAATTACTTGCCAAACAGGTGCTGGAAATAGTTTTCCCATTTTGGTTCGGTCACATTTCTTAATCTTTGCATGAGCTCCAACTAATCATAACCAACATTTGTGAAAACTTAATGAAGTAATTTACTTTTTTGTACAACCAACTTATTACTTTTGAGTGAAGTTTGTTGCTCTTATTTATAAATAATAAAATACTCGTGCAACATAATAAAAAATAAAAATTAAATATGATTCTAAAATAGGTTAATGGTAGTCAAGTGCCCTATAAAAATATATATATAATATAAAGTGAAAATAGTAACATACTTAAAAATGTGCAGTAAGAAATCATTTAAATAATAATATTATTTTAATATCATTTTAATGGAAATGATTTGAAAGGACTTATAAAAGGCCCTTCTCAAGATTCTAGTCTGGAAAGTTGATTACATGCTGGAAACTCTCTAAAATAGAACATTTTTTGGAGCTTCATTATTTGCTGCCAGCACTTACAGATAAATTGGTAAACAGCTATT
The DNA here is from genome assembly GCA_035042345.1 of Drosophila fungiperda. NCBI lineage: Eukaryota > Metazoa > Arthropoda > Insecta > Diptera > Drosophilidae > Drosophila > Drosophila fungiperda. The sequence goes on from JAWNLM010000145.1 coordinate 12,607,986, forward strand.
TTCTGAAAGATGAACAAACTGAAATCACTAATTTGTAGTTGATCAACATATTCAACGCAAGCAAATTGCGAAATTAATAAACTAGCAGACATTATCTGAAAAACAAACATATTTCAAATCAATGATATAGTTCTATACTTCAAATCAAAACAACATTTTACGTGACTTACTTGTTAGTAGCACAATTTTCTTGTCGTACCCTAAAAAAAATTTAAGTTTTGTTAAATACAAGTATTTTCTGGTTTTGTTTACATTTTTCTGTTGTTGCCGACATAAATGTTTCAGCTGTGGGCAAATAATTTGTGTTTTGCTAGCAAACTTTTCCGTTGACGAAGTCCAACTGCTGAAAATATGTATTTCACACAAACCGAAACAATGTTTTTCTGAAAGCTCGAACAAGCTGAAGTAAGTCAAAGAAATGAAAAGTTTTAGAATTTCAATTATGCAATACAATTTTAAATTTTCCACCAATGAACAGGAGAATTTTGTTAAAGTTTAGGCAAAACAGTATTTTAGTGAAACCTACTAAATAATTATTAATCTGCTTTAAGTGATACTCTTTAATATAAGTCAATTAGGAAGTTAGTAACAAAAATAGACTTCAGACTCACCCAAAATGGCTGTTTATATAAAAACGTGCCTTCGCAAAAGTTGATTTCTTTTGCCGGCAAACAATTTCAGTCATAAATCATATTTTTTGCCGCTTTCGATTTGTCCTCTAGACAAAAACGGCAAACAACAATTTGCTGAATAAAATGGCTTTAGCCAACAAGATAAGCCACTGACTGAGGCATGACTTGAGTAAAAATAACAAAAGAAATAATTTAAGGATCATCAAGAAAATCAAAAAAAAAAGAGCTGCAGATTTATCAAAGTTGAGTGGATATGCCTTCTAACTTTAATAATGTGCTGAAAAGAATACCACATAATAATTTATTATTGCAAGCAGCCTATGAAGAGTTGGTAAACCAAGTCGCAACAAGCCACTCGAAGTTGCAACCACCGCATATTGGAAATTACAGAATAAACCAAGTAAATGTCTGCAATAGAAAAATGATTTGAATTGGTAAATGATTTGAATACGGCTCAGTTTTTCAATTGATGCACATTGAGTCGGCAAGAATTGAATCTTATCTGATTATAGTCTCTGTGGTGCATTATGAATTGGTTGCATGATTGAGATTTCATTTACGCATAATGTGACATTAAGCTTGTAACCGACGGATTTCCCTTCCCCTTCAACTAATGTTGACTATATTGGATGACAAGATTGAAAGAGTTTTTATAGAGTCCATAATTGATATATGTGGATTCAAATCAGTAATAAATAGTGTAAACTGCACAAAAAATGGCAATTTAATGACTTTAATTGCACAAATGTCAGAAATTTCAAATTTATTGCTTAACATTGTTAATGAAAAAATGTGCAATGTACAACAATATGTTTTGGCATTAATATTGAATTTTATACACGGGCTAAAAGTTGACCTTAAAATTGAAATACTTTTTTTTTTCTTTTGATAAATGTTTCAATTTTCTGCTTCTGTTGTTTATGGCTTCATAATGTATATTTTACAATTTTATTGTGGATCTCATTTAACAATGCAAAACTGCGAATTGGACAAGCTGCATGTGGCAACCACAGCAACCAGATAAAAAGGTAAATTATAACAAAGGGAAAAGGTTTTTTACTGCCGATAAGTCAATGCAATATTTGTGGCAAAAATCAATATATATATATATATGTTAAAATGGTCTTTGGTGGTTGTATCAAGTTTTTCATTTTACAAGTGAAACGAAAAAATAATTTAAATAAAGCAAAATAAGCGAAGAATTGAAGTTTGTATTCGATGTGGCAAATTTGATGGCTCGATGAATATACTAGGGCTTCTGCCAGTTTGTCAAAATCAAGTTCAAATTTATACAAGTGCTTCTTATGGCTTTTGCCCGAAAGCTACTTGCAACACATAAGAGCAATAAAAATTGCAGACATCGTCAACCAGATGAGGAAACTAAAAGGCACACAAACAGCGAGGTGCAATGCCGAGAAGAGAGAAAATATTGGCTAAAAATAAAATTACATATCAGCTGCAAGTTGACAGATTGATCATACATCAATGCATATATATATATACCTTTTTCGATTTTGTATTCATCTTGTGGGTATTTGTTTTTATTTATGCATAACTTCAGGCAACACAATTTTCAGCAGTGCCAAATGAAAGTAACACAAAGCTAATTAAAGAATTCGAAGTAGTTTTCAAGTTTTCAATCAACCAGTAGTAAATAATTTTGCTTTGAAACGTAATACATCAGAAAATTCTACATAAAATAGAAGAATTGAAAATTATGCTTAAATTCAAATCCCAGTTTATTCATACTTAAAGTATTCAAAAAAGTTATGAAAATAATCTGCAAAAAATATTTGTATACAAAAATAAAAAAATAAATATACAAAATTTCAGCTTCCAAACTGAAATATACTTTAAATGTTCAAACGTTAAAGTTTCGGGCATTGATTAAATTAAAAGATTTTTGGGCAAAAAACAAGGGCCAGTGAAACATTTGACAGCTGGCGGAAGTGTTAAAACTTTGTTACAACTTTGAACCTTCCCAAAAAAGGTAATCAAATTGTCATAAGCCCCCTTTAAACCTTGGACGCAATGGGAGGCACGTGCGGCACCAACTAAGCCAATCTTGATTTGTGTACATTTCAAATTGGTTTAACTTGCATGTTGCTTTCGATTTTGGACGAAATGAAATTGTTCCGAATGACTATAAAATATTAAGCATGTGCAGCAGGTCGACAGGGGAAAACAACAACGACAACAACTGACTCGATGTGTCCCGACAAATCTGCATAAAAACTCCCAAAGCCAAAAAAGAGGAGTGGATTGAAGTGAGGCAGGTGAGGTTAATTTGGTTATGCTAATCCTATGGATGGCCCACAATTTGTGACCACTTTAAACTGCTGCAGAGCACAGCGAATGCCTGTAAGCAATGTGGCACAGAGTCTGAACAAACTAATTTAAATTAACTTAAAAACAAAAGCAAAATTTGACTTAATTATTAATAAAAAAATGCATAAAAATATGGCTTTTGGGAAGTTGCAAGTTGTTGCTGTGCACATTTTAATTTGCACAACTGAAGATTTTAATTAATTAATCAGAAAAGTACCTGAATAACTTAAGTTTGTGGAATGTGGGCAATTCCAAAGAGTACATATTTTGAAAATACCCATGGTATTTGATAATGCAATGTGGGAGAAGGAGGAAGAGCAAGGAGGAGGGAGCATTAAGGTCATTGTCGGTCTTCGTTTTGGCGAGCGGAAATGGTTTGCCAATGAAGTTTCATGGCGAGAGGAAACGGAAATGTGGAGAGCGCAGCAAATTGAAACAACGCCGGGGCAAGGGTAAGAAAATGTGAAAATGCTAATCAGGACAGTGGCAGTGGCAGTGGCAGTGACCAGGAAACAAATAATAAGGAAACTGCAAAACTGTACATCAAATTGCTAAAATATGTTTGAGCTCAGCAACTTAATTGCTGGAAACAGCAGGTTCTGTGGCAACATACTTATATTTCAATTGTGGCACTCTGTGCTCTGGCAGCAGTTTTATAAATTAATAATTGTAATTTATGCAGCACCAACTACAGCAACTCGTTAAAAATTCAGCAAAACTTTGTACATAACCAACTAGAACTACAATTACAAAAAAAAAACAAAACAATTACAACAAAAATATAGTGTTGCTTTTGAGTGCTTAGTCGACAATTCTCATCAGCCGTGGGGCATGGGGCATGTTGCAGAACTGTGAGTTTGCATTTACGATGCGTACATAGAACATTTAACCACTCGCCCCATGGAGCGTTGCAAAAAGTTGTTGTTTATGCCACACGCTTCGACAAAAAGCGAACATCTAGAAGCGACGAGCTATTAATTTTTTTTCTCCAATGCTGCCACATTAATAACACGCAAATGTGGCAACAGCTGACAACTACAAAATTTCCCATGTTACGCCTTTTGTGCTGCTCAAAACTGCTCCAAGCCCAGCCCAAATGGCTACAGGAAAACATTTTCTGATTGTGCCCCAACTCAAATATAGATTGTGTGGGTGTTTCGCTTCAGCATCGCAACGTTGCAAAATTCGACAAGTTTTGGGAAAGTGCCACAAGATGCAAAGTAACCAACCGCAAGTTTCCCATGCAAAACTTTGCCAAACAACTTCTTATAATATCGCAAATATAATGTTGTTCAAAACTTTAAATTATGAGTTCCTTTGCTGCAAGGGGTAACAAATGTTGTGCTTCAAGCCATTTCCAGCTAACCAAAAGATGAATAATGTTGACCATCACGTATCGGGAATTTGAGTGTAAGCAAAAAAAAAAAATGGCTAACAGCTGTTGCAAATTGAAGCCGATAAAAAAAAGGTGAGCAGATGAAATCATTATTATATTCACTTAAGGGATTTTAAGAATTAAATTTAAACATAATTTTTTTTTTGACCATAAATACATTATAATCGATTAGGCCAAAAAAGCTCAGTCTATAAACAGCCATTATCTTGTCAAAAGAGCCACATTTAAAAGCCAAAGATAATTGTTCATCAGCAGTGACACCCATAAATCGCTTGCTGGGCTACATCAATCATAGAGTTAGCCATACTTTCGTGGCTTTAATGACACTGGGGGAACGGGTCAATAAATTTGTATGATATATTTGAGAAGTTAATGCTCTTGCTTATAGTTGGCCAACTGCTGATTACCAGATTTTTTATAAATAAATTCAAGAAGACTTTTGCTGGGTAATAAAAGTATCTTATATTTATTATAAATTGGATGTCATTATAAAATTCGTTTTTCATTCAAAATGCTTTGTTTTTGACTGACCATCTCTATTTTCACAATAAGTCTCATTTTTACCCAGATATATAGGCATGTGTTTGCCTGGGCTTTAAATTATATGAAATGAATATTTTACAAAACAAATAAATGAAACTCAAAATGAGAATTTTATTGGCTTTTACTTTTCATAAAAAAGTAAAGTTGTTTACAAATGTTTTTATATTTATACACGTTTGTTTTTTGTTCTCCTGTAAATATGTACATTTGCGCTTTACTTGTAGTATGCATTGCATTTATAAACCACATACGTCGCAAGCGTGACAGATTCAGAAGGAAATGCGAAAAAATTGCTCGTAATTTTTTTTTGTTTCGACGCATAAATAAAATATCTAGTAGAAAAAAATATGAACGAGTTTGTATGCCATGTCATATATGTTATTCATCAGAATTATTTCATTGTATTATGGATATACAATATAAAAATGCTGTTTTCATACAGCATACACATTTGTATAAAGTTGAATTTGAGCAGATCTGCAAATGTGGTAATTAATTATTTTTTTTTGTATATTTTTTTTTGAAAATAAAGTGAATCATCAATTTCTATCACATAGCATACTCAAAACTATTCTTAACAGAACAGACCAGAGCAGACAACTGATGGCCAAAAAGTGAGAGAAACTTTTATTTCACGCTAAATTACGCTCAATGGCAAAACACTCGTTCAGCAAACTTGACTCGGGCTGATAAATGGTTGAGCGGATAGACAACCGGACAAGGAAAAGAATCTGTCACCATTTTTTTATGCAACCAGTGTCAGGATATTTGTGTGCAGTTTATCAGGCGTGCAGTTTGCGCCTCATTGGAGCCAAAGTATGGCAGCAATATGGTCAGAAAGAATTGGCAACATTAACGCGAGTTAAGACTGTTTGCCCATGAAATGAAATAATCGTAAAGTCGAAGGGAAACAATTGAAATTAATTAAGCTTCATCGAAAATATGCACTCCATGCGAAAGTTATTCAATTTGAAATTTAGCAGAATGTTGCTAAATCAGTTATATTTTTTTTTATTTGTAAAAACTAATTGTTTCTGTTGCGGGTTTAGTTCAATTAACCGCTTCGATAATGGAATTTCTGTTTGTACCAAAGGCAACAATTTTTCACGCTCTTTTAAAGCGTTTTCCGCAGAACTGACTGAAAATGAGAATCTATGGACAGTTAGCCGACAGCCATCAGGTTAGCCACTAATGAATGCCTTTGCTAAACAAATATCAACATACAATCGCATTGACGTGGTCAACTGAATGTTGTGTTGGTCACCAAAGTTACATTTGAAGCTTGGTCGAAATGTGCGAAAATTGCTGAACCGGTAGCAGATGTAAATGTTTCGTTTTTCATGACAAATTGAGTTCTAGTCCAAACATTGTTTTATCGCATTAAATGCGCTACTTCGAAAATGTCTCTGGGTCTCAAAAGTACTTTTCAGATTAGTTTCGATAAATATTGCAAACTTCCTCATTTAAATAAATATAAAATGTTTTTAAGTCAAACAAATGTATCACTCGATTTATTAAAAAACTACGACTAAATATATGGAATTAATAAAAATGATTGAGCTTAATAATGAATATAGCCAACTTTATTATCTATAGTATAAAGCTTAGTATTTAACCAAATATAAAAACTTTACATTTTGTACAACCTGTTAATATAGGATTTTAGGCACAACATGTTGCTGCTGGTTGCTGGAACCAACATGTTTGATGAAAGTGCTGACAGAAGAAGAAGATCAATGTACAGTTAACATGCATGCTATGACTACTTCATATTTCTAACAGTAGATGAATTCCCATTATTAAGCCATAAATTCTTTCTGTTTAGTGGAAAGTGGATTTACAGTGGATTTACATTTAGTTCATTTCCAATTAAGGAGATGTGCTGTCTGCTGAGCGCATGAATCAATACGCATTTATGTAAATTTGACTTATTAAAAAGAATAACAATAGAAGAGCTTACGATTCAATTCTATAAAACACATAATCTTTAACAGAAAAACACTAATTCGTATAGCTATTTTAGGCATGCAAATTATTATATAGCATTGCAATTCACTATTAAAAAAATTCACAGATATTTTATATAGCAGTCGCTGATTTTTAATCCATATGTGAGGGTCACATTAAAACGCATATAATGAGTGAGTTTGGTTTATATATTTTAGTAACCTTTGATATCTCAAAAATGTTTTTCCCAAAACAGCTTATTTTTTTTTAGCAATTCCGTAATCCGATTCGGCCTTTAAAACTGAGGGAATAGTTTAAATCGGCTATTAATGCCCATCAAGAATATAACTAATAATATATTAAGGGTATACAAAAATTAAATTCTTGTTAATTATTGTCATTAAGTGTAATAATAGCATATCAAGAGCAGTTGTCAACAATCCGCAAAAGTCGACTGCCAAATAAATTAATACGTATTTCAACGCCATGCAACACTCATAAATAAATGAATGCCCCACATGGTTGCATGGCTGACTACCTCTATGCGTGCGATTAACTCGTTTTTCCGCAAAAGCAAATGTGGCAGTTTAAACTCCGTTGAGAAACGAAGCATAAATTATGCGAATTCACGTCCGGCTCTCGATGCCCAAATTGAGGATAATATCGCGCTTCATTTCGCTCTCAGCGGTCAACGATTAAAAGTCTGTTCAACTGGTTCTTGAATATTTTCGAACATTATTGAATAAATGAGAAACTGATTTCCTTCAGAGAACAAAAGACTAAATATAAAATATAAGTTCATTAATAAAGATAATTATATACTTTATGTAATCGCGTTGTCTACTATATATATAAAATAAGTAAAAGATTCTGAGCGTTATAAATTCTGATATTGTGTAAAATCTGATATAAAAGAATCACTTTTAAATGGCACTGGAGTCAGTGCAACTTTATGTGAGATCTGAGCTGAATCTGCAGAGATTTAATGACTTCTATCGGAGCAGGTTGATGTTGGGGCATAAAATTGAAAAGACGTTTGCCCCATTCTTATTGATAGTGAAAACACACACGCAAAAAATCTGAAACTGGTTGTCTGATGAGTCTCAAGTGGTCTCAAAGGGATAATAACCCAGCCTAAGGGTTGTGATTTACGCTTTTTGCTTAATGTTTGTCCTTTAGTACACACCCGAGTGGTGTGCGCCACATTGCGTATGAGTAATATTGTGTGATTAACCGCTATGTTGACTTGTTGGCGCATCAATGAGTCATAAAATAAAAACACTTTTTCGCAGTCTGAATATATTTTATCTTAACACATTATATATGTGTGTGTATAGAACTCAGATAATGTGTGTTAAATGCCGCATCAGATTGCCGATTTCTTTTTTATAAATTAAATGCTGGTGTTGAAAATGTCCAAGTATAATTTGCTTCTGATTGATAAGACATGAACATGAACATACTATTAGTTGTTATTGGTATATATCGAGGGAAGAGGCGAAGACTGCCATTGAATGAGTCCCATTCAGATCCAGTACAACAAATAATTTACATGACCATTTCAAGGTGGGCAGCCAAAACGTGACAGTTGCCCAAGTTAAATGAACTACAAAAGTTGACCACGAAAAAGGGGATTATTATAACAAAATATGTCAGCCAGCATCATAGGAACAGAAGCTGATCGATTGGCCCCTGGGAACAAAGTTCATAAAGATTCAGCAATTCAATGGCAGTTTAATGAAAGTAGACAAATATAATAAAAAAAAACCGACACAGTTCAGTGCCTACAAATCAAATTTGAAGTACATGGCAATATATAAATTTATTTATCTGTTATTTTGTGGTAGTTAAGATTTTATTGGTGAGTTCTATTAAATATCAGAGTTTTTTCCGATTGCTAACTTCTTAATATTTAAAGTTTTGTATATTTATTTTTTATTATGCTATGCAAAAACAGTTCATAAGACACTTTAAAACGTTATAAAGTTAAAGTATTCCTTTAGTTAATCAAGTCGATGACACAATTTTCTTAGAGCAAATATATTTTCTTTTCACACATCAGTTATTAAATTTAAGCTTAAATTTCCATTTATTCGCGGCGTGATTTGTTCTCAAATTATAAAGACCATTTCTTTGCTTCGCACGTAGTTTGGCTATAAAATCTGAGACAATTTAATTTAATCATTTCATTTACATATTTTGGGGGCGCACTTTCAGCATGTCCCCACAAAGTTGTAAATTCTGTGTCAGTTGAGCTGTGGTAATATCGGTTGAAGGAAATGTACGAGGAATTGATGGAACTCATAAAGATGGAGGCATAGTTTTAAGACCACGTCCTGAATTTTAAAGTGCATCTTTAGAAAAGAACTTCCAAATTTATATTCTAGTTTAAAAATCTTTAATGAATTTCCTATAGATATCAATCGATATCAATTGTTTGATTACAAGCTCGAAGAGAATGAATTAAATTGTTGTGAATATAAAGAAATAAAAAGACGGCAGAATTGGAGAAAATTGGCTGCAAGCGTTAGAATTGAATGTGGATGGAAAATATTTTGTAAAATAAGTAAAAACGAGAGGAGGGCAAGGGACGAAGAAAACACGTCAAACGCATAGCACAAAGAACCAAAATTGGCCATTAAGCTGAACAAAATGCACAGCGTGGTAAGTTAAGATAAAACCCTCAAGTGAAAAGGCTAACACCAAATTGATAAACGCTGCCCTTGTTTCACCATTTGAGGACACTCCCCAAAAGGAAAAGTCTGTTTTTGGCTTATTTGTCCTTCAAGCACAACTAATTTGGCGGTCTGGCTCGAGGGTGACGACAAAGACACCAACATAACCATCAGATTTATTTAGAGCACTGATAACCTTTGTCAGACAAAAGTGTTTTTGTTGCCAGCTCCACAAATGAAACGTGTCCTGAAAGCTGCCCGAGGGCAGCTCCAACTCCAACTCCAACTCCAAATCAGCAACTCCAGCAGCCCTCTCTGGGAAAATACAAATATTTTCTGTGTATTTCCATATCAGTTACTGCAATTATTTGGCTTTTTTCTGTGGTTCTAACTGCAAGCATGTATCTATAATTGAAAGCGAATTTGCGAATTTGTTTAACCTTAGGCTCAGAAAAATACATATATTAAATTATGGGCATTTTTTCTAAGATCCCTTTTTGTCTTTATGGTTAAATTTTAAGTGTGCCTGAATAAATTTTGGCAGTCATTTTTGATGTTTTGAACATGTAAATTGTGCCACAGATGTTTTTAACTTTTGTGATGCTGACTTTTTATACTTAATTATAATAATTATGATATTTTTGTACCTGATAATCGGTCCATAATCATAACGATAATTACTATAGATACACAAAAACAATTAAAGCTAAATGAAATGTTGAAACACATTTATATTAACTTTATTTGATATAAAGCTAATTTATAGTCTACAAACTTGAAGCAGTATCAACTTTGCAGAATATTTAAAAAGTTTCTCGTCTTAATGATTTTTAAAGCGTTGCACAAATGGGAAACTGTGTGGCACGTTTCTGTTGCTCTTTTCATGCAACCACCGCAATGAAATCAAGTTACGTGATGCTTGATTTCCTCTTTCTTCGCTTAGTTTTCGCTGAAACTTTCTTGACTTTCATTCCCCATCATTCTGGCTGCATTAAAGGACAAAAAGCCAGATAGTAACTAGGACAGACGCAAAGCTTTTAGTTCACTTTAATGACACGCACTGAGCCTGAAACTTCATTAGGCGTCCTTGAAAGCTGAAAAGTAACCATCCTTATTGCTCATACGCAGCGTGTGACAGTATTGAAATTGTATAATAAACTGCGTGTCAAACTGTCTTAGCTTAAGTGACTTATTTATTTACTCACCCATCACAAAATTTATCACAAATATTTTACCAGTGAAATGAAATTTTGCTTTTATACTTTTCAATTTCACTGATAAATATTTTATTTGGCTATATTGTTTTTAAAATGAGTTTTATATTCAATTTAAAAATCATTATGCTGTCCATCCATAATGTAGAATTTTTAAAATTAGCAGAAAGCAACAACTAAAATGTAAAAATTACATTATGCAATGCACACAAAACTTTTATTTGAAACTCTTCAGGCAATTAGCACGGTCTGCATTATAAAATTATAACATAAAATGTTTTTTTTTTTAATAATATATATTTTATATATATATATATGTGCATTCTGTATTTATAAAAAAAAATACAACACAAGCAATTAAATATTTTTATTCAGTTACAATACTAATTTGAGTGCTGGAAATTCAAGGATGAGGATATCTTAAGACCGGCGTTCACTCAAGTCCGTAGAGGAGATTCTTGTCTCGTAACCTGCCACAAAAAGAGCATGTAGCAGAGACAAGGAATGGGGCAAGGCAAACGTCAAACTGCAACTGCAGCAAAGCACCAGAATAAAACCTGTCCGTGTAGCTGAGAGACGATGAAAATTAAATGCCAAATAGCAGGAGGATTTGATGGGATAGCTTAGGTTTAGTTTCAATAGCAGACCTCTTTGCGACTGTTGACATCCATTTTGGAGTTGGCAGCGTAACTGACATTTAATTAACGCATGACTCAACGCAGCTCTGATATGCCCCCCCGGCACCCGGCTCCCGCGCCGTCAGTTATCAATGTGCAAGCAGCTAAATTAATCACATCAGCAATCAGAGGCTGTCTGATAATGAGGAAAATTGAAAATGGAGGTTAACCATTAAGGGCCACATAATAATATTCACCTTGCCAGTGCAAAGTGTCAAAGTTAACCGAATTTGATGGAATTGATGCAAGAACTCCATGAGACTGTAATTTGAAGTCTGGCAGCATTTTTTTTTTTGTTAATTGCATCAGCGTTGATGTGCCTCACTTTTAAGCGTGTATTGCAAATTACATTAATTGCACATATGGTAAATTGTGGCAGCACAAAAAAACAATATCACTCATTTTGCACTGCGTTCAATCCAATTTGTTGTAATTAATTTCATTACCAGTGCCAAAGAGCCATTTGATGATAATTAAAAACCGATAAATACTAAATTCTTTTATTTCAATATATGTATCTAAAAACTGTAAAGCGCGTTCAACTTTAACTAAGGCTAAGCAACAGAAATTTATTTGTCATATATAGGCACATAAAACTCGAAGCTAAAACCAAATGCAATTTTGTGGTCAACACGAAGAGCAGCTGACGGAATCATTGTGGTTTGCTGCTGGTTATAAATCTGCTTGTACACAATGACTTTTATTTGTGTCCAACAAGATGGATAACTGACAGAAGTTGCCATCGGCTGGGCAAATCGCAATAATTACAGAATACAGAATACATTGCGAGTTCTCAGCTATATTTAACTTTTAGTTTTTTTTTGCTAAAGTAGGCCTACTTAACACTTCATTAAACAGCACTGACAAAATTTAATAACTGTCAACATCAAAGGATACAAATTGTTTAAAAATATTTTGATGCATTTAAATAAAAACTGTGACAAATTTACTTTTTGTTTGCAACTCTATCAATTCCACAAATTTTTTTATTATGATATTCGGATCGTCTCGTTTTCCATAGGATTTGGTGATATTTTTTTTAACATTCACAGCAATATGAGAAAAGTTGGTTATATTCTTTCATTTTTTTTAAAACTTGTTACATATAATATTTTAGTATTTTAATTTTTTATATACATTTTGTATAAATTATAAACCTTAAAAGTAGAAGGTTCCCTTGTCCCAAGTATGGATTTTTAGTCAGTATTTTAAATTTTCCCTTTGGTAAACCCATATATATTATTAAGAAGTCAAGAACATAAATTAATTAGCTTGTATGCATGACTTTTTAAGTGTTCAAATTTGTTGTTTCTAAACAACTCTTACTCTTGACACTTTAATGTAAGCACTCTCAATAATGTAACCTAAACACGACTGAAAACGCTTAAGTGTCCTGGATAGTTGCCAAATGCACCCGGAAACTGCAAAAGCCGCAGAAGTAGTCTTCTTGTTTGCCAGTCCAATTATGTAAAACATATATATATATATATATATATATATATAAATGTATATATGTTAGACTGCAACTAGCAAGGACGAAAATTTGTGGTGAGCAGAAATGGACCAAAGTGGCAAGTGCAAAATAATTTATTCATTGTAAACAAATTCTTAGATTAGTGCTAATTTAATAATACTGATTTGCGTTGCATTTGGCTAAAGAAACCTCAACAATTATGAGGATGTCTTCTTGGCCTTAACAATCTAATTTAATTCATAATTTTTATCATATAATTAAGAGATCTAATCTTCTGGCGTACTTTGAAATCATTTAAGTGTCATTTCTGCTTTTGAAATTTGAGTAAAATTGTTACATGTTATGTGGATAATCAGCTAAAAGTACGATTTAATTGTTTTACATATCAATTACACATATTCCAATTGACATATCTTACTTAACGATTTATATGACTTAATTGGTTCCTTCACTTATATCCATCTTCTTATATAATTATGTAATTGGTTTAAAACAAATTCTCCCAAATATCAGATTTGTATTAAATAACACACGTTTTAAAAGCATTTAAATTAATTCATTGCACTTGGGTTGTAATTTAATCGTACTAAAATAAAGAGCAGAAAAGTGCACATAAATTTCACATACCAGAAAGGATATGCAATTAAGGTGATGACAAGCAGGTTCATTAGCAAGGCTCCTCTTTCTATGGTAACAGTAAAATTAGAGTCATCCAAAGGCCCCAATTAATCTTGCTGTCACGTCTGTGCCGAGATTATCCATGTGCAGTCCCGAGTGAGTCTTTGGATTGAATTCAAAATACACGTAATTCGTGACCACTTTTGTGACATTTTTTAATTAGATGAATTAAGCTGATTTGGAATGTAATTTATGCAATGTGGTCAAATCGGCAGAGTTACAGCCAAGTCAGATGTGTCAACAAATTGTAATTACTACAACAAGCCTACTTTGATAAGCCTCTATTTGCACTAATGATTTAAAAACCATATTTTTTTTATAAGTAACTCATTTTTAAATTTGGAGATACGATACTAATGCAATGCCTTTGCCATTCTTTGAGCTTCCTCAACACCAACTGGTTATATGGAAAATATAAAATATATATGAATAAAAAATAAGAGAAGTTATTTTTGCACCAAAAACCATATGTTTACAATTATTTAACATATTCAGTGGTGACTAAGCTGGCAAAAAACATAAATATAAACCACAGCACGTCAAACCGCAAAACTGATTTTCAGAACTGTTTCTTAACTGAAAAGTTTATCCAAATTTAAAGCCAACGTTAGCAATGTGAAGTGCAATTGCGAAGAGATGCCAGCAAAAAGTTTACTTTCCAAAAGTTTACTCTTCACAGATGCTGCAACCACAGACCAAAGCATATTTCTTGAGGTCGATTCTTGTTTCTTATGGATGGATTCAATCACAGTTCCACTGAGTTCGTTTCAAGGAACTTTCATTTTGATCAACTGAATCTATATTAATTTAGAAATTCATAGAACATTTCATATATTTCGTCAATATATTCAATCATATTCAACAGATGCGAACTTCTTAATTAACCCATTTAAAGCAATTGAACGAACAGTTCAAACCGGCAAAAGGAAACTAATTAACGATGCTCATAGCCGAAAGACGTAAATATGATTCCACCTTCTGGCCAAACTTGCAAAAGTGTTGCAAACAAAGAAATTTCTTCCTGCACTCCGCTCCGTGGGTTATGCTGTGGGTTATGGGTTTTCCAAAGGGCAGGTGTAAATGCGCAGGCAATTAGGATCTCTGAAATATCGACCAGAAATTAAATTCGTTGAGAGTTCTCCGCTCCTTTTTATTAAAGCAAATTTATGTTTGAAAATCAGTCGGCGTGGCACCAATATTAATGCTGAAAAACATTGAATTCCCAAAAAAATTACCCGTTTTTTTTTCTGTTCCGTTGTTAAAGTAAATATGCTAATTGAATTATAAGATTAAAATAAAAAGCATGAATCAAAATTCGAAATGAAGTTCCAGGAAGGGCGACATTTTCTGGCACATTTCACAACATAAAATTTAAATATGCCACTTTGCAGGTTCATAAATCTCAAATGTATTCGTATTTTTGTTTACACCAAGTCTCAATGGCACCCATCTGCGGTTATTGGGCGCCACAGTACGTGCTTAAAATAAATAATTGAATGAAGACCCTTCACTGCTGCTCCTGCTGAATAATATCAAACACGTGCCGGACCAGCGTCAAAGTGGGCAAAAATGTCAAACATTTTGATTCGTTTGTAACACAAAGATTTTTCAAACTTTTCTTTTGGTTATATGCCACTTTATTGCATATAGATATGTAAACAAATGAATCCAAAGATAAACTGAGAAGGGTTATTACATTTCTCAAGTGAATATATATTGATTTACCAATTTTATACAGATATGAATAATTAAGACATTTTACTACCTTTTTGAAAATCAACTCACTTTTAACAAGTTATAATCTTGGACAGTTTTCAATCGTTCAATTATTCATTCCTATATCGGCTGTTGATCTTAATCTAATTTGCTTAATGGCGTCAAAGATGCTTTCTTCTTATAGTCTTCTTTCCCATTTTCAAACAAGTAAACTTGGTTAAGTGTACAACAAAAGAGCAACCTAAATAAAGAGGAATCACAAGAAAAATATTTTATGAAACTATTCCAACGGCTTTAATAGTTCAACTTTTTTTGCTTTAGTTTTTTTTATTGCAACTGCTTTTTAAGCATGGCTAATGCTCAATAATTTGAGTACATTTCGCTACACTCTAGTTTGGAAAAAATTTAGAGCATTACATGCATAGTGCCCCCATATACGATAAAGGGAATAGAAGCAATAAAAATGTTTATGTCCAGTTTATGTGCACACAAGCTGTGGAATATCACACAATAATCCAGGGTTAGTGTGGACATTGTTAAGCTTTATTATATTTACTTTTATTGTGTCCCAGTTCAAGGTCCTTACATTTGGATTATATTGTTATATAAAAGCAATGGAGAAATAACTAGATAACTAGCTAAAAGTCGACCAGCTACTTAGGCAAACGGTTGAGCAAGCTTTAAGTAATACAATAAATGTCCAATTATTCAAAAATAAAATAATTTCATATAGAATTCACTTTGCCAATGTATGATTCTGTCTAATAAACAATATATATTTTACTAGTTATTTTTTTTTATGAAAACTGAATTTATTGAATTGCATGGTAATACTGAATTTGCTTAAATTCGAAATGAAAGTTTTCTTCTGTAAAAAAAAATGCAGATATTTATTCTGCTTTTCACTAATTTTTGTACATTTGACGCTTTAAATGGTTCTGTTTAACCGTCTTCGCAGTTAAGTTGAGAGCAAACTTTTATTTTTTTTACGGACTGCCAACTCGCTAACTACTGCAAAATTTTCCAGACATGAAATTAAGAACTGCAAAAAGTTGTCTGAGACCACTTACAAATTGGCCATTACGTTGACTTTGCTCTACAAAACATTAGCGTTGACAACACAAAAGAAAGTTTACCCTAAACATGAACACAATGAGACAAGTAACTGTTCCAAAACCCCTTTTTCCCAGTGTGCAGCGGCTTCAACAATCGGCCAATTATAACCCGCATCCTTGACTCGAACTGCAGCCAGCTGCGCTCAGATGGAGGAGCACTTTGGTTAGGCCCAGTTAAACTTTACTTCAGGTTCAGATAACGGTTGCCTCGTAAAACGCTTGACTGCACTTAAAGTGGAATTCAAATGAATGCAGCCAGCAGTACAAAAGTGAATGGAAAAACAGCTGACTTAGTAAACAAGGGCAAAAACCCTCGACTAAAAACCATTTAAAGATGTCCTTGGCCTATGCGATGCTAAGCAAATTATTTGCTCAGCAAGTGCTGTTGCATTTCACAGGTAAACCAAAAAAAAATGTATTATATAAGATTGAAAATATAACAGAACGAAACTATGAACTGTTTACGGAGCAGCCAGCTTGCAGGTTGCATCTGCAACACGACCTCATTACAATGCCACATAGTAAGTTAAAAAGTATCTGCCCATTTTTTATTCCAACCTAATTTAGTTTGACAAACAATTAAATAATATTTTGAATTTCTTCAGCACTGATTTTCTCAAAATTATCACTTACCAACAATATGCAGACACCGAATAACTTAAACTAAAATTTATTAAACATTATTAAATTATATTGTGATTTGGATTTTTATGAGTCCTTCCACAAAAGACTTACTTCAAGTGAGCTTCTTGGTTGTTGTTCATATTGTTGTTTTTATGTTGTGAGCTTACTTTGTGAGTCACTGCTCAGTGCCAATATAGCTACATATCCCATCTTTATTGCATGGCAGCGAAAATGTCTGGAAGTCAACGTTAAAGTCTGAATGGGAATCCGCTGTGCTCTCAAAAAGAAAGCCAAAGCCTTATGAAAGTGTGAGCGAGCCAGAATCCCCTGCAAGGATGGGATGGAATGGGATGGGATTGTCAGGGTGTTGGCTTGTCCCCAAAGTGATTGCATAGACAAATGTTTTATGCTACACTTGGCTGGGTAACTCTTGCAACATTATAGTCAAGTGCTATTCGCATACGCTGCATATGAGTTATTTATTGTATGCTTAAGCGCCTTGTCTTATTTTCCAGCTGTTTTCATGCCGTGTGTAAATTTGAATTTTGTAGGCACATCTCTAACTATGACTGTTGGCAGCAAGAAAAATAGCGTTGCTAATATTTGCAGTGTCTGAGTTGTAAAATAAATGCAAATAAATGAATCATTTGTTTTTGACAAAAAAAAATATAAATAAATACAAGAATACAAGTTAAAGGCTGTTATTTTTGCTGACTTTAATTTTCCAATAATTTGGAGCTTAAATAGTTAGCGGAGAAGAAGGAAATTTGCCGTTTAATTGGCAGATTGCTAAACAATTAATACGCTTGGTTAGCAAAATTCTTAATTTAATCCTTTGCGATTTGCTCAGCACAAAACAGCAAAAGGGAAATATCAAAACTAAGCCAAGGCAAACAAATGAATGAAATATGTTTAATTAGGGGATAATCAAAGCAGCAAACAGATGACTCAACGCAAATCATTGATTAATCATTATCCATTTAAGCAACTCTGACCTCGACTGAGCAGCATTTGAATTGGAAACTACTGATTGAAATTCCCTATTCCCTTTTATAGAAGTAAGAAGGCAAATAATTCTTACAGATGCAACACAAATACAAAAGTTCAATGCTTTTAAAAATCGCATGATAGATCTGTGTATTTTCTATTTTATATTAACTGCTCACATTTATAACATGTTTTTTTTTTGCTTTAATTTAGACACATATTTGGCAAACTGCAGCATTTTTAAAATGGGAGTAATTTTTGTTTTTATCGTACTTAAGACCATTTCTAATATTTGTTGTAAAAATGTATTAAATTTACTTCCTCTTTTCCACAAAATATAGAGGAGTGCAGGGTGTTCTTTTATTTTACAACATTTCGGTATTTAAAAATGAATAAATTGTGGAATGCTACATGAGTATTTAATAATATCTAAGCCGCCAAAGATTTGTCCTGCTAAACATGAGCTCTAATTTTCGGGATAAAATTAAAGCACTGAAAGTTCAGTGATATTTGTGCCTGTGGCAACACATAACTTGCTTTAACAGAAACCCAACGTGTAACCCGCAGAAGGGCGGTTGCCCCCAAAGTGTTGATAGCTGGAATTTATGTGTCTCCAGCTATCCTAGTTGTTCTATGTATATTTTGTGCACACTCTTTGCCTGTGACAAAATTATTTACCTGGTGTGGCAAACTGTGCACGGAGTGTGCTTAAAAATTAAATGGTAGATAAGGGAATGAAAAACTAGATTAGTGAAATAATGTCTTAATAAAATTATGCAAATTATTACTTAAATTCGAACTAAGTTTTAGAATACATTTATTTATAAAAAAGTGATTAGTGAAGATTAGTGCATTAATGTCTTTATAAAATGATGAAAATTATTACTAAAATTCGAACCTAAGTTAGTTTTAAAATACATTTATTAATAGTTTAGTTTATCAAAAAAGCAACAAATTACTTATTCGTTTGCAAAAGCTTGCTTTTGCTCAATTAGAGTCGTTCAATAACTAATTTATTTGTATTGCATTTTAATGCAATCCGTTTTAATAGCTCTCAATTAAATTCAAAGGCGAGGATGCAAAGTCAGATCAGGAGCTCTTCAGTCAAGTAGATTGCATCGCATTCAGTTTGGTACTTTAATCGGCAATTAGTTGGAACGAATCCATTGGAGAGATCTGTCTGGAATTAAGTAAAAGGCAGAGATAAAGAAAATAATGAAAACCTTCAGCACTTTCAAGCATAAATTATACGTTTATTCATTAAAGTTAAATACTGTCTTATATATTTTTAATTCTGCTTACAATTAGATTACTGCACATCTTATTACACCTTCTGGCATATTAAATAAGAAAATATGAATATCATATTATAAATAACGTGCACGCAAATTTCTCGAAAAGTAAAAATTTTTGAACTTGGCTTATGAAGTACAAAAAAAGTTAATTTAGTTGCTCGATTGCACTTAACAAGCCTGCAACGTGATTCGTTATTTAATTGAGGCGTCTCTGCATTCAGTCATTTCAGCTTGATACGGATATTTATCTATATATTTGAGCATTATATATAGATTGTCAATTTGTAAAACCAACATATTCTTAAGAAGCGCAAATATAAAATCTTAAAATAAAATCAATAGAAAATTGTGTACAGTAAGAAAATCAAAATTATAGTCGACTATATCAATTAGAAAACATTCAGTTTTGCAAATTAAATAACTAATGAATGTCAAAAATAACTGAAATAAACGGAAAAAGATGTAGAGATAGATAGAGAAAGAGAGAGAGAGTAAGATATGACCGTTTTAAAAATTTAAACAAAAAAAAAAGCGAAAAACGTCGATATCTCCATTATTTCCGAAGATATGACCGTTATAAAAATTTAAACAAAAAAAAAGCGAAAAACGTCGATATCTCCATTATTTCCGAAGATATGACCGTTTTAAAAATATGAACAAAAAAAAAACCAAAAAAACGTCGATATCTCCATTATTTCCGAAGATATGACCGTTTTAAAAATTTGAACAAAAAAAAAGCGAAAAACGTCGATATCTCCATTATTTCCGAAGATATGACCATTTTAAAAATTTGAACAAAAAAAAAGCGAAAAACGTCGATATCTCCATTATTTCCGAAGATATGTCCATTTTAAAAATTTGAACAAAAAAAAATGCGAAAAACGTCGCTATCTCCATTATTTCCGAAAATATGACCATTTTAAATTTTAAAACAAAAAAAAAGCCAAAAACGTCGATATCTCCATTATTTCCGAAGATATGACCGTTTTAAATTTTAAAACAAAAAAAAAAGCCAAAAACGTCGATATCTCCATTATTTCCGAAGATACGACCATTTTAAAAATTTGAACAAAAAAAAGCGAAAAACGTCGATATCTCCATTATTTCCGAAGATATGACCATTTTAAAAATTTGAAATAAAGCAAAAAACGTCGATATCTCCATTATTTCCGAAGATATGACCGTTTTAAAAATTTGAACAAAAAAAAAGCGAAGAACGTCGATATCTCCATTATTTCCGAAGATATGACCGTTTTAAAAATTTAAACAAAAAATAAGCGAAAAACGTCGATATCTCCATTATTTCCGAAGATTTGAACAAAAAAAAAACGAAAAACGTCGATATCTCCATTATTTCCGAAAATATGACCATTTTAAAAATTTGAACAAAAAAAAGCGAAATACGTCGATATCTCCATTATTTCCAAAGATATGACCATTTTAAAAATTTGAACAAAAAAAAAGCGAAAAACGTCGATATCTCCATTATTTCCGAAGATATGACCGTTTTAAAAATTTAAACAAAAAAAAAGCGAAAAACGTCGATATCTCCATTATTTCCAAAGATATGACCATTTTAAAAATTTAAACAAAAAAAAGCAAAAAACGTCGATATCTCTATTATTTCCGAAGATATGACCGTTTTAAAAATTTGAACAAAAAAAAAGCGAAAAACGTCGATATCTCCATTATTTCCGAAGATATGACCGTTTTAAAAATTTAAACAAAAAAAAGCGAAAAACGTCGATATCTCCATTATTTCCGAAGATATGACCGTTTTAAAAATTTGAACAAAAAAAAGCGAAAAACGTCGATATCTCCATTATTTCCAAAGATATGACCATTTTAAAAATTTGAACAAAAAAAAAGCGAAAAACGTCGATATCTCCATTATTTCCGAAGATATGACGTCGATATCTCCATTATTTCCGAAGATATGACCGTTTTAAAAATTTGAACAAAAAAAAGCGAAAAACGTCGATATCTCCATTATTTCCGAAGATATGACCGTTTTAAAAATTTGAACAAAAAAAAGCGAAAAACGTCGATATCTCCATTATTTCCGAAGATATGACCGTTTTAAAAATTTGATAAAAAAAAAAGCGAAAAACGTCGATATCTCCATTATTTCCGAAGATATGACCATTTTAAAAATATGAACAAAAAAAAAGCGAAAAACGTCGATATCTCCATTATTTCCGAAGATATGACCGTTTTAAAAATTTGAACAAAAAAAAGCGAAAAACGTCGATATCTCCATTATTTCCGAAGATATGACCGTTTTAAAAATTTAAGCAAAAAAAAAGCGAAAAACGTCGATATCTCCATTATTTCCGAAGATATGACCGTTTTAAAAATTTGAACAAAAAAAAAGCGAAAAACGTCGATATCTCCATTATTTCCAAAGATATGACCATTTTAAAAATTTTAACAAAAAAAAAGCGAAAAACGTCGATATCTCCATTATTTCCGAAGATATGACCGTTTTAAAAATTTAAACAAAAAAAAGCAAAAAACGTCGATATCTCCATTATTTCCGAAGATATGACCGTTTTAAAAATTTGAACAAAAAAAAGCGAAAAACGTCGATATCTCCATTATTTCCGAAGATATGACGTCGATATCTCCATTATTTCCGAAGATATGACCGTTTTAAAAATTTGAACAAAAAAAAAGCGAAAAACGTCGATATCTCCATTATTTCCGAAGATATGACCATTTTAAAAATTTGAACAAAAAAAAGCGAAAAACGTCGATATCTCCATTATTTCCGAAGATATGACCTTTGAAAACTTAACAAAAAAAAAGCGAAAAACGTCGATATCTCCATTATTTCCGAAGATATGACCATTTTAAAAAATTGAACAAAAAAAAGCGAAAAACGTCGATATCTCCATTATTTCCGAAGATATGACCATTTTAAAAATTTGAACAAAAAAAAAGCGAAAAACGTCGATATCTCTATTATTTCCGAAGATATGACCATTTTAAAAATTTAAGCAAAAAAAAAGCGAAAAACGTCGATATCTCCATTATATCCGAAGATATGACCATTTTAAAAATTTGAACAAAAAAAGCGAAAAACGTCGATATCTCCATTTTTCCGAAGTATGACGTCGATATCTCCATTATTTCCGAAGATATGACCATTTTAAAAATTTGAACAAAAAAAAAGCGAAGAACGTCGATATCTCCATTATTTCCGAAGATATGACCGTTTTAAAAATTTAAACAAAAAATAAGCGAAAAACGTCGATATCTCCATTATTTCCGAGATATGACCATTTTGAACAAAAAAAAAACGAAAAACGTCGATATCTCCATTATTTCCGAAAATATGACCATTTTAAAAATTTGAACAAAAAAAAGCGAAAAACGTCGATATCTCCATTATTTCCGAAGATATGACCATTTTAAAAATTTGAACAAAAAAAAAGCGAAAAACGTCGATATCTCCATTATTTCCGAAGATATGACCGTTTTAAAAATTTGAACAAAAAAAAAGCGAAAAACGTCGATATCTCCATTATTTCCGAAGATATGACCGTTTTAAAAATTTAAACAAAAAATAAGCGAAAAACGTCGATATCTCCATTATTTCCGAAGATATGACCGTTTTAAAAATTTGAACAAAAAAAAGCGAAAAACGTCGATATCTCCATTATTTCCGAAGATATGACCGTTTTAAAAATTTGAACAAAAAAAAGCGAAAAACGTCGATATCTCCATTATTTCCGAAGATATGACCGTTTTAAAAATTTGAACAAAAAAAAGCGAAAAACGTCGATATCTCCATTATTTCCGAAGATATGACCGTTTTAAAAATTTAAACAAAAAAAAGCGAAAAACGTCGATATCTCCATTATTTCCGAAGATATGACCGTTTTAAAAATTTAAACAAAAAAAAGCGAAAAACGTCGATATCTCCATTATTTCCGAAGATATGACCGTTTTAAAAATTTGAACAAAAAAAAGCGAAAAACGTCGATATCTCCATTATTTCCGAAGATATGACCGTTTTAAAAATTTAAACAAAAAAAAGCGAAAAACGTCGATATCTCCATTATTTCCGAAGATATGACCGTTTTAAAAATTTGAACAAAAAAAAGCGAAAAACGTCGATATCTCCATTATTTCCGAAGATATGACCGTTTTAAAAATTTGAACAAAAAAAAAGCGAAAAACGTCGATATCTCCATTATTTCCGAAGATATGACCGTTTTAAAAATTTGAACAAAAAAAAAGCGAAAAACGTCGATATCTCCATTATTTCCGAAGATATGACCGTTTTAAAAATTTAAACAAAAAAAAGCGAAAAACGTCGATATCTCCATTATTTCCGAAGATATGACCGTTTTAAAAATTTAAACAAAAAAAAGCGAAAAACGTCGATATCTCCATTATTTCCGAAGATATGACCATTTTAAAAATTTGAACAAAAAAAAAGCGAAAAACGTCGATATCTCCATTATTTCCGAAGATATGACCGTTTTAAAAATTTGAACAAAAAAAAGCGAAAAACGTCGATATCTCCATTATTTCCGAAGATATGACCGTTTTAAAAATTTAAACAAAAAAAAAGCGAAAAACGTCGATATCTCCATTATTTCCGAAGATATGACCGTTTTAAAAATTTGAACAAAAAAAAGCGAAAAACGTCGATATCTCCATTATTTCCGAAGATATGACCGTTTTAAAAATTTGAACAAAAAAAAGCGAAAAACGTCGATATCTCCATTATTTCCGAAGATATGACCGTTTTAAAAATTTAAACAAAAAAAAGCGAAAAACGTCGATATCTCCATTATTTCCGAAGATATGACCGTTTTAAAAATTTAAACAAAAAAAAAGCGAAAAACGTCGATATCTCCATTATTTCCGAAGATATGACCATTTTAAAAAAAAACAAAAAGTCGATATCTCCATTATTTCCGAAGATATGACCGTTTTAAAAATTTAACAAAAAAAAAGCGAAAAACGTCGATATCTCCATTATTTCCGAAGATATGACCGTTTTAAAAATTTAAACAAAAAAAAAGCGAAAAACGTCGATATCTCCATTATTTCCGAAGATATGACCGTTTTAAAAATTTGAACAAAAAAAAGCGAAAAACGTCGATATCTCCATTATTTCCGAAGATATGACCGTTTTAAAAATTTGAACAAAAAAAAGCGAAAAACGTCGATATCTCCATTATTTCCGAAGATATGACCGTTTTAAAAATTTGAACAAAAAAAAAGCGAAAAACGTCGATATCTCCATTATTTCCGAAGATATGACCGTTTTAAAAATTTGAACAAAAAAAAAGCGAAAAACGTCGATATCTCCATTATTTCCGAAGATATGACCGTTTTAAAAATTTGAACAAAAAAAAGCGAAAAACGTCGATATCTCCATTATTTCCGAAGATATGACCGTTTTAAAAATTTGAACAAAAAAAAGCGAAAAACGTCGATATCTCCATTATTTCCGAAGATATGACCGTTTTAAAAATTTGAACAAAAAAAAGCGAAAAACGTCGATATCTCCATTATTTCCGAAGATATGACCGTTTTAAAAATTTAAACAAAAAAAAAGCGAAAAACGTCGATATCTCCATTATTTCCGAAGATATGACCGTTTTAAAAATTTAAACAAAAAAAAGCGAAAAACGTCGATATCTCCATTATTTCCGAAGATATGACCGTTTTAAAAATTTAAACAAAAAAAAGCGAAAAACGTCGATATCTCCATTATTTCCGAAGATATGACCGTTTTAAAAATTTGAACAAAAAAAAGCGAAAAACGTCGATATCTCCATTATTTCCGAAGATATGACCGTTTTAAAAATTTGAACAAAAAAAAAGCGAAAAACGTCGATATCTCCATTATTTCCGAAGATATGACCGTTTTAAAAATTTAAACAAAAAAAAAGCGAAAAACGTCGATATCTCCATTATTTCCAAAGATATGACCGTTTTAAAAATTTAAACAAAAAAAAGCGAAAAACGTCGATATCTCCATTATTTCCGAAGATATGACCGTTTTAAAAATTTAAACAAAAAAAGCGAAAAACGTCGATATCTCCATTATTTCCGAAGATATGACCATTTTAAAAATTTGAACAAAAAAAAAGCGAAAAACGTCGATATCTCCATTATTTCCGAAGATATGACCGTTTTAAAAATTTGAACAAAAAAAAAGCGAAAAACGTCGATATCTCCATTATTTCCGAAGATATGACCGTTTTAAAAATTTGAACAAAAAAAAAGCGAAAAACGTCGATATCTCCATTATTTCCGAAGATATGACCGTTTTAAAAATTTAAACAAAAAAAAGCGAAAAACGTCGATATCTCCATTATTTCCGAAGATATGACCGTTTTAAAAATTTGAACAAAAAAAAGCGAAAAACGTCGATATCTCCATTATTTCCGAAGATATGACCGTTTTAAAAATTTAAACAAAAAAAAAGCGAAAAACGTCGATATCTCCATTATTTCCGAAGATATGACCGTTTTAAAAATTTAAACAAAAAAAAGCGAAAAACGTCGATATCTCCATTATTTCCGAAGATATGACCGTTTTAAAAATTTAAACAAAAAAAGCGAAAAACGTCGATATCTCCATTATTTCCGAAGATATGACCGTTTTAAAAATTTAAACAAAAAAAAAAGCGAAAACGTCGATATCTCCATTATTTCCGAAGATATGACCGTTTTAAAAATTTAAACAAAAAAAGCGAAAAACGTCGATATCTCCATTATTTCCGAAGATATGACCGTTATAAAAATTTAAACAAAAAAAAGCGAAAAACGTCGATATCTCCATTATTTCCGAAGATATGACCGTTTTAAAAATTTGAACAAAAAAAAAGCGAAAAACGTCGATATCTCCATTATTTCCGAAGATATGACCATTTTAAAAATTTGAACAAAAAAAAAGCGAAAAACGTCGATATCTCCATTATTTCCGAAGATATGACCGTTTTAAAAATTTGAACAAAAAAAAGCGAAAAACGTCGATATCTCCATTATTTCCGAAGATATGACCGTTTTAAAAATTTGAACAAAAAAAAAGCGAAAAACGTCGATATCTCCATTATTTCCGAAGATATGACCGTTTTAAAAATTTGAACAAAAAAAAAGCGAAAAACGTCGATATCTCCATTATTTCCGAAGATATGACCGTTTTAAAAATTTAAACAAAAAAAGCGAAAAACGTCGATATCTCCATTATTTCCGAAGATATGACCGTTTTAAAAATTTGAACAAAAAAAAAGCGAAAAACGTCGATATCTCCATTATTTCCGAAGATATGACCGTTTTAAAAATTTAAACAAAAAAAAAAGCGAAAAACGTCGATATCTCCATTATTTCCGAAGATATGACCGTTTTAAAAATTTGAACAAAAAAAAAGCGAAAAACGTCGATATCTCCATTATTTCCGAAGATATGACCATTTTAAAAATTTGAACAAAAAAAGCGAAAAACGTCGATATCTCCATTATTTCCGAAGATATGACCGTTTTAAAAATTTGAACACAAAAAAGCGAAAAACGTCGATATCTCCATTATTTCCGAAGATATGACCGTTTTAAAAATTTAACAAAAAAAGCGAAAAACGTCGATATCTCCATTATTTCCGAAGATATGACCGTTTTAAAAATTTAAACAAAAAAAAGCGAAAAACGTCGATATCTCCATTATTTCCGAAGATATGACCATTTTAAAAATTTGAACAAAAAAAAAGCGAAAAACGTCGATATCTCCATTATTTCCGAAGATATGACCATTTTAAAAATTTGAACAAAAAAAAGCGAAAAACGTCGATATCTCCATTATTTCCGAAGATATGACCGTTTTAAAAATTTAAACAAAATAAAAGCGAAAAACGTCGATATCTCCATTATTTCCGAAGATATGACCGTTTTAAAAATTTAACAAAAATAAGCGAAAAACGTCGATATCTCCATTATTTCCGAAGATATGACCGTTTTAAAAATTTAAACAAAAAAAAAGCGAAAAACGTCGATATCTCCATTATTTCCAAAGATATGACCGTTTTAAAAATTTAAACAAAAAAAAAGCGAAAAACGTCGATATCTCCATTATTTCCGAAGATATGACCGTTTTAAAAATTTGAACAAAAAAAAAGCGAAAAACGTCGATATCTCCATTATTTCCGAAGATATGACCGTTTTAAAAATTTAAACAAAAAAAGCGAAAAACGTCGATATCTCCATTATTTCCGAAGATATGACCGTTTTAAAAATTTGAACAAAAAAAAGCGAAAAACGTCGATATCTCCATTATTTCCGAAGATATGACCATTTTAAAAATTTGAACAAAAAAAAAGCGAAAAACGTCGATATCTCCATTATTTCCGAAGATATGACCGTTTTAAAAATTTAAACAAAAAAAAAGCGAAAAACGTCGATATCTCCATTATTTCCGAAGATATGACCGTTTTAAAAATTTAAACAAAAAAAAAGCGAAAAACGTCGATATCTCCATTATTTCCGAAGATATGACCGTTTTAAAAATTTGAACAAAAAAAAAGCGAAAAACGTCGATATCTCCATTATTTCCGAAGATATGACCGTTTTAAAAATTTAAACAAAAAAAAGCGAAAAACGTCGATATCTCCATTATTTCCGAAGATATGACCGTTTTAAAAATTTAAACAAAAAAAAGCGAAAAACGTCGATATCTCCATTATTTCCGAAGATATGACCGTTTTAAAAATTGAAACAAAAAAAAGCGAAAAACGTCGATATCTCCATTATTTCCGAAGATATGACCGTTTTAAAAATTTGAACAAAAAAAAAGCGAAAAACGTCGATATCTCCATTATTTCCGAAGATATGACCGTTTTAAAAATTTAAACAAAAAAAAAGCGAAAAACGTCGATATCTCCATTATTTCCGAAGATATGACCGATTTTAAAAATTTAAACAAAAAAAAAGCGAAAAACGTCGATATCTCCATTATTTCCGAAGATATGACCCTTTTAAAAATTTAAACAAAAAAAAAGCGAAAAACGTCGATATCTCCATTATTTCCGAAGATATGACCGTTTTAAAAATTTAAACGAAAAAAAAAGCGAAAAACGTCGATATCTCCATTATTTCCGAAGATATGACCGTTTTAAAAATTTAAACAAAAAAAAGCGAAAAACGTCGATATCTCCATTATTTCCGAAGATATGACCGTTTTAAAAATTTAAACAAAAAAAAAGCGAAAAACGTCGATATCTCCATTATTTCCGAAGATATGACCGTTTTAAAAATTTAAACAAAAAAAAAGCGAAAAACGTCGATATCTCCATTATTTCCGAAGATATGACCGTTTTAAAAATTTAAACAAAAAAAAGCGAAAAACGTCGATATCTCCATTATTTCCGAAGATATGACCGTTTTAAAAATTTAAACAAAAAAAAGCGAAAAACGTCGATATCTCCATTATTTCCGAAGATATGACCGTTTTAAAAATTTAAACAAAAAAAAAGCGAAAAACGTCGATATCTCCATTATTTCCGAAGATATGACCGTTTTAAAAATTTAAACAAAAAAAAAGCGAAAAACGTCGATATCTCCATTATTTCCGAAGATATGACCGTTTTAAAAATTTAAACAAAAAAAAAGCGAAAAACGTCGATATCTCCATTATTTCCGAAGATATGACCGTTTTAAAAATTTAAACAAAAAAAAGCGAAAAACGTCGATATCTCCATTATTTCCGAAGATATGACCGTTTTAAAAATTTAAACAAAAAAAAAGCGAAAAACGTCGATATCTCCATTATTTCCGAAGATATGACCGTTTTAAAAATTTAAACAAAAAAAAGCGAAAAACGTCGATATCTCCATTATTTCCGAAGATATGACCGTTTTAAAAATTTAAACAAAAAAAAGCGAAAAACGTCGATATCTCCATTATTTCCGAAGATATGACCGTTTTAAAAATTTAAACAAAAAAAAAGCGAAAAACGTCGATATCTCCATTATTTCCGAAGATATGACCGTTTTAAAAATTTAAACAAAAAAAAAGCGAAAAACGTCGATATCTCCATTATTTCCGAAGATATGACCGTTTTAAAAATTTAAACAAAAAAAAGCGAAAAACGTCGATATCTCCATTATTTCCGAAGATATGACCGTTTTAAAAATTTAAACAAAAAAAAGCGAAAAACGTCGATATCTCCATTATTTCCGAAGATATGACCGTTTTAAAAATTTAAACAAAAAAAAAGCGAAAAACGTCGATATCTCCATTATTTCCGAAGATATGACCGTTTTAAAAATTTAAACAAAAAAAAAGCGAAAAACGTCGATATCTCCATTATTTCCGAAGATATGACCGTTTTAAAAATTTAAACAAAAAAAAAGCGAAAAACGTCGATATCTCCATTATTTCCGAAGATATGACCGTTTTAAAAATTTAAACAAAAAAAAGCGAAAAACGTCGATATCTCCATTATTTCCGAAGATATGACCGTTTTAAAAATTTAAACAAAAAAAAGCGAAAAACGTCGATATCTCCATTATTTCCGAAGATATGACCGTTTTAAAAATTTAAACAAAAAAAAAGCGAAAAACGTCGATATCTCCATTATTTCCGAAGATATGACCGTTTTAAAAATTTAAACAAAAAAAAAGCGAAAAACGTCGATATCTCCATTATTTCCGAAGATATGACCGTTTTAAAAATTTGAACAAAAAAAAGCGAAAAACGTCGATATCTCCATTATTTCCGAAGATATGACCGTTTTAAAAATTTAAACAAAAAAAAAGCGAAAAACGTCGATATCTCCATTATTTCCGAAGATATGACCGTTTTAAAAATTTAAACAAAAAAAAGCGAAAAACGTCGATATCTCCATTATTTCCGAAGATATGACCGTTTTAAAAATTTAAACAAAAAAAAAGCGAAAAACGTCGATATCTCCATTATTTCCGAAGATATGACCGTTTTAAAAATTTGAACAAAAAAAAGCGAAAAACGTCGATATCTCCATTATTTCCGAAGATATGACCGTTTTAAAAATTTGAACAAAAAAAAGCGAAAAACGTCGATATCTCCATTATTTCCGAAGATATGACCGTTTTAAAAATTTAAACAAAAAAAAAGCGAAAAACGTCGATATCTCCATTATTTCCGAAGATATGACCATTTTAAAAATTTGAACAAAAAAAAGCGAAAAAAAATCGTCGATATCTCCATTATTTCCGAAGATATGACCGTTTTAAAAATTTGAACAAAAAAAGCGAAAAACGTCGATATCTCCATTATTTCCGAAGATATGACCGTTTTAAAAATTTAAACAAAAAAAAAGCGAAAAACGTCGATATCTCCATTATTTCCGAAGATATGACCGTTTTAAAAATTTGAACAAAAAAAAAGCGAAAAACGTCGATATCTCCATTATTTCCGAAGATATGACCGTTTTAAAAATTTGAACAAAAAAAAGCGAAAAAAACGTCGATATCTCCATTATTTCCAAAGATATGACCGTTTTAAAAATTTGAACAAAAAAAAGCGAAAAACGTCGATATCTCCATTATTTCCGAAGATATGACCGTTTTAAAAATTTTAACAAAAAAAAAGCGAAAAACGTCGATATCTCCATTATTTCCGAAGATATGACCGTTTTAAAATTTGAGCAAAAAAAAAGCGAAAAACGTCGATATCTCCATTATTTCCGAAGATATGACCGTTTTAAAAATTTGAACAAAAAAAAGCGAAAAACGTCGATATCTCCATTATTTCCGAAGATATGACCGTTTTAAAAATTTGAACAAAAAAAAGCGAAAAACGTCGATATCTCCATTATTTCCGAAGATATGACCGTTTTAAAAATTTAAACAAAAAAAAGCGAAAAACGTCGATATCTCCATTATTTCCGAAGATATGACCGTTTTAAAAATTTAAACAAAAAAAAAGCGAAAAACGTCGATATCTCCATTATTTCCAAAGATATGACCGTTTTAAAAATTTAAACAAAAAAAGCGAAAAACGTCGATATCTCCATTATTTCCGAAGATATGACCGTTTTAAAAATTTAAACAAAAAAAAGCGAAAAACGTCGATATCTCCATTATTTCCGAAGATATGACCGTTTTAAAAATTTGAACAAAAAAAAGCGAAAAACGTCGATATCTCCATTATTTCCGAAGATATGACCGTTTTAAAAATTTAAACAAAAAAAAGCGAAAAACGTCGATATCTCCATTATTTCCGAAGATATGACCGTTTTAAAAATTTGAAAAAAAAAAGCGAAAAACGTCGATATCTCCATTATTTCCGAAGATATGACCGTTTTAAAAATTTAAACAAAAAAACGCGAAAAACGT
The DNA here is from genome assembly GCA_035042345.1 of Drosophila fungiperda. NCBI lineage: Eukaryota > Metazoa > Arthropoda > Insecta > Diptera > Drosophilidae > Drosophila > Drosophila fungiperda. Next base: position 12,639,620 of record JAWNLM010000145.1, read on the forward strand.
CGATATCTCCATTATTTCCGAAGATATGACCGTTTTAAAAATTTAAACAAAAAAAAGCGAAAAACGTCGATATCTCCATTATTTCCGAAGATATGACCGTTTTAAAAATTTAAACAAAAAAAAGCGAAAAAGTCGATATCTCCATTATTTCCGAAGATATGACCATTTTAAAAATTTGAACAAAAAAAAAGCGAAAAACGTCGATATCTCCATTATTTCCAAAGATATGACCGTTTTAAAAATTTAAACAAAAAAAAGCGAAAAACGTCGATATCTCCATTATTTCCAAAGATATGACCGTTTTAAAAATTTAAACAAAAAAAAAGCGAAAAACGTCGATATCTCCATTATTTCCGAAGATATGACCGTTTTAAAAATTTAAACAAAAAAAGCGAAAAACGTCGATATCTCCATTATTTCCGAAGATATGACCGTTTTAAAAATTTGAACAAAAAAAAGCGAAAAACGTCGATATCTCCATTATTTCCGAAGATATGACCGTTTTAAAAATTTAAACAAAAAAAAAGCGAAAAACGTCGATATCTCCATTATTTCCGAAGATATGACCGTTTTAAAAATTTAAACAAAAAAAACGCGAAAATAAACGTCGATATCTCCATTATTTCCAAAGATATGACCGTTTTAAAAATTTGAACAAAAAAAAGCGAAAAACGTCGATATCTCCATTATTTCCGAAGATATGACCGTTTTAAAAATTTAAACAAAAAAAAGCGAAAAACGTCGATATCTCCATTATTTCCGAAGATATGACCGTTTTAAAAATTTGAACAAAAAAAAGCGAAAAACGTCGATATCTCCATTATTTCCGAAGATATGACCGTTTTAAAAATTTAAACAAAAAAAAGCGAAAAACGTCGATATCTCCATTATTTCCGAAGATATGACCGTTTTAAAAATTTAAACAAAAAAAAGCGAAAAACGTCGATATCTCCATTATTTCCGAAGATATGACCGTTTTAAAAATTTAACAAAAAAAGCGAAAAACGTCGATATCTCCATTATTTCCGAAGATATGACCGTTTTAAAAATTTAAACAAAAAAAAAGCGAAAAACGTCGATATCTCCATTATTTCCGAAGATATGACCGTTTTAAAAATTTGAACAAAAAAAAGCGAAAAACGTCGATATCTCCATTATTTCCGAAGATATGACCGTTTTAAAAATTTGAACAAAAAAAAGCGAAAAACGTCGATATCTCCATTATTTCCGAAGATATGACCGTTTTAAAAATTTAAACAAAAAAAAAGCGAAAAACGTCGATATCTCCATTATTTCCGAGTATATGACCATATCCGAAGATATGACCGTTTTAAAAATTGAAACAAAAAAAAAGCGAAAAACGTCGATATCTCCATTATTTCCGAAGATATGACCGTTTTAAAAATTTTAACAAAAAAAAAGCGAAAAACGTCGATATCTCCATTATTTCCGAAGATATGACCGTTTTAAAAATTTAACACAAAAAAAAGCGAAAAACGTCGATATCTCCATTATTTCCGAAGATATGACCATTTTAAAAATTTAAACAAAAAAAAAGCGAAAAACGTCGATATCTCCATTATTTCCGAAGATATGACCGTTTTAAAAATTTAAACAAAACAAAGCGAAAAACGTCGATATCTCCATTATTTCCGAAGATATGACCGTTTTAAAAATTTGAACACAAAAAAAGCGAAAAACGTCGATATCTCCATTATTTCCGAAGATATGACCGTTTAAAAATGTAACAAAAAAGCGAAAACGTCGATATCTCCATTATTTCCGAAGATATGACCGTTTTAAAAATTTGAACAAAAAAAAGCGAAAAACGTCGATATCTCCATTATTTCCGAAGATATGACCGTTTTAAAAATTTGAACAAAAAAAAGCGAAAAACGTCGATATCTCCATTATTTCCGAAGATATGACCGTTTTAAAAATTTGAACAAAAAAAAGCGAAAAACGTCGATATCTCCATTATTTCCGAAGATATGACCGTTTTAAAAATTTAAACAAAAAAAAAGCGAAAAACGTCATATCTCCATTATTTCCGAAGATATGACCGTTTTAAAAATTTAAACAAAAAAAGCGAAAAACGTCGATATCTCCATTATTTCCAAGATATGACCGTTTTAAAAATTTGAACAAAAAAAAAGCGAAAAACGTCGATATCTCCATTATTTCCGAAGATATGACCGTTTTAAAAATTTAAACAAAAAAAAAGCGAAAAACGTCGATATCTCCATTATTTCCGAAGATATGACCGTTTTAAAAATTTGAACAAAAAAAGCGAAAAACGTCGATATCTCCATTATTTCCGAAGATATGACCGTTTTAAAAATTTAAACAAAAAAAAGCGAAAAACGTCGATATCTCCATTATTTCCGAAGATATGACCGTTTTAAAAATTTAAACAAAAAAAAGCGAAAAACGTCGATATCTCCATTATTTCCGAAGATATGACCGTTTTAAAAATTTGAACAAAAAAAAAGCGAAAAACGTCGATATCTCCATTATTTCCGAAGATATGACCGTTTTAAAAATTTAAACAAAAAAAAGCGAAAAACGTCGATATCTCCATTATTTCCGAAGATATGACCATTTTAAAAATTTGAACAAAAAAAAGCGAAAAACGTCGATATCTCCATTATTTCCGAAGATATGACCGTTTTAAAAATTTAAACAAAAAAAGCGAAAAACGTCGATATCTCCATTATTTCCGAAGATATGACCGTTTTAAAAATTTAAACAAAAAAAAGCGAAAAACGTCGATATCTCCATTATTTCCGAAGATATGACCGTTTTAAAAATTTAAACAAAAAAAAAGCGAAAAACGTCGATATCTCCATTATTTCCGAAGATATGACCGTTTTAAAAATTTAAACAAAAAAAAGCGAAAAACGTCGATATCTCCATTATTTCCGAAGATATGACCGTTTTAAAAATTTAAACAAAAAAAAGCGAAAAACGTCGATATCTCCATTATTTCCGAAGATATGACCGTTTTAAAAATTTAAACAAAAAAAAGCGAAAAACGTCGATATCTCCATTATTTCCGAAGATATGACCGTTTTAAAAATTTAAACAAAAAAAAAGCGAAAAACGTCGATATCTCCATTATTTCCGAAGATATGACCGTTTTAAAAATTTAAACAAAAAAAAGCGAAAAACGTCGATATCTCCATTATTTCCGAAGATATGACCGTTTTAAAAATTTGAACAAAAAAAAGCGAAAAACGTCGATATCTCCATTATTTCCGAAGATATGACCGTTTTAAAAATTTAAACAAAAAAAAGCGAAAAACGTCGATATCTCCATTATTTCCGAAGATATGACCGTTTTAAAAATTTAAACAAAAAAAAGCGAAAAACGTCGATATCTCCATTATTTCCGAAGATATGACCGTTTTAAAAATTTAAACAAAAAAAAAGCGAAAAACGTCGATATCTCCATTATTTCCGAAGATATGACCGTTTTAAAAATTTAAACAAAAAAAGCGAAAAACGTCGATATCTCCATTATTTCCGAAGATATGACCGTTTTAAAAATTTAAACAAAAAAAAGCGAAAAACGTCGATATCTCCATTATTTCCGAAGATATGACCGTTTTAAAAATTTAAACAAAAAAAAGCGAAAAACGTCGATATCTCCATTATTTCCGAAGATATGACCGTTTTAAAAATTTGAACAAAAAAAAGCGAAAAACGTCGATATCTCCATTATTTCCGAAGATATGACCGTTTTAAAAATTTAAACAAAAAAAAGCGAAAAACGTCGATATCTCCATTATTTCCGAAGATATGACCGTTTTAAAAATTTAAACAAAAAAAAGCGAAAAACGTCGATATCTCCATTATTTCCGAAGATATGACCGTTTTAAAAATTTAAACAAAAAAAAAGCGAAAAACGTCGATATCTCCATTATTTCCGAAGATATGACCGTTTTAAAAATTTAAACAAAAAAAAGCGAAAAACGTCGATATCTCCATTATTTCCGAAGATATGACCGTTTTAAAAATTTGAACAAAAAAAAGCGAAAAACGTCGATATCTCCATTATTTCCGAAGATATGACCGTTTTAAAAATTTAAACAAAAAAAAAGCGAAAAACGTCGATATCTCCATTATTTCCGAAGATATGACCGTTTTAAAAATTTAAACAAAAAAAAGCGAAAAACGTCGATATCTCCATTATTTCCGAAGATATGACCGTTTTAAAAATTTGAACAAAAAAAAGCGAAAAACGTCGATATCTCCATTATTTCCAAGATATGACCGTTTGAACATTTAACAAAAAAAGCGAAAAACGTCGATATCTCCATTATTTCCAAAGATATGACCATTTTAAAAATTTGAACAAAAAAAAGCGAAATACGTCGATATCTCCATTATTTCCAAAGATATGACCGTTTTAAAAATTTGAACAAAAAAAAAGCGAAAAACGTCGATATCTCCATTATTTCCAAAGATATGACCATTTTAAAAATTTGAACAAAAAAAAGCGAAAAACGTCGATATTTCCATTATTTCCGAAGATATGACCGTTTTAAAAATTTAAACAAAAATAAAGCGAAAAACGTCGATATCTCCATTATTTCCGAAGATATGACCGTTTTAAAAATTTGAACAAAAAAAAAGCGAAAAACGTCGATATCTCCATTATTTCCGAAGATATGACCGTTTTAAAAATTTGAACAAAAAAAAAGCGAAAAACGTCGATATCTCCATTATTTCCGAAGATATGACCGTTTTAAAAATTTAAACAAAAAAAAGCGAAAAACGTCGATATCTCCATTATTTCCGAAAATATGACCGTTTTAAAAATTTGAACAAAAAAAAGCGAAAAACGTCGATATCTCCATTATTTCCGAAGATATGACCGTTTTAAAAATTTAAACAAAAAAAAGCGAAAAACGTCGATATCTCCATTATTTCCGAAGATATGACCGTTTTAAAAATTTAAACAAAAAAAAAGCGAAAAACGTCGATATCTCCATTATTTCCGAAGATATGACCATTTTAAAAATTTGAACAAAAAAAAGCGAAAAACGTCGATATCTCCATTATTTCCGAAGATATGACCGTTTTAAAAATTTAAACAAAAATAAGCAAAAAACGTCGATATCTCCATTATTTCCGAAGATATGACCGTTTTAAAAATTTGAACAAAAAAAGCGAAAAACGTCGATATCTCCATTATTTCCGAAGATATGACCGTTTTAAAAATTTAAACAAAAAAAAGCGAAAAACGTCGATATCTCCATTATTTCCGAAGATATGACCGTTTTAAAAATTTAAACAAAAAAAAAGCGAAAAACGTCGATATCTCCATTATTTCCAAAGATATGACCGTTTTAAAAATTTAAACAAAAAAAAGCGAAAAACGTCGATATCTCCATTATTTCCGAAGATATGACCGTTTTAAAAATTTAAACAAAAAAAAGCGAAAAACGTCGATATCTCCATTATTTCCGAAGATATGACCGTTTTAAAAATTTAAACAAAAAAAAGCGAAAAACGTCGATATCTCCATTATTTCCGAAGATATGACCATTTTAAAAATTTGAACAAAAAAAAGCGAAAAACGTCGATATCTCCATTATTTCCGAAGATATGACCGTTTTAAAAATTTAAACAAAAAAAAGCGAAAAACGTCGATATCTCCATTATTTCCGAAGATATGACCGTTTTAAAAATTTAAACAAAAAAAAAGCGAAAAACGTCGATATCTCCATTATTTCCGAAGATATGACCGTTTTAAAAATTTGAACAAAAAAAAGCGAAAAACGTCGATATCTCCATTATTTCCGAAGATATGACCGTTTTAAAAATTTAAACAAAAAAAAAGCGAAAAACGTCGATATCTCCATTATTTCCGAAGATATGACCGTTTTAAAAATTTAAACAGAAAAAAAGCGAAAAACGTCGATATCTCCATTATTTCCGAAGATATGACCGTTTTAAAAATTTAAACAAAAAAAAGCGAAAAACGTCGATATCTCCATTATTTCCGAAGATATGACCGTTTTAAAAATTTAAACAAAAATAAAGCGAAAAACGTCGATATCTCCATTATTTCCGAAGATATGACCGTTTTAAAAATTTAAAACAAAAAAAGCGAAAAACGTCGATATCTCCATTATTTCCGAAGATATGACCGTTTTAAAAATTTGAACAAAAAAAAGCGAAAAACGTCGATATCTCCATTATTTCCGAAGATATGACCGTTTTAAAAATTTAACAAAAAAAAGCGAAAAACGTCGATATCTCCATTATTTCCGAAGATATGACCGTTTTAAAAATTTAAACAAAAAAAAGCGAAAAACGTCGATATCTCCATTATTTCCGAAGATATGACCGTTTTAAAAATTTAAACAAAAAAAAAGCGAAAAACGTCGATATCTCCATTATTTCCGAAGATATGACCGTTTTAAAAATTTAAACAAAAAAAAAGCGAAAAACGTCGATATCTCCATTATTTCCGAAGATATGACCGTTTTAAAAATTTAAACAAAAAAAAGCGAAAAACGTCGATATCTCCATTATTTCCGAAGATATGACCGTTTTAAAAATTTAAACAAAAAAAAAGCGAAAAACGTCGATATCTCCATTATTTCCGAAGATATGACCGTTTTAAAAATTTAAACAAAAAAAAGCGAAAAACGTCGATATCTCCATTATTTCCGAAGATATGACCGTTTTAAAAATTTAAACAAAAAAAAGCGAAAAACGTCGATATCTCCATTATTTCCGAAGATATGACCGTTTTAAAAATTTAACACAAGAAAACGTCGATATCTCCATTATTTCCGAAGATATGACCGTTTTAAAAATTTAAACAAAAAAAAAGCGAAAAACGTCGATATCTCCATTATTTCCGAAGATATGACCGTTTTAAAAATTTAAACAAAAAAAAGCGAAAAACGTCGATATCTCCATTATTTCCGAAGATATGACCGTTTTAAAAATTTAAACAAAAAAAAGCGAAAAACGTCGATATCTCCATTATTTCCGAAGATATGACCGTTTTAAAAATTTAAACAAAAAAAAGCGAAAAACGTCGATATCTCCATTATTTCCGAAGATATGACCGTTTTAAAAATTTAAACAAAAAAAAAGCGAAAAACGTCGATATCTCCATTATTTCCGAAGATATGACCGTTTTAAAAATTTAAACAAAAAAAAGCGAAAAACGTCGATATCTCCATTATTTCCGAAGATATGACCGTTTTAAAAATTTAAACAAAAAAAAGCGAAAAACGTCGATATCTCCATTATTTCCGAAGATATGACCGTTTTAAAAATTTAAACAAAAAAAAAGCGAAAAACGTCGATATCTCCATTATTTCCGAAGATATGACCGTTTTAAAAATTTAAACAAAAAAAAGCGAAAAACGTCGATATCTCCATTATTTCCGAATATTTCCGAAGATATGACCGTTTTAAAAATTTAAACAAAAAAAAAGCGAAAAACGTCGATATCTCCATTATTTCCGAAGATATGACCGTTTTAAAAATTTAAACAAAAAAAAGCGAAAAACGTCGATATCTCCATTATTTCCGAAGATATGACCGTTTTAAAAATTTAAACAAAAAAAAGCGAAAAACGTCGATATCTCCATTATTTCCGAAGATATGACCGTTTTAAAAATTTGAACAAAAAAAAAGCGAAAAACGTCGATATCTCCATTATTTCCGAAGATATGACCGTTTTAAAAATTTAAACAAAAAAAAGCGAAAAACGTCGATATCTCCATTATTTCCGAAGATATGACCGTTTTAAAAATTTAAACAAAAAAAAAGCGAAAAACGTCGATATCTCCATTATTTCCGAAGATATGACCATTTTAAAAATTTGAACAAAAAAAAGCGAAAAACGTCGATATCTCCATTATTTCCGAAGATATGACCGTTTTAAAAATTTAAACAAAAATAAAGCGAAAAACGTCGATATCTCCATTATTTCCGAAGATATGACCGTTTTAAAAATTTAAACAAAAAAAAGCGAAAAACGTCGATATCTCCATTATTTTCGAAGATATGACCGTTTTAAAATTTAAACAAAAAAAAGCGAAAAACGTCGATATCTCCATTATTTCCAAAGATATGACCGTTTTAAAAATTTGAACAAAAAAAAAGCGAAAAACGTCGATATCTCCATTATTTCCGAAGATATGACCGTTTTAAAAATTTAACCAAAAAAAAGCGAAACGTCGATATCTCCATTATTTCCGAAGATATGACCGTTTTAAAAATTTGAACAAAAAAAAAGCGAAAAACGTCGATATCTCCATTATTTCCGAAGATATGACCGTTTTAAAAATTTGAACAAAAAAAAGCGAAAAACGTCGATATCTCCATTATTTCCGAAGATATGACCATTTTAAAAATTTGAACAAAAAAAAAGCGAAAAACGTCGATATCTCCATTATTTCCGAAGATATGACCGTTTTAAAAATTTGAACAAAAAAAAGCGAAAAACGTCGATATCTCCATTATTTCCGAAGATATGACCGTTTTAAAAATTTGAACAAAAAAAAAGCGAAAAACGTCGATATCTCCATTATTTCCGAAGATATGACCGATATTCCATTATTTCCGAAGATATGACGTCGATATCTCCATTATTTCCGAAGACATGACCGTTTTAAAAATTTGAACAAAAAAAAGCGAAAACGTCGATATCTCCATTATTTCCGAAGATATGACCGTTTTAAAAATTTGAACAAAAAAAAAGCGAAAAACGTCGATATCTCCATTATTTCCGAAGATATGACCGTTTTAAAAATTTAAACAAAAAAAAGCGAAAAACGTCGATATCTCCATTATTTCCGAAGATATGACCGTTTTAAAAATTTGAACAAAAAAAAGCGAAAAACTGTCGATATCTCCATTATTTCCGAAGATATGACCGTTTTAAAAATTTAAACAAAAAAAAAGCGAAAAACGTCGATATCTCCATTATTTCCGAAGATATGACCGTTTTAAAAATTTGAACAAAAAAAAGCGAAAAACGTCGATATCTCCATTATTTCCGAAGATATGACCGTTTTAAAAATTTAAACAAAAAAAAAGCGAAAAACGTCGATATCTCCATTATTTCCGAAGATATGACCGTTTTAAAAATTTGAACAAAAAAAAGCGAAAAACGTCGATATCTCCATTATTTCCGAAGATATGACCGTTTTAAAAATTTAAACAAAAAAAAAGCGAAAAACGTCGATATCTCCATTATTTCCGAAGATATGACCGTTTTAAAAATTTGAACAAAAAAAAGCGAAAAACGTCGATATCTCCATTATTTCCGAAGATATGACCGTTTTAAAAATTTAAACAAAAAAAAGCGAAAAACGTCGATATCTCCATTATTTCCGAAGATATGACCGTTTTAAAAATTTAAACAAAAAAAAGCGAAAAACGTCGATATCTCCATTATTTCCGAAGATATGACCGTTTTAAAAATTTAAACAAAAAAAAGCGAAAAACGTCGATATCTCCATTATTTCCGAAGATATGACCGTTTTAAAAATTTGAACAAAAAAAAAGCGAAAAACGTCGATATCTCCATTATTTCCGAAGATATGACCGTTTTAAAAATTTAAACAAAAAAAAGCGAAAAACGTCGATATCTCCATTATTTCCGAAGATATGACCGTTTTAAAAATTTAAACAAAAAAAAGCGAAAAACGTCGATATCTCCATTATTTCCGAAGATATGACCGTTTTAAAAATTTAAACAAAAAAAAAGCGAAAAACGTCGATATCTCCATTATTTCCGAAGATATGACCGTTTTAAAAATTTGAACAAAAAAAAGCGAAAAACGTCGATATCTCCATTATTTCCGAAGATATGACCGTTTTAAAAATTTAAACAAAAAAAAAGCGAAAAACGTCGATATCTCCATTATTTCCGAAGATATGACCGTTTTAAAAATTTGAACAAAAAAAAAGCGAAAAACGTCGATATCTCCATTATTTCCGAAGATATGACCGTTTTAAAAATTTGAACAAAAAAAAGCGAAAAACGTCGATATCTCCATTATTTCCGAAGATATGACCGTTTTAAAAATTTAAACAAAAAAAAAGCGAAAAACGTCGATATCTCCATTATTTCCGAAGATATGACCGTTTTAAAAATTTAAACAAAAAAAAGCGAAAAACGTCGATATCTCCATTATTTCCGAAGATATGACCGTTTTAAAAATTTGAACAAAAAAAAAGCGAAAAACGTCGATATCTCCATTATTTCCGAAGATATGACCGTTTTAAAAATTTGAACAAAAAAAAGCGAAAAACGTCGATATCTCCATTATTTCCGAAGATATGACCGTTTTAAAAATTTGAACAAAAAAAAAGCGAAAAACGTCGATATCTCCATTATTTCCGAAGATATGACCGTTTTAAAAATTTAAACAAAAAAAAAGCGAAAAACGTCGATATCTCCATTATTTCCGAAGATATGACCGTTTTAAAAATTTAAACAAAAAAAAGCGAAAAACGTCGATATCTCCATTATTTCCGAAGATATGACCGTTTTAAAAATTTAAACAAAAAAAAAGCGAAAAACGTCGATATCTCCATTATTTCCGAAGATATGACCGTTTTAAAAATTTAAACAAAAAAAAAGCGAAAAACGTCGATATCTCCATTATTTCCGAAGATATGACCGTTTTAAAAATTTAAACAAAAAAAAGCGAAAAACGTCGATATCTCCATTATTTCCGAAGATATGACCGTTTTAAAAATTTAAACAAAAAAAAGCGAAAAACGTCGATATCTCCATTATTTCCGAAGATATGACCGTTTTAAAAATTTAAACAAAAAAAAGCGAAAAACGTCGATATCTCCATTATTTCCGAAGATATGACCGTTTTAAAAATTTAAACAAAAAAAAAGCGAAAAACGTCGATATCTCCATTATTTCCGAAGATATGACCGTTTTAAAAATTTAAACAAAAAAAAGCGAAAAACGTCGATATCTCCATTATTTCCGAAGATATGACCGTTTTAAAAATTTAAACAAAAAAAAGCGAAAAACGTCGATATCTCCATTATTTCCGAAGATATGACCGTTTTAAAAATTTGAACAAAAAAAAGCGAAAAACGTCGATATCTCCATTATTTCCGAAGATATGACCGTTTTAAAAATTTAAACAAAAAAAAGCGAAAAACGTCGATATCTCCATTATTTCCGAAGATATGACCGTTTTAAAAATTTAAACAAAAAAAGCGAAAAACGTCGATATCTCCATTATTTCCGAAGATATGACCGTTTTAAAAATTTAAACAAAAAAAAGCGAAAAACGTCGATATCTCCATTATTTCCGAAGATATGACCGTTTTAAAAATTTGAACAAAAAAAAGCGAAAAACGTCGATATCTCCATTATTTCCGAAGATATGACCGTTTTAAAAATTTAAACAAAAAAAAGCGAAAAACGTCGATATCTCCATTATTTCCGAAGATATGACCGTTTTAAAAATTTGAACAAAAAAAAGCGAAAAACGTCGATATCTCCATTATTTCCGAAGATATGACCGTTTTAAAAATTTAAACAAAAAAAAGCGAAAAACGTCGATATCTCCATTATTTCCGAAGATATGACCGTTTTAAAAATTTGAACAAAAAAAAGCGAAAAACGTCGATATCTCCATTATTTCCGAAGATATGACCGTTTTAAAAATTTAAACAAAAAAAAGCGAAAAACGTCGATATCTCCATTATTTCCGAAGATATGACCGTTTTAAAAATTTGAACAAAAAAAAAGCGAAAAACGTCGATATCTCCATTATTTCCGAAGATATGACCGTTTTAAAAATTTAAACAAAAAAAAAGCGAAAAACGTCGATATCTCCATTATTTCCGAAGATATGACCATTTTAAAAATTTAAACAAAAAAAGCGAAAAACGTCGATATCTCCATTATTTCCGAAGATATGACCGTTTTAAAAATTTAAACAAAAAAAAGCGAAAAACGTCGATATCTCCATTATTTCCGAAGATATGACCGTTTTAAAAATTTAAACAAAAAAAAGCGAAAAACGTCGATATCTCCATTATTTCCGAAGATATGACCGTTTTAAAAATTTAAACAAAAAAAAGCGAAAAACGTCGATATCTCCATTATTTCCGAAGATATGACCGTTTTAAAAATTTAAACAAAAAAAAAGCGAAAAACGTCGATATCTCCATTATTTCCGAAGATATGACCGTTTTAAAAATTTAAACAAAAAAAAGCGAAAAACGTCGATATCTCCATTATTTCCGAAGATATGACCGTTTTAAAAATTTAAACAAAAAAAAAGCGAAAAACGTCGATATCTCCATTATTTCCGAAGATATGACCGTTTTAAAAATTTAAACAAAAAAAAGCGAAAAACGTCGATATCTCCATTATTTCCGAAGATATGACCGTTTTAAAAATTTAAACAAAAAAAGCGAAAAACGTCGATATCTCCATTATTTCCGAAGATATGACCGTTTTAAAAATTTAAACAAAAAAAAAGCGAAAAACGTCGATATCTCCATTATTTCCGAAGATATGACCGTTTTAAAAATTTAAACAAAAAAAAGCGAAAAACGTCGATATCTCCATTATTTCCGAAGATATGACCGTTTTAAAAATTTAAACAAAAAAAAAGCGAAAAACGTCGATATCTCCATTATTTCCGAAGATATGACCGTTTTAAAAATTTAAACAAAAAAAAGCGAAAAACGTCGATATCTCCATTATTTCCGAAGATATGACCGTTTTAAAAATTTGAACAAAAAAAAAGCGAAAAACGTCGATATCTCCATTATTTCCGAAGATATGACCGTTTTAAAAATTTAAACAAAAAAAAGCGAAAAACGTCGATATCTCCATTATTTCCGAAGATATGACCGTTTTAAAAATTTGAACAAAAAAAAGCGAAAAACGTCGATATCTCCATTATTTCCGAAGATATGACCGTTTTAAAAATTTGAACAAAAAAAAGCGAAAAACGTCGATATCTCCATTATTTCCGAAGATATGACCGTTTTAAAAATTTAAACAAAAAAAAGCGAAAAACGTCGATATCTCCATTATTTCCGAAGATATGACCGTTTTAAAAATTTAAACAAAAAAAAAGCGAAAAACGTCGATATCTCCATTATTTCCGAAGATATGACCGTTTTAAAAATTTGAACAAAAAAAAAGCGAAAAACGTCGATATCTCCATTATTTCCGAAGATATGACCGTTTTAAAAATTTGAACAAAAAAAAGCGAAAAACGTCGATATCTCCATTATTTCCGAAGATATGACCGTTTTAAAAATTTAAACAAAAAAAAGCGAAAAACGTCGATATCTCCATTATTTCCGAAGATATGACCGTTTTAAAAATTTAAACAAAAAAAAGCGAAAAACGTCGATATCTCCATTATTTCCGAAGATATGACCGTTTTAAAAATTTAAACAAAAAAAAAGCGAAAAACGTCGATATCTCCATTATTTCCGAAGATATGACCGTTTTAAAAATTTAAACAAAAAAAAAGCGAAAAACGTCGATATCTCCATTATTTCCGAAGATATGACCGTTTTAAAAATTTAAACAAAAAAAAGCGAAAAACGTCGATATCTCCATTATTTCCGAAGATATGACCGTTTTAAAAATTTAAACAAAAAAAAAGCGAAAAACGTCGATATCTCCATTATTTCCGAAGATATGACCGTTTTAAAAATTTAAACAAAAAAAAAGCGAAAAACGTCGATATCTCCATTATTTCCGAAGATATGACCGTTTTAAAAATTTAAACAAAAAAAAAGCGAAAAACGTCGATATCTCCATTATTTCCGAAGATATGACCGTTTTAAAAATTTAAACAAAAAAAAGCGAAAAACGTCGATATCTCCATTATTTCCGAAGATATGACCGTTTTAAAAATTTGAACAAAAAAAAGCGAAAAACGTCGATATCTCCATTATTTCCGAAGATATGACCGTTTTAAAAATTTAAACAAAAAAAAAGCGAAAAACGTCGATATCTCCATTATTTCCGAAGATATGACCGTTTTAAAAATTTAAACAAAAAAAAAGCGAAAAACGTCGATATCTCCATTATTTCCGAAGATATGACCGTTTTAAAAATTTAAACAAAAAAAAGCGAAAAACGTCGATATCTCCATTATTTCCGAAGATATGACCGTTTTAAAAATTTAAACAAAAAAAAGCGAAAAACGTCGATATCTCCATTATTTCCGAAGATATGACCGTTTTAAAAATTTAAACAAAAAAAAAGCGAAAAACGTCGATATCTCCATTATTTCCGAAGATATGACCGTTTTAAAAATTTAAACAAAAAAAAAGCGAAAAACGTCGATATCTCCATTATTTCCGAAGATATGACCGTTTTAAAAATTTAAACAAAAAAAAAGCGAAAAACGTCGATATCTCCATTATTTCCGAAGATATGACCATTTTAAAAATTTGAACAAAAAAAAGCGAAAAACGTCGATATCTCCATTATTTCCGAAGATATGACCGTTTTAAAAATTTAAACAAAAAATAAGCGAAAAACGTCGATATCTCCATTATTTCCGAAGATATGACCGTTTTAAAAATTTGAACAAAAAAAAGCGAAAAACGTCGATATCTCCATTATTTCCGAAGATATGACCATTTTAAAAATTTGAACAAAAAAAAGCGAAAAACGTCGATATCTCCATTATTTCCGAAGATATGACCGTTTTAAAAATTTAAACAAAAAAAAAGCGAAAAACGTCGATATCTCCATTATTTCCGAAGATATGACCGTTTTAAAAATTTAAACAAAAAAAAAGCGAAAAACGTCGATATCTCCATTATTTCCGAAGATATGACCGTTTTAAAAATTTAAACAAAAAAAAAGCGAAAAACGTCGATATCTCCATTATTTCCGAAGATATGACCGTTTTAAAAATTTAAACAAAAAAAAGCGAAAAACGTCGATATCTCCATTATTTCCGAAGATATGACCGTTTTAAAAATTTAAACAAAAAAAAGCGAAAAACGTCGATATCTCCATTATTTCCGAAGATATGACCGTTTTAAAAATTTAAACAAAAAAAAAGCGAAAAACGTCGATATCTCCATTATTTCCGAAGATATGACCGTTTTAAAAATTTAAACAAAAAAAAAGCGAAAAACGTCGATATCTCCATTATTTCCGAAGATATGACCGTTTTAAAAATTTAAACAAAAAAAAAGCGAAAAACGTCGATATCTCCATTATTTCCGAAGATATGACCGTTTTAAAAATTTGAACAAAAAAAAGCGAAAAACGTCGATATCTCCATTATTTCCGAAGATATGACCGTTTTAAAAATTTAAACAAAAAAAAGCGAAAAACGTCGATATCTCCATTATTTCCGAAGATATGACCGTTTTAAAAATTTAAACAAAAAAAAAGCGAAAAACGTCGATATCTCCATTATTTCCGAAGATATGACCGTTTTAAAAATTTAAACAAAAAAAAAGCGAAAAACGTCGATATCTCCATTATTTCCGAAGATATGACCGTTTTAAAAATTTAAACAAAAAAAAGCGAAAAACGTCGATATCTCCATTATTTCCGAAGATATGACCGTTTTAAAAATTTAAACAAAAAAAAAGCGAAAAACGTCGATATCTCCATTATTTCCGAAGATATGACCGTTTTAAAAATTTAAACAAAAAAAAAGCGAAAAACGTCGATATCTCCATTATTTCCGAAGATATGACCGTTTTAAAAATTTAAACAAAAAAAAAGCGAAAAACGTCGATATCTCCATTATTTCCGAAGATATGACCGTTTTAAAAATTTAAACAAAAAAAAGCGAAAAACGTCGATATCTCCATTATTTCCGAAGATATGACCGTTTTAAAAATTTAAACAAAAAAAAAGCGAAAAACGTCGATATCTCCATTATTTCCGAAGATATGACCATTTTAAAAATTTGAACAAAAAAAAAGCGAAAAACGTCGATATCTCCATTATTTCCGAAGATATGACCGTTTTAAAAATTTAAACAAAAAAAAAGCGAAAAACGTCGATATCTCCATTATTTCCGAAGATATGACCGTTTTAAAAATTTAAACAAAAAAAAAGCGAAAAACGTCGATATCTCCATTATTTCCGAAGATATGACCGTTTTAAAAATTTAAACAAAAAAAAAGCGAAAAACGTCGATATCTCCATTATTTCCGAAGATATGACCGTTTTAAAAATTTAAACAAAAAAAAGCGAAAAACGTCGATATCTCCATTATTTCCGAAGATATGACCGTTTTAAAAATTTAAACAAAAAAAAAGCGAAAAACGTCGATATCTCCATTATTTCCGAAGATATGACCGTTTTAAAAATTTAAAAAAAAAAAGCGAAAAACGTCGATATCTCCATTATTTCCGAAGATATGACCGTTTTAAAAATTTAAACAAAAAAAAGCGAAAAACGTCGATATCTCCATTATTTCCGAAGATATGACCGTTTTAAAAATTTAAACAAAAAAAAAGCGAAAAACGTCGATATCTCCATTATTTCCGAAGATATGACCATTTTAAAAATTTAAACAAAAAATAAGCGAAAAACGTCGATATCTCCATTATTTCCGAAGATATGACCGTTTTAAAAATTTAAACAAAAAAAAGCGAAAAACGTCGATATCTCCATTATTTCCGAAGATATGACCGTTTTAAAAATTTAAACAAAAAAAAAGCGAAAAACGTCGATATCTCCATTATTTCCGAAGATATGACCGTTTTAAAAATTTAAACAAAAAAAAGCGAAAAACGTCGATATCTCCATTATTTCCGAAGATATGACCGTTTTAAAAATTTAAACAAAAAAAAAGCGAAAAACGTCGATATCTCCATTATTTCCGAAGATATGACCGTTTTAAAAATTTAAACAAAAAAAAAGCGAAAAACGTCGATATCTCCATTATTTCCGAAGATATGACCGTTTTAAAAATTTAAACAAAAAAAAAGCGAAAAACGTCGATATCTCCATTATTTCCGAAGATATGACCGTTTTAAAAATTTGAA